>JPFM01000033.1:16250-112638 GCA_000733375.1 Paramecium sexaurelia
AATTAATCAATTAATGATTTTGGATGTAAGGTTAAATTTCTAAATGATGATTAATTTATTTGGGTAAGTGGTAGTTTAAATTATGATAGAATTTATGTTTATGAAATCAAAAATGGTTTATTTTAAGAAAATCCTGAAAAGACAATTCATTTGATTGAAAATAAATAGACTGACGATTACCTTTATTTTCCAATAAAATATAATAGAAGGAAGAATTTAATAATAGTAAGACACAAGCAATACATATATTTCATAAGAAAAACAAAAGAAGATAAATTTCTGATTGTTGATAAATTAAATTGTGAAACTGAATAGATATATGGAACCATATCGGAAGATGCAAAATATTTAGTGTACTGGAGCGAACTAAGATAATCTTATTTAACGTATGGCATAAAATGTTTATGATTGAAAAAATACTTAAATTATATTTATTATAACATCAATAGAAATTATAATTTAATTAACATATTTGATCTTATTTCAAACAACACTCAATTTTATTTGAATATATATACTTATAAAAAAATTAATAACCTAAAAATATATTTCTAAAATTTACAATATATGATTCTTAAATAGTGAATTTAAGTTGTGCAAATTTTTAAATATATTTAATAGATAATAAAGCTAAATTCATATAATTTTAATATTTCATGTTTTATTGAACTTGATAATATCTTCTTTGAGATAACTCAGTCCAACAATTTAATATTTATAAATTAATGATTATCAATTTTAATATTACCATAACAATATCTTTTTCTACAGACTATCCCAAGTTGCTAATAATTCTCCATCATTACTGATGCCTACCTATATCACGTTTTCCTTAAAGCAAACTTTTTATACTAAATTAAATTCTAACTACTCTGAATGATTATATCGAAAAAAGTTTAATTTATCAGCATTCTTACTTATCGCAATAGACTTGGAGTGATTAAAACCCAATGTAAAAAATTCATGACTACAATAACCAGTGTTCTAAATGGGACTCCTTCCTGATCTACTATAATTACCACTTTCCTTATCTTTTATGTACATCTCTGCATGCTAAGAGAATTTTGGTTAAAAAAAAAATATAAAAGGATTAAAAAACATGAGAGTAGAACCACTTCCATTAAGAATTATTTTCTATTTGATAAACCATTAATAATTATTTAGAGGTATCATTAGTAGTATAAAATTATCAAATCCAGCAGATAATAATTAATTTCCATCAGGACTAAATGACAACCTTTAAACTGAATTTTAATGCTCTGTTATAGTTTATAAACAAACCCATTAAGAACTTTGATTTTAATTGTACCAAAATTTAATCAAATTATCTTAACCTCCAGTAACAACATAATTTTCCCATGTAGGTTAAATTTGCATACAAAGTATATTCCTTGAATTTCCCAATAATTAAATGTATTTTTAATTTCTAATTAAATTCAAAGATTAAAGTTTTGAAAATGTATTTGAGGCACCAGAAACAAAGAATCCATTCTTTTTAAACAATTGTAAACAATTAATTTTACTTGTTGGATAATAATAATTTTATATCTATTTTAATTACCCATTTTTAATATTAAAGACCTTGATATAGTTGTAAATGCCTGCTAACAAGAGTGAATCATTATTAAATGATAATACAGAGCATCTTTCCTTTAAGTTCGTTCCTCCTTAAAAAATACATTTATAGATTGGCCCATAAGAAAGTTGTTATTATACTTCAACTTTATTTAAATATTTAGATGATTAATTCTCTTAACTAATATTTCTTATTAAAGATAATAATTAAGATCCTTAAATGATATATGGATTATTTATTAATTCCATTTCATTTAATAATTAATCAATTTATTTTGTTTAACTTTCTGTTTCCCTTTAATATTAAAAAAAATATTCTAATTCTTATAAAAAGCTATAACAGGCAACACTATTTTATTTTTTTATAATATCCTAAATCCAATCTTTGTCATAGATGTCAAAATTTCCAGTTGCTCGATTAATTTTAATCTTAAATTTTCAATCTACATTTAAAATCGTTGAACATTATCAAGGTTTTATTAAATGATTGAATTTAGTTTATTGAGCTTTTATTATTATTATTTCTCTAGGTTTTGCTTAAATTCTTTAAAAGTTATTGTAGATACATTATTTTTACAACATTTGTCACATAATAATCTTTCCTTTTATTACCATTCCATATTTAAAATCACTTCTTTTACAGGCATATTGTGTTTAAAAATGCATCTTAAATCTTCTTCATTTTCAATCATTTTTGATGATATCATTTTTATAAATAAAATATTAGTAATATTTATTTATATTTAATTTTTTATTTATACTAAAGAATCTTATTTACATTTTAGAATTCAATAAAATACCAAATCATTTTTTAACATTCACAAGTTAATTATCTTTCTAAAATGAAAACAAACAACTTGAAAAGTAAATCTAATTAAATTATTACTCTTATGACAAAAAGAAACTTCGCAAAAGATTCCAATATATAAAGATTAATTAATATCTTATAGTTACTAATGACAGATAATTTATTTATTTATATTTTCAAGATATTTCTTATTTTTTTTCTTCACATTCCCTAATATATATATATTCTTTTTATCCATGATTATAATTTTTTCTCCTAAAAGTATTAAACCCTGAAAATTATTTTGTTAGATCTATCCATAATCCATGTTTCATACCATTTTCATCATATTCTCCTCCCCCACTATATTTATAATTTGATTTATCATATTTACATCAATTGAAATTAATCTTCATCTAACCTTTTATACATTTTATTCCATCTATTTTATTTTTTACCAAATTTATATACACCTTCATATACTACTTAATAATTACTAATAAATTAACTGTTTTGAATACCTACAAAAGTTCTCTTTTAATTCTTTCCAATATCCTACTTTTATCCCATCCTCATCATAAACTCCACATCCACTTTAATTAAACTATCTCTATTACATTTATATAAAATTATTTCCACTTTGAATTTAATGATTTGTTACCCAAACTCCTTTCTTTATTCCATTATCGTACTCTCCCATATATAAAATTTTTGCTCCTCTAAATTTATTATCTCGAAATTACTAAAAATAGTTGCAATCAGGTTCAATCCACTTTCCATGCTTAACTCCATTCTAATTATAAAAACCTTCACCACTAAACAAATATAAATAATATTGTAACATTTTTTCCAATTAATCCTCTTTTGTAAAAATATTCCAAACTCCTTATTTTCTACCGCCTTTATAATTACCTTCATAGATTATATAACAAAAGCTATTTTCTAAATTTTAAAATTCACATGTAAAAGGTTTCATTTAATTCAATCCATTTTCCATCTTTTATTCCTTTTTAATCATAAAATCCTCCTCCACTAAATTAATAAAACATAATAATTTTACATGATTTCATTTTCATATATTGTATCCCATTTTCCAAACTTTCTTCCTCGATATTCTCCTGAATATGTAATATTGCATAAACTTTTATAATTAAATAAAAAAAACTCCTAAAAGTTTTCATGTAATGTAATCCATTTTCCTATTTTGTTACCTTTATTGTTATATGAGCCTCCACCGCTATGTATATAATAAAATAAAACATAAGTTCATTTTTGGAGAAAGTTTACCATTTCCCAATTTTCGTTCCATTTTAATATTGGCCCAAATACTAGACCTAACATTGACTTAAATAGCAAAAGATTCTTACTTTGAAAAATTTTAGTGGAGATCCACCCATAATCCATTTTTTTCACCATTATTATCAAAAACTCCGCAGCCTCTAATGAAAATTGTAAATATTTAACTTACATTATATTTTCTTTTAATAAAATTTACCAAACTCCTTCTTTAATACCGTTGTTATATTATCCTTCATAAAAAGTTTAAGACCCCCTTTTTTAGATATAAAACTAACCTGTGAAAGTTTTCAAATAAGTCAATCCACTTTCCAAATTTTTATTGTTTATCATTTTAATATCCTCCTGATATAAAATCTTCTCCAGAATAAATAGCAAACCACTTTCCAGATATCTACTATTAAATCCATTCTAAATATTTTAATTAATCTAAATTTCGAATCACATTGAATGATTTAATGTGATCTTTTCTTTCATCTTTTCTTTCTTATCTAAATATTTAACTTTTTATATTACGTCTTTAAGATAACTCCATCTTTGATATAAATTACATCTCCACTATTCTTATATTCGACAAAAAATTATGTTTTCTAAAATTACTAATCCAAAAAGTATTGATTAAAGTGGTACTACATTCCCATTACTTATACAATTCCTTACTGCCAATTTTTATTTTTGTTTTATTGTACTTCTTCCCTAATATTATTATTATTAAATACTTTAATTAATTTAAAGTTTTAAACTATTCTTTTATTGTTTATTTAAAGTCATTTAAATATGAATAAACATTCTCTTTTATTTCTAGAATTGGTCTCCTTAGCGATTCTTTGTCAATACTCCATTTTTCTAATTTATTTTATTTAATTGCATTTATTATCAATTCTAAATCAATTTAAGAAATTTCAGTAGGTTTTAAGTAAAAGTTTAACAATCTTTGATAATTTTAATCCCCTTATTCTAATTCAAATAATATTTCACTAATTTAGGCTAATGATTCATTTAAGTGCTTTTAGAACTATTATCCTAACAATTCCAATTGTTATTTAAATTAAGTAATGATTATCCTTAATTAACTTGTTTTTTCATTAGAGGCATTGTTTAAAAGCTTTAAATTTTTTACAACAAAATTTGGGAACTCGGAAACTAAAATAAAATTTTCTGAAGTTATTCCTTAATTGTGATAACATTCATAACAAAATTTTCTTTGACAAGTATGATTTGCTAAACAAATGTTTAAAACTTTATTTTCTCTATGTTCTAAACAATACTTATTGTTTTCAATCATTAAATTAGATATTTTTAAATTAAATAATATCTAACTAAACTTTGTATTTGTTTTCTAAATATTATTATTCTATAATGATTAATTTAATAAAGGTCTTACTTAATTTCCAAATATTTGATTACTAGAGCATAATCAATTAATGAGGCCATTTATTGTTAAGCTTTTCTTGTTTAAGATTATAATATATTTTTCACACCTATTCATCTACTAAGGTTTCTTAAATTTTGAGTTTTTCAACTTGAATTTATTTTTCATGCTATTTAGTGAAGCAATTACGAAATATTTATATAAAGAACTCTTGAAAAATGAGGAAATTATCAGAATGTAATTTAATATAAAAAAATCATAAATTATAAAAGGATTAATATAATCAATACATCATATTTACAATAGTTGAAGTAACTAATATTTAATTATTTCAACATCAAATGTCTTACAATATTAAATAAATTTTTTTTGTAAATTGTAATGTAATTTTACAATGATGAGTTTTAAAATCGATTTAGGAATTCAATTTTGATAAATTTTTATTTGAAATCTATTTATCTATATATATAATATTCATAAAGGCATCTAAAACCTATCTTTACTTACATCTCCTTCATAATAGTATTATTTTTATAACTATTATAATAATAGTTAATCTAAAAGGTTTATGTGTAATTTTTATTGTCTTCCTATAGAATTATTTTATCTAATTTATGCTACTTGATTTATTTAGATCTCTTTAGGGATCTTTAGTCATTTTAGTTTTTTAATAACGTAAATGAAAAGAATTATTAAAAAGTAGGAATATGAAAATCAAGTCAGCATGTTGATAGCTGGACTCTAAAAATTAGTGATTATCATCAATATAATAGAAACAACGAGGATAATCCAAAATATCTTCATTCTATTTCATCTTTGATCCAAAAATATTTTCATTAATAATTAAAAATTAGTATTTTTTTAAATTAATTTTAATTAAAACTTAATTAGATATAAATTCAAAATAATATATTGTTAATCATTATGTTTAGAATTATGAAATAAATACCCTAAAAATTTTAAAATTATTTTCATTAATGTTCAGTTAACTTAACCTTAACAAACTATTTATTTTATGATAGCCTTGATAGACTTATATTCGTATTTAAGTTATAAGGACTTTAAAGAATATGGGATTTGAATTAAAAAAAATTATAAATTTTGAAAAGGATAATAAATTTAATTGTGATAATAAATTTAGAAAGAATATCAAATAATATAATTTATTTAGTTAATAATGATTAGGCAAATCTTGAGAAAAATAAAAGATTAATATTCTTAGTAAATTTAGTTTATTTTGTAATTTATTATAAATAAAATGTTTTTTGAGAAATTAAGGATTTATAACACAAAAGAGAAATTGATAGAAAGAATATTATAGTATAAAAAAGAAGAAGAATTAAGAAAAAATAGTCCTATTAGGGAAAAAATAAAAAGAACGAGTATTAAAAGTTGATAAATAATTTTAGTTTCAACTTGTTAAACCTAACGAACAATATTTCATTGTAATAATCGGATATCAGTATCTCCAAAAGTTGAATGTAATTTAGACATTGAAAAAATAAGAATGCCATTCAGTGCGGAAAGAGAAGCTCAACATTTAACAAGAATGACAGAAATACCAGTTAGACAATAGTTTTATAATTGAGTTATAAATAGATTGACTACTCCTTAACCAGCTAAAAAAAGTATTTTAGAGCATTTGAATGAATAAGATGAGGAAAAAATAATTCGAGAATTACTTGACAATTATAAACCAGAATAATTTGATGATTTAATGGAAAATGATGTGCAAGAGATAGAAAGGTTTAATGAAGATGCTCATGCAAATTCAATGAAATAATTTTCTTATTAAGATTATAGTCCATAAAGAATGAACATGATAAAAAAGCATTAACATCATCATCATAAATCAAATCCATCTCGTTATAACAATAATAATAAATAAGAATAGTAGCGATAATAATATTTATAATAATTGGAATACAAGGGAGATATCTATTAAGAGCAAAATACAGACAGAGGAAAATTTCTCAAAAGATTTAAATTGGCAAGGTAATGAAAGTATATATGAATTTAGTAAGAATTTGAATAAAGTTTGTTAGGAAGATTTTAGAAAAGTGATTAAATCCTAAAATAGGTTAGAAGATTATGCTTAATTTTATAAGCAAGCCCCAAATTTATATATGTAATTAAATAAAAGTTCAAAAAATTAATAAATATTTTAAAGTGGATTGGGATTGGTTTAATAATGCAATCACATTCAAATAGCGAATGCATCAGGATAGATTAGAACGAATTAAAAAGTGAAGGTATTTTCAGAGGCTTTGAAGACATCATAATGTAAGACTTTAACTCATTTAAAATTGAGTCATAACAAATTAAACTCTTTGAAGTATTGAATTCAATTTAATTTAGAATTTCATAATTAACTAAATCTTTTCCATAACATCTATAAGAATTAGATTTGATGAATAATGGATTGGACTCAAAAGCTTGTTAATTATTATCAAAATATATACAAAATTCATCAATAAAAAAAGTGAATTTAGAGAATAATAGAATAGGTGATTAGGGTAGTAATGCATTATGTTTAGCAATATAGGATCATGATTATTTACTTTATTTAAATTTATCAAAAAACAATCTAACTGAACATTGTACAGTTGATTTGTCAAATTATATAAAGAAAACTTAGGTATTATTTGAATTATATTTACATTTTAACTCTATAAATAGTGCAGGGGGTATTAATATCTGGAAAGCTTTGTATAAGAATTCAAGTGTGAAAGTGTTTGATATTTCATATAACAGAACAGCATCATTGGAATGTGCTTAGTAGATGGCCAAAGTAATAATTAAATAGTACCCAGAATTAATGCATATAGATATTTCTTATAATAATTTCAATGAAGAATAATCAAAAGAGATTAAGAAGGCTTTGGATTAAAATTAAAATATATATGGATTCCATTATTAAGGGAATTGTCCAAAATATTCAGTTGATTCTACTGGTCATTTAAGAGACAGAATTTAAGAAGAAATTGATATTTAACATAAAATTGATGAATGCAAAAAAAATCCATAAACAACTCTTAAATTAGTGGATGACAATGCAATATAATAACTCGAAATATAGGAACCTCAAAACAATTTGAATTATCATTAATATTAGAAGAATGATAAGAGTGATTCTTTATTACACAGGAATTTCAGATTCCGAAGAATTTAGGGTATGAAACCAATAAAATAAAACTATGATAAAGATAGTGAATTAGATGCTTGTTGGATTTGTGATGGTTGGTAAGAAGTGAAATTCACCTGGACTCCTGGAAAATCTGGTGGAATGAATAATGATCCAATATTTGTGCATCTAAACTTTGAGAATTATAAACCTGTGTTAATGAATTTACATAATGGAGAGTATTCTACTTACAGAATGTGTCCTCCTAATTTTAAAGTTAGTTATTTTTTTAGTAATCCTGTATTAGGAATTTAAACAACTGCTAAAAATTAGCTTATAACTCAAACACCATCAGATGATCCATTATATTAGACCAAACAATCGTTTTTATATAATGGGGATATATATATTGAAGGCAATCGAATGGGATTTGTTAATGAAATATTTACTGAAGATAAATAATCAATTATGGATAGATATTTTGCAAAAATCTTTAGTAAACCAAGAGAAGAATAGAGGACTTTTGATTTATCTAAATTCTTAACAAAAAGAGAGAAATAATTTTGGAGTTATGAACTTTCAATTTTTAAAAATTATTAGCCAGACAATGAAGAATTGATAGATGAATGTTTCGAATATGATTATGGAAGTTCAAAAATTAATAAAATTATTAAAGACCCTTTAGAATATAATGAAGTCAAGGAAATAATGAGAGAATATTATCCATACATTTTTGCAGCCTACAAATTTTATGCATCCACTCTTATAGGAGCTACAATTCCTTGTATTTCCTCAAATGCCTTCTTTGATTTAATCAACTCCACTAGCATTATATCAGAGAAATTCAGATCTGGTGATATTGATCTAAATTTCATCTCAACTTCAAATATAAAAGATATGAATTATCCAAATGTTTATGAGAAGGCATTAGTTAGATATCAATTAATGGAATTATTAATAAGAATAGCAGTCGATAAATATTTAAGAACTTAAATATGTAAATCCATTAAAGAATGTTTGAGAAAGTTATTTGAAGAAGATGGAGTTAAGTTAAAATTGTTAGAAATAGATCGTAGTTAAGATTGGAGAGATATGCGATACTGGAATGAATAATGCGATACACTTCTAAGTAATTAATTTTATATTAAATAAGAGGATAGATTACCAATGTTAAAGATGCTGTTTAAATTTACATCCAAATTAAATCCTAAATAGAAATATTATAAACATTTATGGCTTTAATTTAAAGACTTCAGAGATTTGATCAATAAATGCGATTTATATTGCGATGTTTTTGTTGAAAGAGATGCTTATTTAGTATTCTTATTATCTATGTAAACTTCAGTTGATGAACTGTTCTTACTTAAACATTTTTAGATGGAGTTTTATGAATTTTTAGAAGCACTTGCAAGATGTGCTGAAAAGTTATCATTGATCAGAACTCAAGATCAATTATCTATTGATGATAGAAGATAACAACCATTATACAAAAAATTAGATGCTCTAACATATCTCATTTATCTCAGATTAGGAGAATTTATGAAATCGTATTTCAAAGATTCTGAAGACCTTTCAGATTTCGATAAATGCATGCAAAAATAATATGGATAAGTTATTAAATAACCAAACCCTGATGATGAAGAAGATGCAGAAAAAATTACTCCTCAGTAAGAAGAAAAGATACTTGAAGAACAATTGAAAATTCTTGTAGTACCTACCTAAACTACTGTGGTAATTTATTTAATTTTATTCTAAGGTCTAATCAAATAAGAAATCTACAGGTATGACATTTTTGTAAGTCATTAAATAGGCTTAATAATAAAAGTAATTAAAGAACCTATTCAATCTGACCAATGTAGTTTAATACTTTAGACAAAAAGAGGAAGAATAATAGAAATGACTAAATATTTTCTTATAATTATTTAAAGACAATCATTTTTTCCTTTTCCTTTGAATCAATTCATTTTACTAAAAAACTATAAAGATATATAGATAAAGAGCAAAACTAATTTAATTGAAATAAATACAAGCATCACTATTACAATGATTTGTGTAGATATTCTTGAAATCGAGAGAAGTAAGATATAAATTTTTATTTTGTGTTAAAATAATTAAATTAATTTTAATGTTAAAATCCTTTGGAATTATTTCTGGTTTTCTTTTAATTAGTCAAGGGAAGGTTAATTCTTAAACAGAAAATTTTAATGCAGCAAGACATGCATTATGTATCCTATTTCCAGATTCGAATTCAGGAGTGAATGGGGTGGTTTCTTTTTCTTAAGAACATATTAATGCAAAAACAAAGATTGCTGCAGTTGTAAGAGGATTAAAGCCAAATAGTCTTCATGGTGTTCATATTCATGAATTTGGTGATTTAAGTAATGGTTGTGCAACAGCTGGACCTCATTTTAATCCTTTTGGACATGAACATGGAGGTCCTTTAGATGAGAAAAGACATGTTGGGGATTTGGGAAATATCAAAACAGATGAAAGAGGAAATGGATATTTGGCTTATGAAGATAATTAAATTTAATTATATGGAGAGTATAGGTATAATTTAATATAAATAAATAAAGTATTTTGGGTAGATCAGTAGTCATTCATGCAGGTTAAGATGATTTGGGAAGAGGAAATTAAAAAGATTCAAAAACAACAGGAAATAGTGGTGCCAGATTAGCTTGCGGAGTGATAGGATTATCTTCAGGATTTAAGAATTTATAACCATATAAATGATAATTTATATATAACTATAGAAAAGTTTAAGAATATTGTTATTCTCTTAATTAAAAAAAATATGTTATCATTTGATTACCTTTTGAAACCATTCGATTAATTTGACTCATGGGTTATGAGTAGCATCAAAGATTTGAATATTTCAGAGGATAAAGTTAGACTTGTTTCTTATTTTGTAAGAATTACCATTAATTATAAGCTATTTTGCATTCCCATAGCCATTATTTTTAGTAAAATCGAATAAAAAAGAATAAGACTAATATATAACATCTTCTTTGGAGTTTTCTTCACATTGTTCTTGGGTAGAGAATGGTTTGTATATATTAACATTACGACCATATTGGTTTACTTTATATCAACAATACCAACTAAAAATGTAGTAATACCTGTATCTATAACAGCATTTGTAGCTCTATCATATGTTCATCTATTTAGACAATGGGTAATTAAATTCAAATATGATTAGTTTGATTACTTGTCTTGGAAAATCGATTTTTCAGTAATACAGATGACAGTAACATGCAGATTAATTTACTATGCTGTAGATTTATAGGATGGAAAAGCCTATGAAACTGGGTTTTGGACATACTACTCATACATTTTTTCATTTTTTAGCATCATGATTGGTCCTGTCCCATATCATAATTATTTAAATCTGCTCAATAAAAAAGAGGAATATTCTAATATCAAATTTAATTAATATAAATCAGTTATAATCAATTTATTAAAAGCATTATTATTTTGTGCTGGTGAAATCTGGATAAGACCTTATGTTGATTATAATTGGTATGATTCACCATAATGGAATGAATTAAATCTTATTGAAAAGAATCTTTTATAAGCTATTATTGGCTTAGTTGCTAGAATGAGATACTTTGCAGGCTTCAAATTTACTCAGGCTGCGATGGATGCTGTTGGTATAACTTATAATGAAGATTCATGTATCTTACCATTTAAATATAATTATTAGAATAATTTGATAAATTTATCACATGTGATTATTCTTATGAAAAGGATGTTAGTGCAATCCATAAAACTACCAAATGGAATACTACCGTATAAATCTGGCTGAAATATTGTTTCTTTGATAAACTTTCCATATTTTTCAATGTTTCCACAGCTTATTATATGACCTATGGAATCAGTGCATTATGGCATGGTTTCTATTTAGGATACTATTAAACTTTCTTTTGGTGGGCATTAATTAATTAGAATTGCAAATATGTTTACAGAAGTAGAGACAAATTTTAATGGTAAATAAATATCATTAATTATTTATAGGATTCCAGCACAACTTAGAAATATTATAGCTTTTACCTATTGTACATTTACTATGAATTAGATCGCAATGACTATGGCTTTATTAGATTGGGATAAGGGAATGAGATTTAATAATAGTATGTACTGGTCTGGGCCTATTGCAATTTTATTTGTATTTTTCTTCTACTTCCTTACTCAATATGGATAAAAAAGAAGAAAATGAACATATTATTTATAAGTTAGAATTTCTCATCGTATTTCATTTTTAAATTTATACTTTTTACATTAAATTATCATTACTATTTTATATTTTAACACTTTATATTTATTTAATTAATCCAATAACTATTTTTTTACTTTCTTTTTGGCACTAAGTTTAATTAATCACTTCGTAATTATACCTATTTCTATAAATCTAAATTATAATTATTCTAACTTATTTTATAAAACTATTTGATTCTAACAATTAAATATATAAATAATAAAATAAACTTTTAGATTTTTTTATTTTTTATAATATAAATGGATATATATCTAAACTAAAATTTTATCACATTCTTATCCATCTATAAATATAATCTTATATTGAATTTATAATTCTTAAATCTTAATTCTTTAAGATATATTAATTGTATTTTTTTTTAACTTAATCTTCTAATTTATACCAAAAATAATTTAATAACTCTTTTCCAACTTCATTTTGATTTTCTAAAATCAAAGTTGATTCATTCTTTATTTTATTGTTATTTTAATATTCATAATAATTATCAAAAATTATTTAATCTATCTCTTAATATAATTAAAATCACAATTATTATTAGGTTTTAGATAATTCTGATAGTTTTTGTTATTGTTATTAAATTAAATAATTTACTCATTTAATACTGTTTAATTAATAGTTTGTTTTAATATTATGAAAGTTTGTAAAATAACTGTTGTATGTGTTATAATACATATCAACAAATAATTGGTAATAGTGATTTGATTTAAAATTTTTAATAACTAATGTGTAAGCAAAATTAGTAAAAGAGAATTCTCGAGTTTAGTTTGAAATATTTAATAATTGATAATTTTATGAAAAAATCTCATTACTCTTCTAACTTGTAAGCACTATTACCTATGGAAAATTACTAATTAATACTTAATGAGAAAACAAGATTGAATAAATTTATTCATAGTTAGAACATTATTTAGATTAAGGAGTTGGATCCAGAATAAACTACTAGAAGAAAAAGCTGCCATTGTAGTTAATGTGGTTAACAAAGTCATTTGTAATTCAAAACAATGAATATTCCTTTAAAGACCAGAGAAATTAAGAAAGTAGAGGAAAATGTCCTTCCTGAATTAATTGTGACTAAACCTGATTGTATAGAAACAAAATATTTTCTTAGCTAGAATGAGTACATTTTATAAAAAGTCTTCATTTAAGAATTTGTAAATCTTAGAACCTAAAGATAGTATAATTAACACTTAATTGTCTTTAAATATTCATGGATTTAAAAGAGCATATAATAGATAAAATACTTTATTAAAATTGATAACAGATGGTTAAGAAAGATCTAAAAGGAGAGAAAGTAGTGGTCTATTTTCATCGTCTGATCTGTAATCATTAAATTCTTTAAAATCTTTAAATATTACCACAAGTCCTACTTAATCGTTCTTAAATCATAAGAATTCAATTTAGCTTAAAACACCTATAAGTTTATTTTCACCAAAAAAACCACCTAATTAAACACATAAAAAATTATTAAGCTCTAATATAAAGAATTATAATCCATATATCATATATTCGAATAAATAATTATTGATAAAGCCATTAAAGTTATAAACTTCACTTTCAACTCATGGAAGTTCGTTACCAAAAATTACTCAAAAAAGGTCATGATTGTAATATTTTTAATTTTCTTATTGTATATGATTATAAATATGTAAATTAATTGTGATATTCTATAAATAATTATTCCAATTCTATTTCAAAAGAATTATTATTTATTTTTGGATATATATATATATATTTATATAGATGCAATATACAAATAAGAATTACCAAATATATAACCATGATTATCATTTTGAAAAAACAATAACATCTCTGTGATTTTCAACATGTTAAAGTAATTCTTCAATATCTTAAATTGGGACTTCCATATCTGATGCTATATTTTTGAGATGAGTCTTAAATTTATCAAATTATTGGTTTGTGATATTTAGATTTTTATGGACCTCTACTAAATCTCTAAAATAGTAAATATTTAATTGTACTTGCCGGTATATTAAGTATTTTTATCGCCCATCATTTATGAGAAGAATCGCTTTTATTGATACCTGACTCTACTCATGTCTGCCTTCAAAAATTTATCACGAAGAAGTTTATCAAAGAGCACTTTGTAATAGAATTGATCTATAAGTTCTGATACTTATTGGTCGCCTCCAAATTTTTCAAACAGGCATTTCTTTTAATTATCCATTATTAATTTTTATTATCAAATATTCACTAAATATCCAACACGCTTTAAATCTTCAATTTTCTTTTTTGCTTTGGTTGCATTTATTAAAGTTTGGTTCAAGTATAAGGATTTGGGCAATGAACATCCTAATGGTGAATTTCTAACTAAGGATATGAAATAATCTAGAGTTCTTTCAGTTATCATATTTGATGATAAATGTAAACTTTAAAACACTTAATTTGTATTTTGTACAAGACAATCTAAAAGTTTACATGCTCCTTCATCTGTTATTTTGTTTCTTACTAATTTAAGTTATTTAACTCTTTTAGAGATTTTAAGAATATCTCCAACAAACTATAATCCGTCATCTCCCAATTCTATACAAATATATTAATTTATATACCTGCACTTGAAAAATCTGCAATTTCTAAATTATCACTTTTAAATGCTTACCAAACATTTTCAAATTTTTCATTAATTTTAAACATTTTCTTCTTTTTACAATCCTATATTTTAGTATTCGGACTAACTCCTTATCTAATTGAATTAACTTATTCAATATCTCTTCTTCCAGGACTTGGTTATTAAAATGATCCTTTTAATTTCTCTAAAGCTCTTATTTATATTCTTTCAGGTTTCGTAGGAGTTGTTGATTGTATGTTTTGAGTAGTCACTACAGGTTGAATTTCCTTCAATTCTTTTAATCCAGATCCCACTTTATTTTTAGTAAAATCTTCTTGGTCTAAACTACTTCTATTTGGACTTTTAACTGAAGAAACATTTGTTGTTTCATCCATTAAACTTTCACTCCAATCTGCCATTGATATATCTTTAAGTAACATAGGTTCATCTTAACAAAAGCTTGAGAAAACATCTTGACCACATAATTTACTAAAGCTTTCATTTCTTTTCATATCTTATAATAATGTTGAATCTGTTAGTGTACTTATTGTTTTTAAAATTTAACTACTTTTTGTCATTGTATTTGTATTATTTACATTACTTAATTATAATGTAATTGTAAAGAGATTGTCAAAACTCTTATCAATTTCAGACTTTTTGAGATCAACTCTTAATTTCTTAATTTTTATATTTTATAATTTAAGATCCAGTTATTTTTAAATTTTATCTAATTCATCATATATACCTTTTCCTTTATCAACACAAGCATAATCTTGATTATTTAATAAATCTAATGGTAATTCTCCATTTTCTGTTTTTGTTGAAAAATATACCAATCTGTCTTTTGCTGTAATTTTCCATAATTCAGCTTATGACAAACAGCTTTATAACAATTCTTTAACTTATTTCTTTGTTTATTATTCTAATGATTAAGTTAATGTTGTTAATTATTCAATTAATCTCTACTCTTTAAGATCTAACAATTAATGCAATTCTTTAAATTTTTCTTTAACAGTATTATGACTTTCTGTAAGAACACTTTAAAATCTTTCTTATAATGGTTCGAAATATTTTAACTCGGTTAATTCACTTTATTTTTATAAAATCTTCTAATATATCTACATTATATTCTCTGCTTTCTGAGTAATTTCTTTAACCACATCATCAACAGAACGAACCTCGTGATGTCTATGTTATCCAAATAATGCACATCTTGTACATATTCTTACTTAATCTGTTAGACATACAATTTCTAATTTTTCTAAATGCTCTTAACATAAATCATTTGGAATGTCATTAGAAATTAAGTTATTCAATTAGAGCTAATAACCTATATCATTATCATCATTTCTTGCTGATTATCTACTCTATTAATATTGAGTCTTATGTTTAACCACCATTTTTAACAATTAACAATTTTTTGGGAATTGAGAGATATCATTTTTATTTTTAGCCATTATACTATAATAAATAAGAATTATGTTACCCGTCTTCAGGACAAACAATATACTTTTTATTGATTAGCATTTATTAAATACAATTTTAACATATTGTATGACCACAATCTGGAAGCATCAAGGGCAGATTGTCATTTTCATTAAACATCATTTAACATTCAGGACATATAAGCTCTTCTATTTATTACATTTTTGAATTCAAAAACAGTTGATATTAAAATTTTTTATTAAATATATATATTTTATGGATTCATAAATCAATCAACCACAAATAGATCCTGATATTTTAAAGTAGGAATTAAATAAAGGATTCACTGAAAGTCAAATTTATTAAGCTTGGTTTAGTTCAAGTGGAAATCTCACTATGTTTTATCAACTCTTATCAGGAATGAATAACCACTCAATTATTATTACAACCAGCAATCAAAAATTTAATGATGACATCTAAATGGCTGTAGCAGCTTCATTAACAATGCAATAATAATAATATCCATTTGCAAACGCTAGACAAGAGAAAGTTCCTTGTGGTTTGATGAATGTAGGAAATACATGCTATTTTAATTCTCTTTTGCAGACATATTATTTCATCTATGATTTTGTGTCTCAAATTGTTCAATTAAAATTAGATCAAGTGAATATTTAAAACATCGTTGATAAACGAATAGCCAATTCAATACAGCTTGTTAAGAATCTTTAAAATCTCTTTGTACTTTTGATAGGTAGTGATAGATAATTTGTTGATCCAAGACAAGTTATACTCTCTATTTGTGATGATTTTGGTAGAGCTTTACCTATTGGAGATTAAAAAGATGTAAGTGAATTCAATCATTATTTTTTATCAAGAATTGATGAAGCAATTAACTATTTAACAGATAAAAAATAAAAAACTAATAATTCTTAAAGTTAGTAATAATTTAAACAAATATTACCAGGTTAATCTTTGATTTAATTTTCATAGAATTCCTAATAGAATTAAAGTTTTATATCATAAAAATCATAATTAATGAGATAATCTTCAGCAATTACAGATAATTCAATTGTTTATAAATTGTTTTATGGCAAATATATTCCTTAATTAATTATTAAGGGTCAACAAAATAAAGACTGTTAAGAAGAAATATTTAATATTATTTAAATGGATGTGAATTATAAATCTATAATGGAAGGGATGGATAAATATATGAATTAAGTTCTTGAATACAGAAATGATATGGGAGAGATACAACAAGTCATCAAATAATTTTGGATATAATAAGCTCCATAAATACTTACTTTTTAAATATAGAGAGTTGAATTTAATAAAGAATTTGGTAAATAATTCTTATCAATTTTAAGGTTCATTTACAAAAGTAAATTCCCTCTTTTAATTTGACAAAGAAATATATTTAGATCGTTATCTATTATCTAATTAAAAAGTAGCTAGAGATATATAAGCTTAAAATTAATAAATGAGAGAAAAATTAATAAAAATTGATCAAGATTTGGAAAACTTAAAATAATTTGAGGGAAATGTTGAAATTATTAAAAATCTAGAAACTACATTATCATTTTTAAAATTATAAACATCTACATAGAAATAAAATCCTTTTTATGTAGATTCAAATGATAATAATGCAGCTATTAAATCAATTTCTGCATATTATTAGTATTTCATTAAAAAAAGAGATACTTTATTAAAGGAAAAAAAGGATACAGAATAAAAAATTTCAGATAGTTATAATTCGTTGAAAAAATAGAAATATGTAATCTAATCAATTTTAATGCATGAAGGAAGTCCTGATTCTGGTCATTATTTTGCTTACATCTATAATCTTGATTTAAAAAAATGGTATTATTTTAATGATAGTCATGTTCATGAAGAATAAGAAATTAATGTATTTAAATATGCTTTTGGAGATTTAAAAAATTCTAAAAGTGCTTATTTAATATAATATATGAAGGAAGATAAAAAATAAACCTAAATAAATCAAACATTTATTACAAGTTAAGATAAAAATTATCTCATGGATTCCTATGGATAGTTATTATCATAAAAATAGAGAGATATTTTATATTAGGATAATTATAAATTAAAGTAAGAAATCGTATAATAAGAAATAACTAATTAAAGAGAAGCAATAATATCTCTCTATAATAAATATTTATAGATTGCAGAGGAATAATCAAAAAAATATTAATAGAGATCATATCTACCATATCTATCATTGCAATCATCAAAAATAACTTCAGTAAAACCACTAGTAAAACCAGTATACTTAGAAAATTTTGGAATGTATTTAAAAATAAAAAGCGATGAAAAATTTAGATGGCTATTGATAGATAATGCAATATAAAAAGTTATCCCATAAAGTAATGGGTTATTTGGTCAACCAGGAATCAAAGAGGATCTTAAGACCTAATTATTAGAAGAAATGAAGAAATTAGGATTGAATAAATCTCAACAAATCCCTTAATATTAAGATATTTAATAATTAATGGATGAATACAAATAAGATATTAAAAGATAATCTATGATTTCTTATATTTTGGAATAATACAACAGTAATAATTTTATTAGTGCATTATAAGCATTGCATAAATATATAAAATTAGCCAAGCTAATGTAATAACAAACTTTTTTTTATTAAATTGCTGTCTAACTAAAGTTTTTAATAATATTAGGAATAATATGCAAAATGTTGTACGCTAAAAATATTAATGATTTGGAAGTAAAAGTTCTAAAGCTTTTGATTGCATTTTAATTATAGGAACACTTTCAGTATACAGAATGTAATTTGTGGGTTTAACAATTAAAAAATTTATTTAACATTTTGATTACTCTAAATGCTTCAAATGAAAAGTAGGGTTAAGAAGTTCTAAAATAATTTACTTAAAATGGATTTGCGAAAGATTTTGAAATGTGTTCTCTTTTGGATACAACTCCTTAAGTAAAAAAGATTAATAATATTAGAACTTTGATTAATATATAGAGAATTTTTAATCAATGTATATATAGAAACCATTTGAAAGCGATATTTAAGATTACCTGTTCGATGCCTTGATAACTAACTTACTTAAATTATTTCAAACAAAAGTAATTAATATTCTTTATAATCAATTAGAGTATATAATTACTTTTTGATAATATGGATAAATCACTTTAGGAATTGGAAAAAAAACTCATATTTAAGATAATAGAAGAAAACCCTCAAATTAATTGAAAGGTAATATAAAAATAAAATATATCAATAACCAAAATTTTAAGTAACATTATTACCTGCAATTTATGCACTTACATTTCTCAATCTTCTAAATTAAATTTATTTATCTGCAGATTTTTTAAATGTTCCATCTACATAAGCCCTTAAAAGAATATTATTTTATACATATTACTTTTATTTAAGTTTTTCATAATCAACATGATTTGATAATCCTGGAACAACTCCAATACCTGCTAATTATGGATCATCTTCTGACTATTTTAATAACAATTTATTCATACTTCAAATATTTTCTTATTCATATTTATTTCAACCATACTCATCGATGCTTCTTATTATTTTCTATTCTTGTCTTCTTCAATTTACATTATTAAATCTTATCTATATTATTATTATTAGAGATTCTTTTTTTCAATTTGTTCTTTCTCTTATAATTAAAATCTTTAATGTAGACCAATTAAAACTTCTTAATCTTTTTATTTAACATTTTATAATTCCCTTTGACTTTATTATTTTGATTGAATTTAATTTAATATTGTATCTACAGTATCTCTTTACAATTTCTCCTTACTAACTCTTTCCAATATGTATTTCTCTTCTTCCTATTATTACTTATATTAAGCAGCTTCTTCAACGAACTTCCTTTAAAGTTCTTTATCTTTATATTCTTTTTGTAAATATAGATCATTATATTTTTAAAGAACATTTTCATTCTAATGATATCCATATTTGATTTTACTAAGATTCTAATTTAATATTTTAATTATTAATTACAAGTATTCTTTATTCTTCTTCTTTCTAACTTCTTTATAACTATTCCTAAAGAATTTATTATTCCCTTTATCTAGCTAAATATTAATCTCTTTTTTTTTATTCTTCTTATTAAGCATAAGATTATGATAAATCTTTTTTAATTTGTTCTTTTCTTTACTGTTTTAGGTAAAAATCCTGTTTTTCAGCCTCATCCATTATCAATCCAATTTAAAATTGCTATTATCTATCTTAAAGAAATTTGAGTTGCTAATAAGCTTTAATGAAATAGAAATACTTGTTGTTCTTTTTTTATTTATTCTTATTCGAGACTATATCTTATATATTCAGATTATTTTTTTTTGAGTTCTTATTATTTTTATTATTCTACATTATCTCTTTCATTTATATATTTCTTGATAGCTCCAACAAATTCAGAATCATATTTAGTTTTCTGAATTGTTGATTATTTTTATTCATTGATCAATCTTTCCAATTCATCTCTAATTTTTATTTTGAATTCTAATACCTATATAACCGCTTTCTATTTTCTTATTCTTCTTTTTCCTACTTTTCTTACATCTCTTATTGTATTCTCTATCTTTCTATCAATCTTGACCATTAACCACTAGGATCTACATTAAATTCAATAAAGAAATACCATGTTTACTATAATGAGTCATAAATTAGCAAACAAAAATGTAAAAAATTAATAAGTTTTATATAACAAAACCAATACAAACTAGAACACTTAATAAATTTAATTAAATATTTGTGTACTCTTAGAATCCATAAAAATATATTCAACCAAACCTTATTTCTATAATTAATTTATAAATGGTATATCAATTTGAAAATATTTTCAATCTAAAAATATTAAGTTCATAATGATTAATAATTCCATATATGTAAGCTTCAGTTATTAATTATTATTGTAACTTTTCTTTATAGTTTTTAAGATACATTAATTAATTATTTATATAATATATCACAAGAAATACAATAAATTTTCCAAATTTTAATGTGCATCAGCCTTTATAACTTCTCCCACTCTATAAGCGACTGTATGAGCATTTTATAAACAAGCAGGCAATTTAACTGGTCCTAACCAATTTCTATAATTAAAACATTAAAAGTAAGTAAATCTCCAAAAGGTATCTTCATTCCAATTAGTAGAATTCTCTAACACTGTATAATGAGTTGGAATTGGTGTACCTTAATTAACTTACTAGGCTATTAAGAAAAAATCGAATTCCTTTGAAGTTACTCTTTCAGGGAATATCATCCCATTACTTTCATTGTTAGGAGAGAAAAACTTATCATTTATTCTCTTATTAACTAAAATATAAGCAAATTAAGGTAATTTAATATTGTAAGTTTATTGGATAACAGATTTCATAGCTTTTAATTCGATTTCAATTAATTCTTCAATTTATGAATTTCCTACTCCATCTCTATAGATTACAATAGTATCAGGATAGTATTTATTTTATTTTTAATATTATTGTAAACTTAAATTTAATAATTGTCCAACTCCTTTATTCAACTCTTTACCTTATTCTACAATTAATGTTTTAGTAAAATATTTTTCACTTTATTAACCAAATTAAGCATTAAAGCCAACACATGATTAATTTTTAGCAAGTGTTTTATGATAAACATCAATACCTATAATCATAATCTTTTCTGAAATTTCATTAATTTTGGATATGTTCCATAATTACATACCAATTTTACTGTGAACTTATTTGACTATTTGAGATGCTATCTTAGAAAATTTCTTAGAATTAACTGTTTGAATAGCAACATTTTAATGGAGAACTCCTTAACTAGATATTAAAAACTTCTTTAAGTCAAAATAGAGTTTTGAATCTTCATGTCTATCCAAAATTGATATAACAATCTAAACTTTATTATTAGTCTTAAAATTAGTAACTAATTATTATATCCATTATTATGGCTCTAAATTATCCATTACTATTTTTTTAGGTGCAGCAATGAGATTTCCCAACTCTTTTGTAGCTTTTGTAAATTCTTAAATAAAAAGATTTGCTACCTATTATTCTTCTTAATAATATATCAGAATCCAATTGTTTATATTTGCTTACTCGATTAATTTACCTTTAATGTTAAAACAACCTCCTTCTGTATATTTAATACTTGTTTCTGGCAAGATTGCAGGTTTAATTACCTTATATGCATTAGTTTGTGAATTATTGGATAAACTTATAGAATGATTACTAAAATATTTATCAAGCAAAGTTCTTTCTGTTTCAATTTTAGAACTCCTTTCTAGTGGTAGCATAGTCGTTTATGATTTAATATTACTCATTAATTTAAAGTTATTTTTTTAAATTGTTGTCAATTCAATCATATATAATAATTCAGGTATTAATCTAATCTATTACTTTGTTTTTTTGTCTTCATGCACTAATAAGGGTTAAGTTAAATCTGACAATTTTATCTTATACCTCTAATAGTAATATTATTCATAAGTTATATTAGTTCCATCAATTTTACATTTTGGATTCGATTTCAAATCTAATGATTTTATTCTATACATTCTTTTAGAATAAATTGTCATAAATGTTTTATTCTCAAAGAATGTTTAGAGATCAATTGGATTTTGCTATTTCTTGTTCTCTTTTATAAAATTCAATACTGTCTGTTTATTTAGAATCTTTGTTCTGAAATCGATTAATAACAATGGTGATGTTTATCCAATTTGCAGAACACTAGAAAATCCTTGCAAAATTTGAACATCCCCAATCTTCTCAATTTTATCTTTGTCAAAGAATTAACCTTTCCTAAAGATTTATTTTAGATTTCTTTCTTGATAAATTTAACTCAATATAGCATTCATAGCCTATTTCAGACTTGAATGAGGGATCTAATCTAAATTTTATGTAAGGTTATAGGTTTTCACATACTTTATTATAAAATTGAGATTCTATAACTATTTGCACCCAGGAATTTCAAATGGCTTTTCAACACATTCGAAACTCCATAAGTTATAACCACTAATCCAAAATCTATTTATTCCATTTTTCCTTATGAATTAAGAAGAATTTGAAATATGCGTAATCAAATCATTTTATTGTTCTATTGGTAAATCTTTCTAAAATTAAATGCTGTATAGATGAAGTTTTATGTTTTTCATAAACTTAATCTCATAATGATTGGAAGAAAATTTCATCAATTAGAAATACTTAGTTATATTTTAACTTCTAGCAGGCTTTTTTGGAGGCACATAAAGTGCTTGTTCTTACTCAAGAATTTACATAAGTAATAATATTATTTAATTTTATCACCATAAGTATATGTGTTTATATAATAATATTTAGTCTTTAGAATAAATCGATTTAGTAATTAATTTAAATTGTAATTAATCATTAATTTCTAATTTATTAAGAATCAAACTATAGATATATATTCACTCAGATGAACTTCGAAATGTGGAATGTTAATTTTTGATTTATTTACTCAGCAATTATGTGACTTTTTATTTATATTTATTAAAGAAAATAAATAATTATGTACCAATAAAATTAAAATATCCTGGTTGGCGAAGTAGTTCAAATTAGAAATACAAAGACAGGAAGTTATTTAACAGCCACAGGTTTCAATACCCAAGAGAAAGGATTATTTGGAAGTACATCAAACCTCAAAGAATATTATGTTGTTGGAAGTGATGATTCTACTAATCATTATACATTGTGGGTTATTATTAAAGTTTTTGATGATACAAATCGAATTAATTATGGAGATTTAGTTTTTTTTAAGAATTTAAGTACGAAAATGTTTATGAATTACAATTTTGAGAAATAGTCACAAGTTTCGAATCAAGTTAGAGTGTATTTGAATGAAACAAGATAAGAGAATTTTCCATTTATTTTGTAATAATAAGGAGAATAAATTTTTTAAAGAAAGGATTATGCAGTCAATAGTGGTGAATAATTAAAATTTTTAACTACAAAACTTATAAATTTCTTATCAAATCCAAATAAGAATTACACATCAAAGTAAGTTAAGGATTATAAAGAAATATGTTGTGGAAAAGAGGGAGATAATAATACATGGGAGATTATTAAATTGAATCTAGAACAATAATAATTTTTCGAGATTAACACTATTTAGCAATTAAAAATGAACGTGTAGGAAATCTTTGATAGCGATAAAATAATAATAAGAAATTATAAAAGTGGATACTCTTTACATTCTCATAAAGAAAAATATGCATCTACTGGATAGTAAGAAGTAACATGCTTTCGTTATGAGAGAGATGGTATTATTAATGATCTAAAATTATAGTTAATGATTGGTGGGTGATTTAATAAACTTTTTAAATGGTTCACAAATAAATTTTAGATTAGATGCCAATAAATTTAGTGCATTAAGAAACAATTAAATATTTGAGTGTGGATGAAAATAATCAAGCCAAATCAAAAAATGGTAATTAAGTTAGATGTACTTAGTAATGTGTACAATAATCATTTATAATTATAAGTAATTTTAAAATATAAATTGAATAGCAATTGATAATTAATCACTAATTGTAGGGAAACCATTTTTATTGTTTTATTAACCTTAAAATAAATATTTGTGTTAAGGATCTCAAATTTCAGAAATGAAGACAACCTAATATGAAGTGATAATGACAGATAAATTAACAACTTCGTGTTTATGGGTTATCGAAAAGAAAATTAAATGAATTAATTATAATATATAAATAAAAGTGATTAAATTAAAATAAAAAAATTGCACACAGTGAGATTTGAACTCACGCGAGAATGACTCACCGCATCTTGAGTGCGGCCCCTTAGACCACTCGGGCATGTGTGCTGTATTGAGAATTTGATTTTGATTTCAATTATAAACAAGTCAACTTATAATATTATCTATGAATTATATTTATTAGTTATAAATTTTATTTGTTTTATAATCACTAACATATTATACTTACTATTAGAACTCTTGTTTAGTCAACTAAATAATTGATTTAAAGAGATATATTAATTTTTGATTTACAAAACTTATTGTTTCATTAAAATTATATTGATTAATATATTAATATATTAATTATTAATTTAATATTTATGTATAATAGATTATTTTGGTCGAAATACATCTTTAGAGTATTTCATATTTCCACAATAACTATTATAAGCGGAAATATTATTTGGAAATATATGTTATCTTCACAAAATGAAGATCCTTCATAATTCGTTTAATGGATTTTATCTATCATTATGATAATTTCAGGATTTATTAATACCATTTTATTAGAACCAAAAGATAGAATGAAGTAACATGCTAAATAATGGATTCATATGATGCACACTAAATTGATTTTATGTATCCATTTCCATTTAATTTAGCAATTCTTTTTATGACACCAATTTTCAATTAATTTTTTGAAGATCAACTTGTTTTAGAAGTTAGGTTTGTATTTATTGTATTTTGGATTCTAATCTCACCCTTCTTAAGATTCTACAGAGAAGCTTGGACGGATTATCATAAAGGATAACATACAATATTATAAATGGTGCAACTTGAATAAATACCAATATGAATAATTTTTCAAACTCATAAATATTCCTTTAATATTTTATTACTAAATTCCCATAACTCTTCCATTTAATTTAATTTCTCAATACTTTTGCTTTACCTACTTAATCTATTTTTTTCATAATATCCACCATTTAATAATTCCTTATAAGGCATTAATGCACAAAATATTGTTGTTTAAGCGCCTTCTTCAACTGTTAAAGTCATAGGTCTGAACAACCAAAATAAGATTTTTTAAATTAATTGTAATATTATAGTATTACCAGCTTTATCTAATAATTCAGTTTTAATCACTCCTGGATGAAGAGAAACAACTTTACTATTTTTTAATATCTAGGATAATTTTTAACACATTAAAACTCCACAATACTTAGTATTATTATAATTTTCTAAATATTTACCATTCAAAACATCATTAAAATTTAATTTAGATCTAATTAATTCATGCATAACAGATGAGACAATTATTATTCTGCTTTCCTTGTTCAATGAATCTATTAACAATCTTGTAAGCAAAAAATGTCCTAAATAATTTGTTGCAAAAACCAATTCATGATTATTCTTATTATACTTATGCCACCATTATGCTATACCAGCATTATTAATAAGAATATCCAAATTACCATATTTAATCTTAAAATTTTTAACAAATTCTTTCACATTATCATAATCATCTAATTATAGATTCATGTATTGTAATTTTTAATTCCCAGTCTCTTTTCTTATTTCATCTATAACTTTTATTGTTTTTTATTCATCTCTGCAAGCAAATATTATCGTTGCATTTTACCAAGCCAAACTTCTAGCAGTTTCTTTACCTATTCCAGCACTTGCTCCTGTTATAATAACAATCTTGCCCTCCAGATTAACTTGATTATATTTTCTAATAGGACCTCTTTAATATTAATGAACAAAGTAAGCTATTGTAAAATAAGCTAAAATCAATAACGGTAATGAATAATGAACATAGAATAATAATATCAAACTACTTCCTATAATAGGATAATATTTTGATTAAATAATATTCTTAAACATATTTTATTATTTTTATTTATCTTAAAAATCTTCTAAATATTATTTCATTTAGAAGATTTCAAATATAAGACTTTATCAATTATTTTTATGTGATTATTAATATACATAAAACATCAAATATATCAATTCAAAGTATGAAAACTTCTTGAAATTCTTTCTTAATATAAAAATTAATCTGCTATTCTTTTCTTTAGATTATTTAATAATTACTAATTCTTCAAAAATATCTTGTTATCATTACTATTAATCTATAAATTCCCAAGCAAATTTTCCCGAAATATTATAAAATTTTATTTCCCTAGTACCATAATAAAAATTGACCATTTCAAAAGGACTTAATTTAAATAAGTAAAGAGTAACCTAGTTACAAAATTGATTTCGTTCTTGAAATGAGAAATTGATAATCAATAAAAAATTCTATTTTTCCTTTTCATTAAACTGTATGCTTTGACATTTATTATATTTTCTAGATTTAGTTATTTATATACTTTTATAGAATTTAGAAACATGTTTTAAAATTCTAATATTTATTATAGAGATATATGAATGAATTCTATATATATACTGTTTTATAATTATAATTTATAATTTATTGAATAATTTTTTGTAATTTATAGGATATAGATATCAATATTTCTTATCTTTAATAATGGTAGTAGTTTTGGACTTAGTTAAATATTTATTACATTTATGATCTACAAAATCAAATAATCTATCATCAACACCCATTCCTATTTTTCTAGCCTCATTGTTATATTTTACAACATTCTTATTTAACTTATGCCTAATTATTAAATGATTATACATATCATCTACATATTCAACCATACATTATTCAGTTTAAGCTATCATTTTTCTTAATTCTGCTAAATCATCATAAGGTCTTTCTTCTTAAGCTATCAAATCTTTAAGCATATTATTGCAATCTGTTTCTTCTTTATAATATTCTTTTGTCTGACTCTATTTTTTATACTATTTTTGTGGGATAGAATTAACTGCTGTAATTAAAAAGGTATCCTTTTTTCGCTATGCAGCCAATTTCTTTCTTCCCTCTTCAAAAAAAGAAGGATTGACTTCTTTTTTTTATTGTATTCTTTATTTTGCCTACTCAAGTAAATCAACTTTTGGTTGCAATGTTTAAATTTATTCTTGTTTTGGTTAATCAACAAAGATGTTATCCAACTTGGAAAATAAGTTCTAGTTTCAAATGATCAATTAACCTCTTCTAATTCACTAATTTTACTTTTTCTGCTTAGAACAGGTTGAGATTAGGTAGGAAACGATCTTTACATATATTATATTTATTTTATTAAATACATATACATAATCAATTCTCATTTAACCTAATTTTTTTTTCTGGTTTTTCAGATATTAATAAATTACTACTAGAAGATGATAAGATAGATGATGATCTAGAAGTTGTTTCAAAATCAATTGAATTAGAATTTATATTTTAAACTTGTGCTTCATCATCACTAATGACTAAAAAAGTCTTATTTATAAAATTATCTAGTGCTTATTTTGTAATTTTAATTTTCTTATTTTTTTATTATGGAGTATTTTTTTCTATGATCTCAAATGAAGAATCCAAATCATTTGTTTATCTCTTTTACATAATTTATTTTTTAGTTAACTTCCTTAATTTAGGTTTGTTTTCTGACAATAATTAATCAGTAATCACAGCTAAAACACCATCAATTGACATCACACGATTTCTTTTCATATTTATCATATTTAATTTATTTTAATTGAATATAAAAGGAAATAGAATTATTAATATAAGATATTCTAATTATTATATGGTTTTCACCTATATATACTGGCCAATGTTTTGAAACTATCTTTGAGATGAATTGATTTCTATGTAGATTAACCCTATTTTGATTTTGTTAATTGAATTGGATATAGTTTAAAAGATCGAGGCGATGATTAGGTTGGCTCAGTTTTAACTCTTTGAGATGGTAAAGCTGAATATCTTTAATTATATTGAAACATTTTCGTTTAAGACTATTCCAGAAGCAATTTAGTAGTTCTCGAGACAGATTTATATTTGTTTATAGGTGATTTATTTTGACTAATATATGAAAATTTTATGTTATCTTATTAAATTTGAGATTTCAGTTTATTTTAATATCTATTCCACCTTGAAGTACTGCTTTAGTTTTTTATTTATTATAAAAACTTATTAAATTTGTCAAAAAATGGATCATTTTAATGTCTCATTTATTTATCACTCATCTAACCACATTATGTACAATAACAGCTTTATCTTCTCTATCTTTTTACACTTCTTTCTTTACATGGTTATTTTATTTGATTCACAATCTTATCAAACACTTAATTAGATGTCTTTAGCATTTTTAATGTTTATATTATTGTTTTGCTTTTACTAATATCCTAATATCCTCTTCTTATTTTACGAATAGTCACATCCTCCATAACTTGAGTTTATCTTCTTCTTTTCTCCCTCAATTCTATCTCACGAATCGATTGTTTAGTTTTGTATTCAGGTAAAATGTTTTTGACTCTATTCTAGAATTTACTCATCTATCCAAATTCAATACCATAACAACTAATACTTCTGGTTTACCCATGAAAACAATCCATAAAATACTTACTTTCGAGATTTACAAAGCTTAAACAAAATCTATTTTTTTTTTCAACTATTTCTCTTTTTATTGTTACATTCCTTCTTTATCTTTATCTCTTCATTTAGATCCTTAATTGTATAATTAATATTAATATTAATAATAAATAGTCTTTCATTCATTAACTATTACTAAACATAGATTTTATTTATAAACCTTAAAGATATTTAGTTTCTCAATTTTATTCCTACACATCTATTAAAGATAAATATTTACTTTTCTTACTATTACAACTATTTTGCTCAAATCACTTTATCTTTACATTACTTAAAGATTTAATCCAAGAATTCTAATTTCTTATCTATATTCAAAATATTATTAATTTATATTATTCCAACTATTCAATAATTTCAACCATTCCAAAATACTTCTAATAATTTATAAATAAAAATAATTAACCATTTTCTAGGTATTAATTCAAAATCTTTACAATTTCTTCATAATTTTATTTAATACTTGCAAGTATTAAATTTTTAATTATTATTTTTTTGATTCTATAACTTTCTTTTGATTTTTCTATTAAATTCATTTTCTAAAAGTATATTCAATTTTTATAGTGATGACTTGATCACAATTCTTAGAACATCTCGTTTATTTTCATAAAAGAAAATAACTCTCTTGATACTTAATCGTTGCAAATATTCTCATTTTTATATAACGATATGTTTAATATTTATTGTAATTAGATTGAAGTTTAAGATTTATATTCAATTTCAAGTTTAAGAATATTATTGTACAATAAAATAAAATACACACTAATTTAATTTAATAAACATTCCTCTTAGATAATAATAAAATAATAAAGAAATAAAATTGTTTATATTATTTCCTATAAATTTAAATTATAAAAAAGAATTATCAAAAAATACCAGATTTTAAATTATTTTTTTTGAAATTATTTCTTTATAAGTTTGATATTGTTTATTTCTTTGTCAATTTTTATTAAGGACTTCTATTTTAAGGGATTGATAAATAAGGCAAAAGTGTTTTTTTGTTAACAAGAGGTGATTATATGTCAATCCTTTATCTTGATGAAATTTCAATAAAATTCAAAGATTATTGATGATGATATAGTTTTGAATTTTATGTCTTCCTAAGTTGAAATTTAGATAATAATTTGTAATCGTTTAAATCCAATTCAATCATTCTCTTTTTTAAATACTTAAGTTCTCCGTTTTTAATTGGAGAAAATTATTCTGTATTCTATTTTCTAAATTAATGTCTTTTGATAGTTTTCTTAACTCTATATTGATTAGGAGAATATTTATGTTGTTTTTTGTTAATTTGATAATTTTAACAATTTTTTTAAAAGGCATTTTGATTTCCACATTAAGAACAATCACAACTTTTTCTTTGTTTATGTTTTGAATATTCTTAAAAAAATAATTGTTTAAAATTAATGAATGATTTATTTCGAAAAGAATATTATAGATTAATACTATCTCTTAACTACTTATCTTAGATTTCATTCTTCATTTATTGAAGTTCTTATAGTTTTTCATAATTCTATTGTACTATGAGAGAGTTATGAATAAAATTAACACATGTAGATACATTCATGTAAGTATATTGAAATAAACTCATTCTTCCACATAATTGACAATAACAACTTTTTCTTCTATGCTATTTTTTATATTAATGAGACGATCTTTCTTCCTCAAAAGAGTTATCTTTAAAATGATGTCCTTTCCAAATATCAGTATTTTATTTTTATCTTCTGATAAAAGGTACATCAAATTATTACATTAATTATAATATATGCATATATATATAATATCAAGGAGTACTATCTTCTTCAAAATATTACTCCTCGTTAATTTCTGATTCTGGTTTTGGTGGGTATTCATCAAGTGTTTAAATGTGAATTTAATTTCCAGCTAGAAATGAAAGAGTGAAATCCTAATCTTGAATGTAAAAATCAGCTAATAGTTATTTGACCTTTTTATTTAAGATTATAGAATTACTTAATTAATTTTGACTTTTTCTTCTTCAATTTATTCTTCTTCTTATTCCTTTTAATCTTCTCCTGCCTCACTTTAAGGAAATTAGGAGCCTTTTTAACTTGGTTCTGGAGCTTATTCTATTTCTTCCTCTTTGCCTATATTTTGAAAATCCTCTTGATTGAGTACTTTCTCTAATTTTTCACCTATAATAGTAATAACACAATCTTGATTAAAATCATAAGGAATTGAATGTCCTTACTTTTATGCATGTTAATGCCTATCTTTTTTTTGTTGATTCATTTCATAAATAAAGTGACCAAGATCTTTATTAGTGAGATTGAATACTGGAACATTTATTTCTTTGGTTGTCTTAACTATAAAATAAATCAAAATAATATTTTACTATTTATAGGTTCTTTGGGTGGTTCTTCTTTGAGACCTTTCTTATTGGCTTTTCCACCTTTTTTTTCTTTTAATTTTTCCAATCTCTCTCTTTCTCTTTCAGCTTCCTCTTCTCTTAATTTCTTTAATAATGCAATAGCCTCAAAATCAGGGACAGTAATTTATTTTTAAATGTTATACAATGCAAGATTAGCATCATCTATCCAAAATAATCTTTAAGCATTTTAAATTTCCTCTTTAACAATTTCTATGGTTTAAGGTCCATAATCTAAAAGTATTTTACCTTCTTCTAATACAATATTGCCATCAGGTACAAAAGGTGCAATACTTGTAGTCACAATCTAAACATGTTCTTAATTAGCAGGATCATATCCTTCAGGTAATGTAGTAATAAGATAATCCTAAGGACAAATTAACCTTGCCTTAGGCTTAGGCTATTCTGGAAGATGACTTATTCGAGTTAATCTTTAAGGAGGTTTTTCAGTAGATTCATCTCTTAGAACATTGAGTAGATTTTTAATAACCTCTCTAACAGCTTCAGATACAAGATCACTTGGAATTTCATACATAGTTAAATAAAATGATAATCCCAATCTACCTAACAAAATTATTGATGACAAATGTCCAGATAATTAATCTATTGTTAATAATTTATCTCCTGTCAAATCTCCTCCAAGAATTAAAGTTCCATGTCGATCTTAACAACCCATAAGATTATGACATAAAATGTGTATATCCTTGGCAATAGCTGAAGATAAAATTGTCTGATCTGCATTCATATGAATAATGGATGGATAGAATCTTGAAAAGAAATTTACTCTATCTCCTATAATATATACATTTCCATAAGGTAATAAAGTTCTGTACGCAGTTTTAGATTCAATGTCAGGTTCTTCTTCAGTGTAACCAACTTCATCTGGATAGAAAAAGAGGTTTTCTAATACTAAAACACTATTTTCTTAGTAGGTTTGAGTTTCCAATTATTCATCTAGGTTTTCAATTATAGCATCATTAAAATAGACTGGACACTCTAATTGTGACTTTAACCATTCATAAAAGAATTTAGTAGATGATGTAAATTTATATTTTCCACTAGGATTGTCATAACTTACAAGTAATACTACTATTTTTGCTTACCTTTCCATTAATAATTTAAGGGTTTCCACACATTCTTGAAGTGTTGCTTAATCAAGATGACTTAGATCATAATTCTTTTATTAAACTAATAATATTACTAATTAAATATTACCTTAGACTACTTCAACCTCTTTTTGTTTAATTGGTTTACCTTTTCCTTTCTTTTTAGCAGCTTCTTAAGCTAATCTTTCCTTTTCCAGTCTTTCTTCCTCTAATCTTTTATTTTCTTCTTCTTATTCTTTTAATAATGTTTGCTCAAATTTTTCTTTTAGCTCATAAGCATCTGGTCTATTTGCTAATTTAAGATGAACTTTTAATCCAATTTTTTTTCCTTCGATATCTGAATCTTATATTGTCTTTTTTCTTAAAAGATCATAAAAATAAGTAGATTAATATCTTCTTCTTCTAAAAACATTCCATTTTAATTCTGGCTTCATCATAGCTCCTACTTATAATAATTATCCATCATTTTCTAATTTTATAGCTGCTTATGCTAGAGCTTCTGATACTTTAGCTCCTAATTTCGTTTTGTACTCTTCAATTAATTCTTTCTCCATATCATCATTCCATTTTTTCTTCTTTGCATTTTTTAACCAATTAGCTTTCATTTTATTAAATTCATCCAATTTAGCTTTAGCCTTCTCTGGAGTCAAATCTTCAGGTTCATGAAAAGTATATTCCCACATTTATAATTCCTTACGCATATCCTCCGATAATTATGGTACTTAATTAGCTACATCTCCCAACAAATCTTTTACAACACTATAAATTGGGTTTCTTGATATTGGCACTTTTTTTGCTAACTTTACCCACAATTCCAATTTACGTAAAACCAATTCTTTTATTTCTTCTTCATCTATTGTATGACATGATTATCTCAATTATTTGACATCTCCATTCCAAGGAATATCTTATTTTAGAACTTAACATATTTCATCAGATGAAAAATTAAAGAAGTTCATTATCTCATGTGTAAACCATAATTATTCACCCAGATTTAATTCTTCAAATTCTATTTTAAATTACTCAGGATCACTTAAATCTGGTTTTGGAGGTGGCGGAGTTTTAACTTCTTCGAATATATCATCTACTATTTCAGTTGCTATTTTTAATGCAAACTTGTTTTTCACTTATTTCTAAAACTCCTTTCTTCCATTGGTCAATTCATCATCAATAAATGCTATACCTGTTAATTTTAAATTAGGTAATTAATTTAAACATGGAGGCTCACATTTTAATTCCCATTCCTCATTAAATACTCCTGCTTATTTCGATAAAAAACTAAACACAAATTTAATCCTTTCTCCTGGTTTTATTACATTTTAATCATGATGACAAAAGAACCTTTCCTCATTAATATCTTATATTGAATTAGGCTATTTCCTAACACTTTCTATTCTTTTCCACTCATAATAAATTGCAGCACTTCCATTATTTGAGACGACAACATTATCATAACCGACTGTTTCAGTCTTCACCAAAAATGATATATGCTCTTTCTTCATTTTCAACTTAACATATTACATACAAAATAATACCTATGGACCTTCCACTTCATTTTTCTTCTCCTCCTCATCTAATTCGGAAATCCTACTTATTGGACCTTTCGGTGTACTCACCCTTGCATCCTATTTATCTTAACCTCCTCTACTAATCTATGATGGCACACCTGAAGTTGGCTTCTTTATTATCATTTTCGAACCAATTGAAGTTCCCGGATTCAATGACTTTCATAAATATCAAAATCAATACTTGTCCTTATATTTAATAATTTGAAGGATATGTTATCTACGAATAAAGTTTCGATTATTTTTGCGTTTCATCCGCTTTCTTTTTTAATATGTATGTCTTCTTTTTTGGTTAGCTATGACTTAGACTCTCGTCCATAATAATATTAAATTATTTATATATTCACACAAGCAATTCTTCCACTTCTCCTTCATTATCATCAATTTTCTAACTAGGAACTTCTGACATGTTTCTAAATTCATCGTCATTACCTCTCTTTTTCATCAATAATACAATCCCATATCCTATTATCATACCAACAAAAAAACTAATTAAACAAGCATACATCACCTTCTTCTTTCTCCATCCCAAATAAAAATCCCCTATTTTTGATGCCTAACAATGCTCCCCTGAATATCCAAACCAACAATAACATTCATGTTCAATACAAACTCCATGTTCTGAACATCTTTTTGGACATTCAGTTAATAACATCAATTAATAAGGATCTTCTTCTTACTAAACCTTTGGAGGTACCATAGTTAATTAATAATTTGTTAAATTTTATTCATTACTTTGAAGACTATTGGTTTAAGGTTTCTTTTATTTTTATTTTAGATCATCATAATTTAAATTTTCATCTTCTATATCTTCCTCTCCTTCATCTTCTGAAGATATTTAATAATTCTTTTATTACTTAAATTTATGTCCAGTCGATATAAAATCTTACATATTAACATTAGTAGTTCCTGTTTCAGGTTCATTATCATCATCTTTAAGCAATTACCAAATAGATTTATAATCATCCGGAGAAGAAACAACTGCACAATCAGGTCCAGAAAATCCATAATCACATTCACATAAACCTGTATAATAATTACATTTCCCATGACGATTACATTTATTCTTACAAATCTCTTCCTCCTTCTTTTCTTCTTCTTTTGGTTCTTCACCACATGTTTACCCGCTAAATCCTTCTTTACATTTACATTTTCCATCCAACTAACATTCTCCATGTTCTGCATCAGTACAATTACTTGGACAAGGTATTTATAATTAACAGACTGTCCCTGTAAATCCAGGATAACATCTGCAATATCCATTACTTAAACATGTACCTTATCCTAAACAATTCTATTTGCAAAGTACTTTTGATGTACAATCAATGCCTTGCCAACCTTATTGACAACTACAATGACCAACTCTACATGCACCTCCATTTCTACATGGAGGACATTACTCATTCGAACTAAGTAAGACTGCAGTCAAAGAATCACTACAAGTCTTGTCTAATTTGCATCCACCAAAATGAATTAATAAAGGGCCAGCAAAAACCATTCCTGCAAATTCTAGAGCTTTTAAATTCTTTTTTTTAAATGCATTAACTGTACTAAAATGATTAGTAGTTGTATCTAATGCATATAAATCATTATAGCATTCTTCAATTTTTGGATTACATCCTCCAGCAACAAATATTCTATGATCATATTCAGCAAAAGCTGCTCCTTATCTTGGAGATGGAACTTTTCCAGCAGGTTCTTTTTTTTCCCAAGTTAAATCTTCATTTATTGTATACATATCGTTTAAAACTACTCCAGTAGCATATCCTCCAAATACATATGCAACACCATGATGAGAGATCATTGAAAAACTTTCTCTTCCTATTGGGATATCTCCACTTACTACTGGCTTTAACCATTTTTCATTTACTATGTCTAAAATATATACATCATTTGAGTATTTTTCACCTACAAATCCTCCAAATACTAAACCTCCTATAGCTGTTAAAACCATCTTATGGCCTGCTCTTGGACTTGGAGTTATTCCTGGCCAAAATAATTGATTCCAACTTTTACTCTCCAAATCAAAAACAAATAAATCATTTGTCAAACCCTGTAATGTATATCCACCAAATATAAACAATTTTGCACCATTTACCAAAGCACCAAATCCAGTTCTCCCCACTGGTGGAATTCCAAATACTCTTGGAGAAGTCCACACTTTAGTTCTTGCATCAAATAGAAATATATCATCAAAACATTTTATATCCAAAAAACATCCTCCAAATATAACTATTATATCTCCAATTGCATGCATTGAATGTCCTCCTCTGTTTCTTGGAAAACTTTCAAATGCTATCAAAGGAGTCCATTCAAATTCTTTTAATATTTACTCCAGTTAATCATCAGGCTTTTTCTTACCTTCTTCATCTTCTTTAGGAACATATTTCACTCTTGTAATATCATTCAAATTCAATAAATTTGTTTATCCGCTTGTGGGATCTGTGGATTTTAAAAACCAACTTCCATCTCTTAATTAAAAAAGACTTCCAACTTTTATTGAATACTCTTTTGGTTATTCATCCTCTTCATCTATCTCATCAACACATTCAAATTAAGGTGCTGCAGTTTTTTCTAATTTATTTTTACTCCTTCCAAACCTAGCTATCAAAACGGGCTCATATTAACATTTAATTAAGCACAATAATAAAATTTATAATAACATAAAATATTATAATCATGTTCTTAATCATACTTATTTATTAATTCATATAATCTTACTAAATTAAATGCATTATTATCAACATTATATCAGTATTCTATTTCCACATCGAAAAACTTATAAATTTTTTATCATTAATCCTCATCAAAATTTTAATAAAATCTGATAATTTACTTCAAATTTACTATAATAAATCATAAAAATCAAAGAAAATATATTCATATAATCATGACATCGTTATTCTAAACAATATTAATGAATATTTCCATTTTGCCAAACTTCCTACCTGATCTTTTTTCATTTCAAATCAATACACTCAAAATATCATAGTTTATTTGAAATTCTTTTATCTTATAATTCTACTTATTTTTAAAAAAACTTATTCTTTAAGGATTTTCAATCATAAAATTGCTTTTATTTTTTCAAACTTCTTTTCAATAACTATAATCATCGATCATTTTTAATCTGAGTTATAATATTAATAAGAGTCTTAATCAATGAATAAATAATTCTCCTCATTATATTTAATTCTCTAAATTTATTTTAATTTCTCTAATAAAACAATTTAAGTTTAAGTTATTAGTTAGATTTCTTACTTAGGTGTCCAACATTAATTCACACTTTTATAAAACTTTTTCCATAAGAGCAATAATTCGCTACAATAAAGCATTTTCTTTAATAGACTCTGCAATGAATTTTTAAGATGATTAGGATATTTATTAAGTAATTAATTTAAGAAATAATATTTATGATTAAAATATATAAAAAAATTAGATTAAAATGAATACAACTCTTAAATGTATACATATTAAAGAATACGATTTAGAAATTGTTAAATTTACTTTATTTTTTCATTTCTTATATAATTATTGAAGTCATTTAGAATTTGTCTAGAAAATAATTGGATTGATTGATTTCAATTTTATTTATTCGTTTTTAATATAATATTAATTTTATGAAGGTATAACTAATTAGCCTTCTTTTGTTTTATTTGGCTACTTGCAAAAACATACCATTATAATTAGAGATTGGGTTAATTCAATTTGAAGATCTTTAGCCTGGAAAATTATAATTTTAAGTATGACAAATTGCAAATGAAAAATAAAGGAAATTTAATTTGATCAGCCCTTTATCCGTGTCCCTTAGGTTGCTTTAACAATTAATAGTCTAATGAATCATAATACTTAAGTGTACTTCAGCAAGATTTACAATGTAACAACTGATGGTATTGTTTCTCATACTAAATTGAGGATTTACAATTGGAGTATTGAGTGGGACCGAGCAGACCTTGGAATATCGTTACATGGCTATCGTTGATGATAGAATCCAAATTAATTGTTTGAATTTTAAAGTGAAAGAGATGGTTTTCATTCCTTATTTAAAGTATTTGCATATAAAATCTATAGACAGTTTGTTAAAGTACCTAAATCATGGGTTTTCTTAACTGGTGTAAGATAATAAAGCAATACGTTCTAATTTTAATAAGGTACAAATCCTATGATCAAAATAATAGATATAAGAAATGAAGGAATTATGCTTAAGTTCTCATCAATTGATACTGAAATATTAGGAGTTTGTGTTGTAGCTGGTGCTGTTGATATTCTATAATCTAGAATTGAAGATTTGCCAACATTTTAAGGTTACAATTTGATGAAATAATCGACTGCTCTATCTATCATAGCTTAATCAACATTTATTTGTGAAGATGAATGTTTACTATACTTTAGTAATTTTTATTATAAGTTAGGGAATGATTAAACTAAATAATTAAAAATTAATACTCAATTTCATAATTAATTAGAAAAACCAATCTTATCCAAATTTGTCACAAAAAAATAAGAAGATCCAACCCCATCATAAGATAAAGTTTAGAATATTATCTAAGAAACTATAAATATAGACAATATATAATAAACTCATCCTACTCATGAAGATAGTCTCAAAAAGATGATATCATAATCTATTCAAAATTTGGAAGAACAAATTAATCATCCTAATGGAATAAATAGTTTTGATTCTAATTTAAATGACATTCCAGAAAAAGATAATAATATCAATATTAATAGTCAATCTTAAGATGAAGTAGAAGAGTAAGATCAAATTGATCAAAATATTCAGGTTCATATTCAAGATGATAATGACTTCATTAAAATTTCAAAACCTATTAATATTGAGGAAGAATTACTAAAATTAGAAAAAATATCAGAGGATAGAACGAAAAAAATTAATTTTATAGAATTTAATCCCAGAGAATCAAATAATGTTTCATTTTTATCTAGAAATAACATTGACATGTAAGAAGAAAGCAAAGCTGAAAAACTTATTGAATTAAAATATATCGATAGAGCTCCAAAGTTCTCACCTAAAATATAATAGATGTTTGAAGAAGCCAAAAAAAATATTGAAGTTGAATAATAAGTAGATAAAGCAGAATCTAAAATGCAAGCCAAATTATCAATAAAAGAACAGTTAAAACTAAAAACTGAAAGTTTAATATAATAAATTGAGAATACCTCACACATATCGAATATTGATAACAATGAAGATGATAACAATAAAGATGATAAAAATGAAATTATAATAAACAATAATAAAAAAGAACAATCAAAATAAGACATATCCAATAAACTTACAGATATTAAATAAGAGTAATTAATAATACCATCTTCAAACAATGAAATTAAACATACTTAAAAACCTATGCTTAATGAATATGATACTATTTTTGCTTAATTTGCTAATAATAATAATTTAAGATCTGTAAAACCTTAATAACATTTTTCTAGTCCTTTAATAGACACAGAAATTAAGATAGAATTAGTCTAAGATGAACAAAAGGTTGAACCTTAAAAAGAATTAAAAATACTTAATCCAAGAGAAGAAAGACTCTAAAAATATTTACAAAAAGCTGATGAGGTTGATTTAAACTTCTTAGAAAACATTAAATTAGTTTCTGAGTAAGGTGAATAAGAATAAGATTAAACAGTAGAACAGGAATAACCTTTAGAAACCGTTGATAATACCAATGTGTCTTACACTGAGTAATTAAATTTGAGAAAAAGTATTTATCATATTCATCAATAGATCAAATTCTATAAGAACTTTAACAAAAATATAATATTAAAGCTACTCCAGTTTAAAGTTTTGAAGAATTTAAATTAAAAGTACCACAAGATTAATATCCATAAATATTGTATGAAAAATATTTAGAATAATTGAAAAAACAATAAATAGGAGTTAGTTTTATTTAAACAGATCACAATGTTAAGTCTGTCGAAAACTCATATTAACTTGAAGCTGCTTATTATGAATGGCATTTATAAAAAAATATATGAGTAAAAATATCATCTAATCAATTATCATTATATTTAAAAAATAATTATTTAATAATTTGTCGTATTTGCTATAATAATATAATATCAAATTAATACATTCTTAAGTTATATTACTGAAAGTTAAGTTTTAAAAATATTCTTAATAATGAACATATTAGCTCGATCTATGTTTATTTTATAAAATAGTAGATAAACTTTATGTATTCTAATTATTATAAATCCCTCTACTTGAATATTTTATTTTATAAATTGTTTAATTATCTAAGATTAGTTTTGAATTAAATGGTAACAAGGATCTACAATAAAATTAAAAATATACAATTTGAAGAGTTATGATATTCAAAAATAATTTGAATAAATATATATAGCAACTAATAAAAATAGAAAAATATAAAATTTATAAATGACTTGAATGCATCAAAACAATAGAATTGATGCATAAGTTGTTAAAATTAGCGAGTTTTTAGAGATTTGAGTGATTATTATTGATTGAGATTGTGTAATTTGTTAAAAGAACAATAGAATTTGAAAATGAATATTAATTATAAATATCATGAAAATTGGATTCAAATAATTTTATTGGATAAATATAAAATGAGTTCAATTAAATATTTGAGATTTGTTTCTTTCTCATTAAATAAGTGAAGAAATTGATAAAAAATTTATAAAAACTTTTAAATTTCAATATAAACACTTTGCTACTCAAATTCTCAACGCTGTTGTTAATAATGAATTAATAATACAGTATTTTATATTTTATTAATGCAATAAGAGAGAAACGAAGTAAAACTAGCTGGTAGTTGCGAGATGGAGGATTTAATTAGTAACGTTTTGTATGTTATTGTTACAGTATACCCTTACGAAGTAGTAAATCAGCATTTCAGTAATTTTGTTGAAAACTCCAAGGAGTTTAGAGAGACAAGGGAGTAATTGGCAAGAATAGGTTCCAATCTCCGATTAAAACTAGAGGATTGGCCAACAATCGAAGAAGCTAAAATTTTGTTCTAAATAAATATGTATAGGAATTGATCAACATAAATAAAGTTAAAATGCAAAGAGAAGAAGTGTAAAATGGAATGATTAAGATAAAAGATTATTTTATTGGGTGGTTATCAGATATTGTTTATTAAAAGAAATCAATTAACTTGTATTTTAAATTATTCTTAAAAAGAAGACACCTATTGAATGGAGAGACATAGCTAAAATGACCATAGGTCGTAATGCCCATTAATGTAGATTAAAATGGGAGTAGAAATATAAAATTTCGCTTTCAGAAGCACCTTGGACAGAAGATGAGGATTAACTATTGTAATAAGTACATGAGTAATACAATAATATAAATAATTTTAAGGGAATTTAGTAGATTAGGAAAAGAAAACAAATGGTCTCAAATAGCAAGAGAAATATATAAGAGATCTCCTAATAAAATATTTAGATAACCAAAATAATGTAGAGAAAGATGGATAAATCGATTAGATCCTAATATTTGCAAGTAATATAATGATTAATTTGAAGTGAGCCCTGGTCAAAATAATAAGAAATCGATCTTTTAAAAACAATTTTAATCAGAGGAAAGAAATGGTCTGAATTATCTGCTCTTTATGGGAGAGTAAGGACAGAGAATTCTTTGAAGAATAAATATAATTCACTTTTAAAAAAAGAGAAATTAAAATATGAATTTGAAACAATAAATCCTTAGTTGTTTTCGAAAGTATAAAAATTAAGAATGGATTATGCAAATAAATATGGTAAAATAACACCAATAGAAGAGATTGATAATTATGAATGGTAATTTATAGTTTTAGCCATCTAAAGTTTATATATTGATTTATGTGTATCTGAAGGTAAGTATTCTGAAGCATAAAAAATTAAGAATGATGACTTTTTTGATTTATTTCATAATGAATTGACTTCAAGTAATAAAAATGATGTCTTATACAAAAAAGTATTGAATATAAAAAGAGTTGACAATCTATTTTGTTTAGAAAATGATAGATCTGGTGTAGTTTTATTTAATAAAAAAAAGAGAAAGTTATTTATATCTCCATTTAATACTTTAGATTATCAGGGATTAATTTTAAAACATATCTATAAATCAATAAAGACAGAAGAGAATAATAATAGTAAATGTTCAACTTTAACTTAATCTGATCATAATATGTTTATGATGCAAAAATCAATAGATGATATCAATAGATAAAGTACAATGCAACCATTATTATTATTGGCTAATCAGCCTTCATTTATGATGCCCCTTTAACAGAGCATGATAAATAGTTATTGGTTACCACCTGTATCTGTGTTGCCCTGTATGTCTTAATCAATAGGAGGATATTAAAACTAGCAAAAGAATATTTAGGAATAAGTAGCTTAAACAATTAAAGAAATAAATAAACCAGCAAGTTTTGACGATTTGTTTGGTAATGATATTAAAGTTGTCGATTCTGATGGAGAAAAATGATAAATTTATGATCGTTAATCTTTTATTTTAAATAAATATATTTTTTTATGTCTTCCTAGGATGAAGAAATTTAGGAGATGCTTAGGAGATATGAGAATCTTGAAAAGCACAATCAACTATTGTAAACTGATAATTCTAACTTGTTGAATCAATTATAAACAATCTAACAAGTATAAAGATTATTTATTATATTAAAGAGTATCATATAATTAGAATAAGAAAACAATGAATTGATTGATTAAATTGATAATTTAAAAAATGATTTACGAACTCAGTTTTCTCTGAGTCAAAGTTTAAGATAAGAAAATGAATTCTTCGAAAATTAATTGTAAGATTATAGGAAAGAGATGGAATAAGGAGGTCAATACTATAACAAATTGCTTGAAGATAATGAACAATATAGAACTCATATTTAGCAGAAAAACTAATAAATTGAATATTTGACTTAAGAGAACAATATGTTTAAGGACTAAATGCTTCAACTACAAGAGGAAAATGAATAAATTACTTAAGAAATAGCTAACTTGCAAGAATTACTAAATTAAAATGAGCTTTATCATCAAGATCCTATAAATATCTAAAACTCTGATTAAAAGAAAAATAAAAAATAAAGTAGAAGATAAATTAAAGAATTAGAAAGATTAGTAATTAAAAGAGAATAGGAACTAAGTCATTTATATGGTAAAATTGAAGATATGAAAAATTATGTTACTTAAATTAAACATCAATCTGATAAATATGAATAAAATTTATAATAATTATATAAGGATTATTAAACGTTAGAAGCAGAAAGAAATAAATATGCTCACAAAATTGATTAAATTTAAAACTATAATGAGAGATATTAAACATTATAATAATAATTATAAAATTAAGAGAAAAACAAAAATAAAGAAATTCATTCATTAAAAAGTTAATTTGATCAATTATAAATGCATAATCTATAATATTAAGAGTAACTTCAAGCTATTAATGATGAATATGGAAAATTAACATAGTAATGTATAGATTTATAGGAATTAAATGAGCAATATATGTAAGAATCCTAAATTTTAAAGGATACTTTGATTGAGAAAGATTAAAAGCTTGAAAGAATGTAATTACAACTATAACAACTATAATAGAAAGATCTTTAAATCTAATAATAAATGAGAGATCATAATTAGCAAATTAAAGAATTTTAAAATAATAAATAAGATTTGTAAAGTTAGATAATATAATTATAACGAGACAATTAACAATTTTGTAATTAAATAAACACTTTGAAAGAATAATAATCTAGAGATCTTAAGGATCATCTCAACGTTTAGGAATAATTCAAAAAAGAAAAACAAACTTTAATAGATAGAATTAAAATATAAGATGAAAAGTTTTCAGATATTGAAATTAAATATAAAAATATTGAAATATATCTGAAATAAGTTGAAGAAGAAAGAGTATATAGAGTTTAGGCAGAATAGTATAATTTTATATATTTTAGATCTTTTGAAGAAGTTTCCTAATAATGTATGTAATTATAAGATTAAAATAGAGATCTACTTAGATAAGTAGCGAACCTTGAAAATGAATTATAAAGAAATGAAGAAGAATTAAAATAACTAAAAAAAAACAATAAAAAGTATTTATGTAAATTAATACAAGTTCATAGAATTTCGATAAAACAACTTAATAATTGATATTAAAAGATAGAGAAATTTTACATCTCTAATCAATCGTAGAAAGATTAGAGGGTATGAATAGATAGCTCTAATAAGAATGTGATAGATTGGCAGCTAAAATTTAATTAACATCTCATGAAAATTCCTTATTGAGTAAGACAAATAGAGAAATTAATTAAATGGGTCGTCTGATTTTAGAAGGATAATAAATAAAAGAAATGTTAGAAAAGAAAAAGTATGAAAAACCCTTAACAATTACTAATAATAAGGCTCCTTAAGTGATTCAACAATTATAATAACATAGCAGAAGACCTTCTGTTAAAAAGTCTTGAGAATTTTTCAAATTAATTTGATTTATATATATATATGAGTATAACTTTTTCATGATTTTTTATTTAGAATTATTGAAGATTAAATTAAATTGATTTAAGGTTCCTCACAAATATTTGAATTATCTTATTATCCAAAAGAATAAAAGCTGATTTATTATTGATTAAATATTTCAGATTAAGCTTAATATTCAGATGGAAGAATTTATGAATTTCTGATAATAATTTAATATAATACCTTTAAGTTTCGATTAATCTTTGACTAAAAATTGGAAAGTTGAGTATTTCTGATTACACTAAGGAATTCTGCAATGTCGATTCTAAATCCATTTCTGTATTGATAATAATTGAACTTCTCATTAATTTTGATTCGGAATTAACTTTTTGATCATATGTTTTTAAACTGATGTGATAGTATTCTCGAGGTTAGTTTATTTTTAGCATATCCATAACCTATTTCTTAAATTTGAATTATTACTTTCAAAGCATTTTCATAATCAAAAGCTTTGTAGATTAAAAATGCACATATTATAGCACTAGATAAGCCATCAGGTGAATAGTTTATTTGGACATTATTCGTTTAAATGCTTTTATCAATATATTTGTTTGTGTTTTCATATGTAGTTGTGTAATCAATTTTTGAGGCGTAAAAAGAGAATGAAGTTGGATTAGCTATTGTAATATTTGGATGTATTTTTGTTGATTCATCTGCTACATAATAGAAGATAAATTGCTTATTCTGGTAAATCTCGAATACTTAATTCTGTATTTAGGATGAATTCATAAATATATATATTTAAAATAACTTTGTAAAAATAGTTTTGTGGATTTAATAATGTCCATTTTCAATTATTACAAGATGTAATAATGAAATCAATCATTCTATTTACTTTTCTTTTTTGAAGTATTAAAATTGTTGTTTTTATTCTTCTTTTCTGATTTTCCTTTATTGAATGGCTCTTTCATTAATCTTTTCCATATATTCGCTAAATGAAATAGCTTTCTCTTCACCGTCTTTATTTTTCTCTTCATCTCCAAATATAGCATGAATTTCTGAATCCAAAGATTGCCTTCCAAATCTTACATACAATAATTCCAAGGTGTCCTATAAATATAATTAGTTTTTTTATTACTTCAACTGTTACTTTTGGGTCTTTCCTATCTGGAGGTAAATACATTAAAAACTAAATCATATGAAATAAACTCTTAGGCTCTAGACCAGTTTTATCAATCGTACATTTCTTGTACATATTTAAAAATTCAGTCCAACTTACTTTTCCATCAAGATTTTCATCAACTTCCTAAATTTAACATTTATTCTTAAATTTACCCATAACATAAGATCTATTTCAGATTTAGTAAGTGAAACGCCTAAAAATCGAAGCATCTTATCGATATCTTTACCATCAAAATAATCGACATCTTTTTTTTTAAGCATTTGGAACACTCTATTATAATCAATTAATTTTACTTTTCCAACTATTTTTTTTCGCTTGCTTTGATTTCTATCCCTTCCAATTTTTATTCTATAGGCTACTCTTTTTCAATCTTTTTCTGTTTCATCCTTTACACATCTACTTAGAGATTAGCTTTTGGAATTTACGCTTTAGGTAATATTCCCATAGCAGCATATCGTTCTTTCATAGACGAAGGTAATAAGTTTAAGTCTATTTTATTTCCTTTTTTCTTTTTTTTTTCATCGTCCATTTTTGTAATATAAATTATAATTATAATTCATTAATCTAACTAAGGAAACTAAGTCAATATAACTAACTCATGATAACTATGATTAAATACCTAATTATAGACAATCATAAATTATTTATTAAAAACGAATGATTTCATCATGATTTCATGATTATAAGATATATTAATAGAAGAGAGAGTTTATTGGAAAGATTAATTTATTTAACAATATTTCTTTAATAAATATGATTTATTATGAATGAAACATTAGAATAAATAATGAAGTTTATGTTTGATTAATTAATAATATATTGTATTTATTTATTAACAACAAATAATTCAACGTCTTGATTATTTTCCAATACCACTTTTACCAGTAAATAAATGCTTAGGCATTTTACAATCAATTTTAGTATCACCATCGCCAGCTTTGGCTTCATTTCTTCTTCTTCTTTGTATTTTCTTTGACATCCTTTCCATAGCCTAAAATATAAAATATAGAATTTACTTATTCTTAAGCAGTAAGTACTTTTTTATTACCCCTACTTCTACTTCTTGATATTTCTCTAAGTCTACTTCTACTTCTGGATAATGCATCTCTTCCTTTTCTTTAAGTTCCTTCAATATCCATTTCATTATCATCACTATCATCAGATGATTATTGTTATCTTCTTGTTTTTTATAAGGCTTTTTTAGCAGCAAATTTTTATGCTCTCTATTCTAAGAAGGTAGTATCAATTCCTTTTTTAGCAAAATCTTCTTTAGCATCTTCCAAATTAGGCCTATGTAATTTAACTTATTATTTCATTTTCATATGATGTTCATCTTTAATCATTTCTCTCTTTTTATTAACTTAATCTCTTGTATCTAATAACATTTATTCTCTAGCATCTTCTTCTGGATCTTCAATTTCAGCTTAATCCATCATTTCTTCTTCCTTTTCTAATTCTTCCAATCTTTATAAGATATCAGCATCAACAAAATCTCCAATATTTTTTCCATCCATAATTTCAGGTACAGCATCATATTTCCAATCTGGATTATCTAACAAGAAATGTTCTAATTAATCATTTTAAATAAATGATACCTTATAATGGAAAGTTAAACACTCCAGCTCCTCCATTTGATTCTTGAATATCTTTCAAAGTTGGTCTATTCAATTTTCCAATTACTTAAGGAATCACTGGAACTCTATTCTAATTAACTCTTTTAGGTTAAGCTATGTAGACTCCTTAAAGAATAGATTCTTCTCTCAAAAGATTTGGATTTCCACCTGTCAATTATTCAGGTTTAAGATTTTATCTCCATTCATTTAAAAGACTGCATGCCTTTTCTTTGACAATTGCTATACCTTCACCAGATTTATTACTTAATTAAGAGCTAGAGTTAATATTATTAGATACTAAAACACATTTTCAGATTGAATCACATCTTATAACTTTTATTAATCAATAGGATCCAATTACTCAAACTTTTTTATATCGATTTTAGTCATAACTAATAATAATGGTTTATTTTTGAAGAGAGGCTTTAAATCTTTAAATAGTGCTATCTATTGATCAATAGAATAACTGCAAGTTTCTGAAATATCCAAGAAAAACATAATGCAAGCCTTTAAATGAGCAAGTGCTGTTATTGCTTACATTTCTATAGGATTCCTTTCACTTAATGAATGATCCAAGACTCCTGGAGTATCAATTACTTACCAACGTACAAAATTGTAATCAGTATGACCTACATAAAGATTTTATGTAGTGAAAGGATATGGTTGAACATCCAAATTGGCATTTGTAATATTATTTACAAAACTACTCTTACCTACATTGGGAAATCCAGTTACTAAGAGAGTTCTTTCAAAAGGATTGATAGCTGGCATTCTTGATAAGTGTTTTCTCACCTCATCTAAATAATTTAAAGAACTAGTCAATTTTTTAAGTGTGGTACACATACGACCTAATGCTGCTCTCTTTAACATCTTGCATCTGTACAAAGAATCACCATATTTTAACAATCTACAATAATCCTTTGCAATATTATCAATCACATTTCTACAAGCATGAACATGACCCAATGCCAATTTATAATGATCCTTGTCATACAATACATTAATCAAATCCGCATAAAATGGATGAATATCATCTAACTATATTATTTGATCATATTTAATACTTTTGGGAAGTCCTACAAAATGGCATCAATCTTCTCGTGAATTGTTTCTTATGTAAATTTTACCTTTCTCATATAAAATCCTCTGATTCTAGAGATATCATATCCAGGGTGGACTACTGTTGGTGTTTTTCTTTATGTTTTAGATAAAATAACATTTATCATATCCTTAGCAGGCATAACAGGACGTATAGTTTTGAAATTATAAGACATTGCTATTTTTAATCACAAAAAATATTTAATCAACAACATTAATTTAAAATAGTTTATAATTCTCTCTAAATACAGATTTAAATAGAAAATAATTCATTCCACACTCAACTCCTTGCTTTTTTATTACAACTTCTGTATATCCACTCTAACATACAATCTTTACATTTATTCATTTATTTCTCATTTACCATGATTCTTATTAATTTTTATTTTGATAACTATCAATAGTGGGTATCTAGATATAGATTATGACACTTTTAATCCAATTACAACAATATTCCTTATTGCTTTACCATATCTTAAAAATTCCAAAACTTTCAACCACTTTCTGTCTTTTTATATTGCTACTTCATATTTATAAAAAATATTCAAAAGTAATTAAAATTAATGGTTCATCAACTTCTATCAACATTTGAGGACAAGTTCCATTTTCTTAAAATTCTTATACAGGATCACCTTTGTCAAATTAAAATTAATGTATTGTACTCTATTTCTATCCATTAATTGCATTTGTTGTATATGGTGATGTACTGATTGGTTATAATGTTAACTAAACTCTCTTTTATAATGTTTTTAAATACCGAGTTATTTATAAATAATCAATAACATTTAACGGTGTCATTATCATCGCATTATTTCTATAATAATGAGTTATTGTAATTCATTTAAATATTTGTAAAATTATGTAACAAATAATAATTATATTATTGTATACTAATTTGAATAGAGATACTTCTCTTCTAAATTTAATATTATCTTACCACTTTAATGTCCTTTAAGAATAACATGATAATTATCTTTATTTAGTGGATACAATGCCAATAAGAACTTTTTCTATTTCTAAGCTTAAGGTATATGTTTTACTTAATTCAATTTCGTAGTAATATTAGTAAGTTTATTTATCTAATGGAACAAATAATCTTTTATTGAAGAATTTTCTTAATTAAGTTATTATTCAAATTCAAGAGAATTACTTTTTAATTTCTTATTTAATATTATAAAAATTTTAATAAATTATGCTTGTTTGCCTAATTAAAATTCAAATTAATATTTCATTAATTTATAACGTCTTTTTGAAATTAGATCTTAAGAAATAGGTTTTCTGCCCAATAATGATCTCATTTTATCATTATGGTATTCAATTTTATTTTAATCATTAATTATTATTATTCACTCAAAAAATGATTAAAAGAGTCTTATAAAATTATTTCAATAATCTATATGTACTCAAATTGATGCTTCCCTTTAATGTTATTATCAATAACTTAATTTTAACCTAAGGAAATAATTAAAGGATTATTTGTTTCTTCATTTAAAATTTATACTTCTAGGCTTTTTAATTTCTCTGAAAATCTACAAGAACTTAGTTTTTTAAATGTATTTTTTTATGTTAAGTTTTTCATAGTTTTCTTTAATATAATAGGATTAAGATTTAAAGGATTCCTCTACAAATCAATCCAATTTGTGAAAATCAATAATTAATAAAAATGTAATAAGAATGACTGAAGCAATAAAAACAATAAGAAAACCTACCATTACTATTATATGAAATATTATTGTATCAACATCCAGTTATATTGTCACACCCAGCCAAAAATATTTAAATTTTTTAAGAAATCCATCATTTTTTTTTAAACTAATATCAACACTGCTTATGGAAAAAGAATCAGGACTCATTTTATGGATTTACATAGTAATTAAGAAGTCTCGGTGTAATTTAGAATATGCTTGCTTAATGGTAAAGACAGGATAGTCCATAAAATGCTAAATATAACTTAAAAGTATTCTGTAGTATCATTCACCATTTTATAATTAGTACGATTATAAAATGAGTGAATTGAATAAATACTCTTAAATAAATATTCCTCATTATATTTTATTATGTTTATTTTATTATTCATTACGTACATTCTTTTTAATACATCCTATTGTGCTGTTGCTGAGTTTACTACTACTTTTAAGGCTTACTTATCAACAGATAACTTACTAAAAACAGAGATAACCTCACTAAAGCTGAATACATTATATCTTGTCAAATTAGAATTTGATTTTAGTTATCTCACTAGTTTAGATTCAAGCACAGATTATATTGGAGTAAATTTTACAGGATTCAAGAAACTTGAATAAAATACCTAAGCATCTTACTTCTCAACCCCCACAGTCGGAACTAATAGCATTTCTTATAAGGCGTCTAACATCTTGGTATTTTCTGGCGCACCATGGATTGTATTCTAAGCTACTACAGGTGCTTCATTAAAGGACCATAAGTTTAAGGCTTTTATTTATAGAGATGGATCGCCTATAACAAATTTATTTGAAATGTCTACTTTTAAAATTTTCACAGTTGTAGGAGGTTCAATAACTTTTTCATTAAGTGTTCCTAATAAAAAAATTTCTAAGCTTTCAGATTATAAGATTAGCATCACATTATCAAACCCACTATCAGAAGGATTAGAAAAAAAAATAACGTTTCCTTTACCAAATTAAATAACATAAGCAGATGGTTCTTTAACATGTTCTGGTGATACATCATCTGTAGTTTGTTCTTATTCTTCGTCATCAAAGCTTGTTTCTATAACAGGCCTCAATTCAAATACTGCATAAATTATTACTATCAAATTCGCAAACCCTTTATCTACAAGCGCAACCAATGCTTTTACTAGTTTTATTAGTTGGATTGATGATGTGTAAGTAGATTCAAGCAGTACTTCATAAACAGTAGCAGGATACAATGATGGAATAATTATTGATTTAACTGTTGATAGTAACAAATAAAAAGTTGGTTAAACTGGAGCTTCTATAATTTATAAGTTTACAAATCTAAACGAAATTTAAACAGGCTCTAATATAAATTTAAAATTACCTGGTGATATTGTTTGGGATGCATCACCCTATTCATGCTCTTTAACTTATTCAAGTGGATCAGCAGTTTGTTCATCTTCAAATAGTAATGATTAAGAAATAACATTAACTCTAACCTCGTCTACTTCTATATCGGCGGCTACATATATAACTTTAAGTATAAATTCAATAAGAACTGCTTATTCATTCAAACCTGTAACTGGATTTTCATTAATTGTTTCAAAAAGTTCAGATGAATAGGATAAAAATACAAATTTTGGAACATTAACAATGACTTAATAAAGTGGAATCAATTTGTCATATTCAAGTCGAACTATTCATTTAAATGGCGCTAATTCAGATTATACTTTTAGTATAAAATTTGATACATTGTAACCAAAGGATGCTAAATTAACTTTCACTCTAAATGGATATTAATTGGGTTCAGTTGATAAAGTTAAAATTAATGGATAAGATTTTACATCGTCAACAACACTTGTAGTTTCATCATCATCATATACAATTACAATATAATTAACTTAAGACCTTATTAGTGCTACTGCATTCGATGCAATAATATATAATATAAAAAATTTAGATAGTTAAGGAACAGGTACAATAACTGCTGAAACAACCCTTAGCTCATACAAAATATCAAGCACATAATATGGTTAATCTGGAACTCTTCCAGCTTCTATTCCTAATTTAATTACAGTCTCATAAATGAATTTAGATAAACAATAATTAGGAGTTGTTGATTAATATTAATTCGGTTTAGGATTAGCTAATAGTTTATCAGATGGTTGTTCGATAATTATAACAATACCTGATAATTTTTAAGCAGTTATGTAAGATTGTGAGACAGCTATTGATTCCTTGAGTGGCTTCACATTAGATACATGTTAAGTAAATAGCAAGGAAATAAAAATAACCACAAAAACTGCAGAACCGGTTAATTCCATTTCATTTAAATTAAATAATTTGATCAGAAATCCAAAAATTTATTCATCTTCATATTATTTTCAATTTAGAACTGAAAAAAGTTCAATGATAATGGATAAATCTGATATCACAGACTCTAAGTCAAGATTTATTATAAAATGTGAGTCTTCTTATAGCACATCATTTTGTAAAGATTGCGATGGTTCAGGTAACTGTTCATCTTGTTATTCTGATACATCAATAACCTCAAATATTTACTTATTAAATAATAAATGTTTAAGTGCTTGTGGATAAAAATTTTATAGCGATTCTAGCAATAAATGTTAGGGTTGTCCTACTTATTGTTAAGAATGCACTAGTAGTTCATCATGTTAAAGTTGTATCGATGAAACATTTTATGAAATCAAGAATGGAAAATGCGTTTTAAAATGTACTGAAAAATAATTTGATTTTAATGGTACATGTACAGATTGCAACGATAATTGTAATACATGTGTTGACTAAAGTACCAAATGCACTTCGTGTGGAGAAACAAACAATTTACTTTATCAAAACAAATGTGTTTCTCAATGTCCAACTGGAATATTTTAAGTAGGATTTTCTTGTGTTGCATGTACTTCACCTTGTAAAACTTGTGATACTGGTCCAACTATATGTTTAACTTGCGTTGCTAATTATTATTATAAAAAGGCATCATAAAGTTGTGTTGTTGATTGTGGTAATCGATATTTTAAGGATGGAAGTGATTGTACTTAATGCTCTGATCCATGTAACAATTGTTCAAGCAGTAGTATATGCATTGATTGTCTAACTGGATATTACTTCTTCAATAATAGTTGTGTCTCAACTGTACCTAATGGTTATTATAAATCAGGAACATCTTTAATTAAATGTCCAGATATTTGTGGAAATTGTATATCAGAAACGGAATGTACTTCATGTCCAACCAATAAATATTTGTTATCAAAATAATGTATAGATAAATGTCCTGACAATTACTATTCTGCTAACTTTGTATGTTATCCTTGTGATGCATCTTGCTTGTAATGTACATCTAGCACATAATGCACTTAATGTCCAGAAGGATAATCATAATTGTAAGGTAAATGTTATTTGACATGTCCTAATAAATATTACTCTTAAGATCTCTAATGCTTATAATGCTAATCATCCTGTTCTACTTGTGTTAATGGATTAGAGTGTAAGACATGCCCAGTTAGTGCACCATATATGCTAAATAGTTTATGTGTTTCATCTTGTTAGACTAACTATTATATAAAATCTTATGTATGTTACAAATGTTCGAATGAATGTGCAACCTGTGATGAAAAAGGGTGCCTTACTTGTATAACGAATTACAAATATTTTGAATAGACATGTTTGACTTCATGTCCAAGTGGATATTAAGATGTAGATTATATATAATTAATGATTTAGTTAAACAATGTTGGAATTTGCGAGAAAGTGACAGATTCAGAATAGTAGGTTATTTCTAATTTGTAAGAGAACAAGTACATACCGGTTCCATTTACAATAGTATCCTTAGTAATGATTTTGAGTGTTGTGGTGGCCAAGATATAGAAATCTGAGGTAATAATAATAATAAAAAGGAATAGACGTTTATTCCAGGATCGGCAGTTGGTTTGTTAGGTTTAGTAATTGTAGGTTCATGGGCAGTGTTACTTATTTTATAATTGGATTATATTTTGGAGAAGCTAGAAACGTATTTATTGATGGCTGCTTTGGGAGTTCATATAATATTAAATCTAATAAATCTATGTGTTATTAAGAATTCTACATAAGGTGACAATGCTTTTAATTAGTGGTATTCATCTAGGAAATCAAATTCGTGTGCTTATATTTCGCTCAATGTTATATCAGTTTTGAGTTTCTCCATGACAAGATTTTATTTTTCAAGATACTTTGGATTTAGATTTTTAAAATGTAAATTGTCCGATGTTGACAATATGATTGGTTTGAATATTATCAATGGATTGTGCGCATTTGTAATTATTTATATATATATATATAATTTAGTTATGCTGTATTCCTGCTTTAATAGCAAGCGTCTTACTTGCATACAGAGATCAATTAAGAGAATAGTTATTTGTTAGTAGTATTGATTCTTTTATAGTTACTATCATATTTGGAATATGTTTGATATGGGAGACTCAAAAAGAAGAAAACTTTTTCGAAGATGTTAATTATGCATCTGTATCATAATCACATCAAATTATTCCTGAATTTTTTTAAACTTAACGTTCGAAATAATCTAAAAGATTTTCTTTTGAAGAATCCATTAATGGGTAAAAGTTTAATCATCAAGAACAAGATGAAGAACCTGCATTCCCTAAAATTGATGAATCTATTGAATACAAAGATCCAAATTACAGTTAATAACCATTTGAAAAAATGATATAAAAGAATTCATAATTCGGTTTCAAATAAGAATTTCCTAATCCAAAGTAAGACATCTCTAATCGGTCTTAAGAAGAGGTTGTTTTATAAATACCTAATAATGATGTTTCTTCCCCTCTGTCTATTGGAGAATCTTAAATAGACATCAAAGATATATAGCAAAAGCAAACATTAGAATAATAATAAATATCCCAAATGGTAGAAGAATAAAAAAGAATTGAATTTGAAAAGTAAAAAGAATTACAAAGATAGTTAGAAGAATAGAATAAAATTGAAGAATAAAAATAAATTGAATAATAGAAGAAACTCGAAGAATAAAGAAGATTAGAAGAATAAAAAATAATTGAAGAATAATTAAAATAAGAAGAGATAAACAAATAAGAAAAATTAGCTGAACTTAAAAGAATAGAGAACTTTTAGAAATAAGAGTAGGAAAGGCTAAAATAAGAAGAACTAGAAAGAATAAGAAAAGAAAAAGAATAATAAATTTTAGAAGATTAAAGAAAATAATAAGAATTATTAATTTAGTAACAGTAAGAAGCATAAAGATTAGAAGAATTAAAAGAATAAGAAAGAATAGCATAAGAAACAAAAAGGTTAGAAAAATTGAAAGAAGATGAAAGATTAGCTTAATAGAAATAAATAGAAGAAGAGAAAAGATAGATTGAATAGAAGAAAATCGAAGAATAATAATAAGCTGAGCAATTAAGATAAGAGGAAGAAAAAAGAATATAAGAAGAATAAAAAATTAAAGAATAGGAGGAGGAAGCTAGGAGAATTTTAGAAGAATAAAAATTATAAGAGGAATTAGAATAAAAAAAGAAGGAAGAAGAATTAAAGTAATTATTGGAAGAATAATAATTATAATAATAAAAAGAGTAAGAGATGATATAAAGATCTAAATAATCTAGATAAAGTGCTGATTAAAATTCTGAAATTTAATTTATGTAAAATGAAATTGAAGATTTGAAATAAGATATAGACGATTTAGATTAACCTAATGATAATAAATTAAATGATATAATATTAGTAGATCATGATGATGATGATGTTGGCTGGAATATAGAAAATGATGAAAATGATGAGTAAATTTATGATTAAAGTGTTGCAGCATAATAAAAAAAAATGTAGAAAGAAATTATTTAAGATGATAAAAATGATGCTGATGATGATTGGGATGTTCCTACTTCTGGTTTTGTTAGTGTACAACCAAAATCTTAGTTAAGAAAGGATTAATAGATTGAAGAACCTGTTAATCCTTTTAAAGGATATAATTAAAAATAAGCAGCTGAATCTGATCTATTTAAATAATCAAGAGATGACTCTGATGATGAAGATTGGGCTGCTAATTAAATCTCCCCATCAGAATTTAATATATTAAATTAAAGATTTGATAATGAAAAACATTCAGCTCAAATTGAAAAATCTAAAAAGTTCTCTTAAACAGGTTAAAATTTTAAATCTGTTATTAAAAGACCTACTCTTCCTGATCCATAAATTAATAGTGATAATGAATCTATAGATTAATAATCAGTATTTGATTAGTTTGCTAGAAATTAATTAAATTAGATACCAAAAAAATAAAATTAAGGATTAAATAAAATATATTTATAAAGATAATAGATCAAACAAAAAGGTTCAAATAATATTGGAATTAATGATATAAAGTTTTGATATATATATAATAAATTTCAAATATTTTTACCTTATAAATTAAGATCATGATTTCACCAATGCAAACCATCTATCAAAGAAGATACGATGTGAAAATATATAAAATCATTGATTAAGATAAATTTTTAATTTTTATATAATTGAACTAAATTTAAAACAAATCATTATCAGTACTCTATAGTTTAAAGGAAGTATAATTAAATTAAAATAATCATAATCAAGATTTATAGCTTAATAAAAACTGAAATCCGATAGAAAATTTGATATTATAATTTACATTTCAATTTCTTAAATTCAATAAAGAATTTAATAATAAAATATGGGATCTAACTGTTCTAATTGTGGACAATGCTAAAAGGATAAGTAAGAATTACTATATGAAATTAACATCACAAAAAAAACAGAAAGTAATAAAAATGGACTATCAATTATGTCTTAACTGTCTTAAGCTTCATACAAATCGATGAAAGTAGATATTGATCTAAAAATAATAGAATGGAACAAAAAAGAATTAGATAAATGATAATAAAGAATCAGTTTATCAAAAATAATAAGAATAGTTGATATCAAAGATGGCGATTAAAATTTAAAAATAATGGAAAGGACATAAAGCCAGAAAAAATTTCTAAAAATTGAAGTAAAATAATGGGGTTATCTAATCAAATGAATAGGAATCAAGTAACAGTAGATAAAAAAGAAATACTTATAAATATTTCAATTCAGAAGAATATGGAGGTAACGCAGTTTTATTATAAAGCAGATGTTAATTCTAATAATGCATATCGAGAAAAAAGACCAAAATATTAATTTAAAAGTGGTGCTTCATATGAAGGAGAATGGTTGGGAAATAAAAGAGATGGTTAAGGAACTTAAATTTGGCCAGATGGAGCAAAATATGAAGGATAGTGGAAGAATAATAAGGTTTGTGGATAAGGAACATTTTATCATGCAGATGGTGATACCTATACAGGATAATGGGATGATGATAAAGCAAATGGGTATGGGATTTATAGATAATCGAATGGAGCTGTGTATGAAGGTCATTGGCAAAATGATTTTTAGCATGGATAAGGACAAGAGAAATGTACTTTTATGTTTAAAATAAGGGATTGATAATTCTAGTTATAAAGGAGAATATTTTTAAGGAAAGAAATAAGGAAAAGGGACTTATAAATGGCCAGATGGAAGTTTCTTTGAAGGGGTATGGTTTGATAATAAAATTAATGGATATGTAACAATTCAAAAATTATTATAAGGGAGAATATATTTGGGTTGATGGTAGAAAATATAAGGGTAATTGGAGATAAAACAAAATGCATGGTTATGGAGTCTATTAGTGGGCTGATGGCAGAGCTTATCATGGTGAGTATTTGGATGATAAAAAGCATGGAAAAGGTAAATATTTTTGGCCAGATGGGAGGATATTTGAAGGAGAATGGTTGGATGGAAAATAGCATGGAAAAGGCAAGTATATTTTGACTGATGGATAAATAAAATATGGCTTTTGGGAGTAAGGAAAAAGAATTAAATGGGAAGATTAATATTAATGATCTAATGAGAAGCTTCTTTCTTATTGGGAATAGTCTATAAATCATTAACTATTTTAGTGTAATACCTAAATTAATATTACTAATAAAACTTTATCGAAATCATTTTTTTAATCAATTTATTCTTTTATGTTTTATACCCTCTTCTTTTAATTTTTTATATTTTAATATTCACTAATAATATGGCAATGAACTAATTGAAAATTTTTGATTAATGTTATTAATTAAAGATAAATCTAAAATATTTTTAAATTTAATTTTTATATCTCCTAACAATTTAGTTAAAGTGTCAAAGGATCAGAATAAATTTTAGTGTGTTTCCAATCAGTATGAGAAAATAAAATATACATCATGCAATTTAAGATTAAACAAATATTTAATTAATGTGATTTCGAAATTTTTAGATATATTAATTTAAGCTATCTACTTCAAATGGTTAAGAATGCAATTAGCAGAGCGTTTGAATACCATCTATTGAGGAAACTATGAATATCTTACAATGAAAGATATAGTTATCATTCCAAAATGAAAATCATTTATTTTTTTTGAGAAGGTATAATTTAGACATAATTAAGTAAAGAAATGTTATTATGAAATGAATTAACAATATATAATAATGAATAAATATTTATGATCATAAACTCTGATTTTATAATTTCTATTTATCAATTTCTTGACTGTTTTTGATATTACTTGGAGACTCAGTTTATTCATATTATTCATTATCGACTTTTTTTATTGAAATGAAAATAATATGTATCTAAATTTAAAGCTTATAAAAACGGCGATAAAAATTAATAGTATAATTGAAACTGATATTATAAATAATAATATATTAGATGAATCTTCAAAAACAGGTTCTATATGATTACTTAGTATAAATACCCTTATAAGAGAGATCTTCAAAAAATAAAATTTTTGGTTCAAATTAAGGCTTATATACTAAATCATTTGGAAGATCAGGTTGATTAATATATTTTTAGATTGAATAGAAATTGTTGACAGTAATATTCAGTCCAATTTCTAATGAATATCTACCAAAATGAGATGACATATTTCCAGTATCATATGTAAAGCTTATATAATCATACCCTTAAAGCTGATCAGAATTTAGAATTTAATTGATCGAAATTGTCTTTGAGGCATGCAAATTTGTCCAATTTATGTATGTGATGTAAGGTTAAATTGTAAATTAAAATGAACTTTTCAAATTCGCAGTGTCAAAGTATAATGGCTAATGGTCGTATTTATAGATTTTTTTCTCTTCCTCTTCAGGTAGAGCATATTGAATGTAAAATGAAGGATCATTAGGATCTTATGGATTGGGAAGGGAAAAGTTGTATAATGATAAAGACAAAGCACTTATTCCTCTCGAATAATTACTCCAAACGACTTCAAAACTATCCTCATAAGTTTATACCGTAGGATGTAACAATGATTAATCATAATTACTGCAAACTACTCTTAAGTTCTAAATGCAGCTCAAATACTTACTTCAACTTATTTTTCTTATTCTACTTTAAAACATGGTGGATTACCATCTATATTTTAATTATAATAGTCTTCATCAGCTAGATTATAACAATCTTAAGATGGCTAGTTTATTTTACAAATTATTAGGTTCCATTTTAGACATTGACTACCTGAAAAATCAGGAGGACATAAACAACCATATGTTAGTCTATATCGTATTTCACATGAACTTTTATTTGTTTCTGATTCATATTATAATTTGCTAACCCTTTTTTAAGAACAGTAATGTTATGTAGCATTCAGCAAAATTGATTGACCAAAACCACAGTAAACTGGACTTAAAGGACCTTGCTTGTAATATTCATCAACAAATGTGGGTGTATATTATGGAATTGCATCTTAATCTAATATTCTCCTTCTTTTCAATTACTCTTAATTAAAATCTATATTTGATATCTGAGCAAAATCATAATCCTGATTTTCATCTTCATCTTCATCTATCTATAGATCCTAAAAATCTAAGATTTAAGATTTAAATCCAAAAGTTGAATCAATCATATTTTTTGGTGTTTGGGTTATAAAATATTATGTTTAGTATCTAAGATTTTCATAAAGAGTGCTTAAGTCTTAAAGTAATGAAGCACTTATAGAATTGAGTATCAAATATAATAATAACATAAATATTATAAATTATCAAAGGAGATTTTTATATTTTAATGCACTCTTGAATAGACATTCAATAGGGCTTTGTTGATATTAGTCATATCCTAAAATTTTGGTTTAGTCTTTTGGAATTAACATAAAAATTTTGCCTTCTTCATCATGAACTTAATGTACAAATTTACCACCTAATGATTCTACTAAATATTCTAATTCAAAATGTTCAATGTGGTAAATCATCTTTTTTGGGACAAATACTGTGACTCCTTCTAAAGGCAGAATTTTAGCTTCCTTACTAAAGTATTTAATATTATGATATACCATTTTTGGAGTCTTTTTTAATATTATTTAAAATCGAAATTATATTCTTTACAAAATTCATGAGAAAATTTAACTTAGTATTAATTGTGATCAAGAATTTCATATTAATTTATTGATCTAGTTAACCAATCTCTTGAAACTATTGGAATTCCTTTTGCCAAAGCGATTAGTAGTTTGATTGATCTTAATTATACATTATCCTCCATAATAAGCAAATTAAAGGTATAATCCTCTAAACATATTTATATACTCTAAATTAATAAAAATTATTATTCTTCTCGACTTGGGTGAAATCCAGAAAAAGCTATATAGAACTTCCATCTACTACATTTTCTTTAACTCATTCTGTTACTTTCCTTTTTAATTTCTTTTGTTAATTTATGATGACTTTTTCTTTTTGGAGAACTTTCTCTATCTTTATGTAATGGTAAAATTAAATAATCTAAAGTGGATTATTTCTTTTTTTATTTAGTTTTATTTTCAACTTCCTTCTTACTTTTTGAATTCTTATTAAAATCAGGAGTTCCATGCGATAAAGTTTCTGTTTATTATTCAAAATCATATCCTTAAAATATATCAGTTCTTTGATTAGATTCATTCTATCTATTTTATTTATTATTCCTTGTCTTTTAGTCATTCTCTTTAGGATTTTATTAATTATTTTATTGCTCTTTATTAAATGAGACTGAACTAATTTCCTCATCTTAATTTTCTTCTGTTTTATTTTGTTCTTAATCTTAAATACATTTCAAGTTTTATAACTCACTTGATGGTGAAGTATATAAACTTTAAACTACTTTGACTTCAATTGTAGAGAGACGATCTTACAAATTAAATTCCTTTTAAGGTTCCTTTATTTATTCCTATTAAAGCTATTATTATTTTTAAATAGAAGGTTTTTATGTACAATCAACCACTTAAATCTTAGCTTCTATAGTCTATCCTAATCGAATTAAAAAATCCGCGGATTCAATATTTAAACTAGATTAACGAATCATTGTACCTAAGAACAGAATCTTTTGCCAACTACTCAAATTCTCCATCTGCATTTTTATAAAATACAGGACCATCTAAAACAATAAGTTCTATTTCATCCTCATTAACCACAACACAACAATGATTATTAAGAATTTATTTATTATTAATGCAAACTTCATGTTCTTAGGTATTTCCAATCATATTTGCTCCAATTTACAAGTTGAATTTAATTGGAAGAGCTAAATTTTTTAATCACATTTGTACCATTCTTATAAGGCATTATAACAAACTTCACTATTTTCTAAGTAAAAAACATATGAAAAAATATTATGATATAAAAACATTAATTAAACCCATAAATTATCATAAAAAATTTATGAATTGATTTCAGATACACATTTAAGCCTCTCAAATTTCAATTTTATAACGACCATCATCATCATCAATCTCTCCTATCTAAAACTCTTTTTAATTAACTGTCTTCTTTATATTCTTCAAGACACAGCTTTTAATAAATTTATTACAATTAATTAAAAATATCTTTTATAGTACTCTATTGAAATCTATCTTCTACCCAAAAAAAATACTAAAATGAATCATCTACCCAAATAAAACTAAACTAAAATTTCCTTTTTTGAATTATCCTAATAAATTGATTTCTTGAATTATATCAAAGATAAATTAATTTTGATATTTAATCACAATATCTAAGATATTTTAAATTAACCAATTGTCTAAATTTAGATAAATCTTATTGTTTATTTAAAGGACTCTTAAATGATTGTTTACCCTATTAATTTATATCCAAATAGTAATAATAAAATTTTATATTTTTATAATTTTACAAAATCAATCTTATACAACTTTTTTCATGTTATTAACAATTTAATAAATAATTAACTGAATTAATACTAATTTCAAAAGATAATGGAAAATATAATTTTGGTAAATACACTATTAAAGTGATCAAATAACAGAAAATTAAAAAATATAATATCATTTATATTAAATGAGTCAATCACGATTTAAATTTAATAATTTATTAAGAGATGAATGTGTTTTAGTGGCTTCAACTAAATATTGATAGTAAGATGGCCAATCAAAATGAGACTGATTGTTTTTTTTGACTTATTTAAGGAATTCAATTTTTAATTGTTGGATTAAACTGTTAACACTCTGTATACTTTTAAAGTCTTTCATTTTCTTCATTTATTATTTGAATGTATCTCTTAAAAGTTTATCAATATATACGATGGGAATTAAACCACATTATTCCTCATCATAATTATCAAAAACCTTTTTCATTAAGACTTGAGGAGTTTACCTTCTTTACATAGATTCTTCAGAACACAAATATTGCATCCATTCACATCTTTCAATAATATTATTATGATTTGTATCTATGGTTTACATTTCTTAATTGATTCGAAAATAATCTGGTTCTTCATCCTCATATAACCAAATCAGTAATTTAAGATCTTTAATGTTGATAATTGATAATTGATTAACATCTGTAATTGAGTAAACATTCCATGCTCTAATTATATCCAAATAATCACTCTTCTTTACAGAGATATTTGAGAGAAGATGTTAATTTTTTTTGTGATCAGCTTTCCAAGCCCAAAGATCTTTTTGTTATTGCGAACTTTCTTCTTGACCTATACTTTTAGATCTTAAAGTGTATTCAATTATCATATAAAAAAGAGTATCAATGGATAATAAATCAATGCCTTTATATAGTTCATATAAATTTTGTTATAATTTAATTGCTGGTACTTAGGGTGCTTTACATTCCCTTAACCATTTATTAAATTATTATTCAGATTCATCCATAGCATTTACCATTCTCTTTAATGCATATTGGTATGTTTATGTTCCAGAGTACTATAACATAAATTCTTGTAATTCATCATATTAAACAGACCATTCATAGAACTCTTCAAAATCTACGTGTTTATTTTTATCTTCATCCATCATCTAGAAACATACATATCCCAATTTCTCTAACATACTAACACTTGGAATAACTAATCCAGCAATTTTACTCATTGCTCTAACTGCACATTATAAAGTGCTCACCATTTCTTATTCTTCTAAAGTATTTGATAAATCAAAATCAAATAATCTAAAAACAAACATACATTTTGTTTCAAAACTCTCTCCACTAAATATTGCAAATGCAGCCAAAGCTTCAAAAGTATGAACCGAAAGTTTTCCATCTTCTCCAGTCTGATCTGCTAACCTATGAAAAAGATCTATGCAATTATCAGTTAATGTTGCAAATATATCATCAAATTATTCTAAATTTAAATAACAATTCTAGGGATAATATTTATCTATTGTGTCTACACAGTCAAATAAATCTCTCATTGTTATACTCTTTAATTTAACTATTAACGAAGGATCGAATTGAGTTGCATGCTTCTAAAATATTTAACCCATAAATAGTATATATATTATAATAATTATCAATTCCTATAAAACTTTTCACTCTCCCATTCTCCACTCACTTTATAACCATCATATCTGATTAAACTTCCATGACCACTCCGTTTCCCATCCAAAAACTAAATCAATCTCAAAAAACTATTATTACATTTCCCTTATAATAACTCCCATCAGGATAAGTATATATTCCAAATCCATTTATATCATTATTTGAAAATTGACCCTCATAAAAACTACCATCAATCCAAAACATCATACCATCTCCATCCATCTAATTACATTTGAAATCACCCTAATATCTTATTATTTTATTTAAACAATATACTTCGATCCATTACTAGATAAGTAAACTCCTTTACCATCTCTCATTCCTCTACTGAAATTTCCACAATAGATTGATCCACTCTTAAAATATTCTTCTCCATAACCATGTCTCTCATTATTCTCCCATTATCCCTTATAAACTGAATACTTTTTATTAACATATTCTCCATAACCCTGAAATCTATCATTAACTATATTCCCCTCATAACTAAACATGTAAACCATTTCATTTACTATTCATCCAAACTATATTGTAGTCTACATATGCCATTCGCTCTTCCATTTATCCAATTCCTTAAATATTATCAATAAACTTTACCCCTCCAATATTGATCCATTTGGATAGATTAACATTCCAAAACCATTTCTCTCACCATTTTCCATCTCTCCTATATAAACCAAACCGTCTTCCAGCGCCTTTGCATTGACCAATTTGCCCAATTTTATTCGTTTTTATTTGCATTTTTTAAGTTTTTCACTTTAACCTCCAGATTCTGAATTTATAGTCATCATCCCAGAACACATTGTATACATATGATAAATTTATCTAAAATTAATCTAAATCTCATCAATAATACTTAAACAATCTTAATTTTAATTCATAACATGTCTTATTAATAGATATTATGATTCTAATTTTATATGTATTACTTTATTATTAAAACTGTTACTATTAGCTATAATATACTTATTATTGATATAGATAAAAATTTAATGTATACATTGTTAATATAAACTTAACCGACCTCAAACAAAACTTTGATCAAACCCCTACTTATATAGAATGCTATATTTTTTAATAACACTATTTTAATCGGTTAAATTAATTACAATTTTTTTATCCAATAATTATATAGATTAGTATTGAGTAATAACTAAGTTATCAATTTATTTGATGCTTTATTGATTTATTTTGCTATTTATGATATTATTAATCATCAATTAATAAATTGTGGGAATTCTAAACTAAAGGTTCAATTTAATTATTGTAGAATCATATTTTTTAACCATCTTTGATGATAAATTAATTTAAGATGGGAAGTCGGTTTAATTAAAAAAATGATAAAATATATTACTTTTCAGATGATTTATAAAAATAATAATAATAAACATTTAATTTCTTACTAATTGTTTTTATTAATATATTTATTATGAATTATTAAGCTATTTTGGATTAGATAAAGTGTTATGAACCACATTTTGAAGATTACAATTATCTTGATCTCTAAAGGATTAATGCTAAATTAACAATCACTAATAATTATATATATTATGGCCAATTTGAAAATAATTTAAGACATGGAAAAGGTTTATTGAAGATCTCTATGAGATAGGTATACTTTTATAATAGAATGGACGCAAATATGAAGGTTAATGGTAAAATGACTAGAAATAAGGTTATGGTTGGGAATTGTTGGCTAATGGATCTTAGTACGAGGGAAATTATGTTGTTGGAAAACCACATGGATAGGGGAAATTTATTTGGGCTAGTGGAGAAACATACGAAGGATAATGGAACTTGGGTGTTAAGGAGGGTCAAGGTATATAAATCTATAAATAGAAGGAATATGGCATGGAATAAAGGGAGAACAATACAAAGGAGAATGGTTCAACAATATGGCTTTTGGTTACGGAGAACACATAAACAGTGATGGAGATCGTTTTGTTGGGCAATTTAAAGATTGGCGAAAGAATGGAGAAGGCTCTGAATATTTTAGCAATGGTGACAAATATTAAGGAAACTATTTAAATGATAAACCACATGGATATGGAGAATACTACTGGAACAATGGAGCTATATTTTAGGGTTATTTTAAGGAAGGATTGAGGTGTGGAAAAGGAATTTGGAAACGAAGAGAAGAATCTCCAACGGATTAATATTAAGGGGAATATGAGGAAGATAAGAAAAATGGATAAGGAATTTACAAATGGGCAAATGGCAATGAATATCATGGTATCTTTGTTAATGATTATAAACATGGATATGGAGAAATGCATTATATAGATGGTAAGGTACTTAAAGGAAATTGGGATTAAGGGAAATTTGTGAGTGAAATCAAATAAAATTCATCTAAAAAAACATCTCATTCTTTCGATAATCATATAAAGATAGTTGATAATACATAATGTGTAAGCAAGAGTAATCAATATTAAAAAAAAGTTATAGATACTTCTTTTGAAAATAGTAATAAAACTAAAAAAAATTCTTAAATTGATTATGAAAATGAAAGATTAGTTAATTCATTGGCTGAAGCATTCTATGTTAATAAAAATAATAATAATAATAATAACAATAATAATAATAATAATAATAATAATAATAATAACAATAATAATAATAGTAGTAACAGTAACCCAACTTCATCTCAAACTTATAGAACTACAAAAACCATTCGTATAAGATAGTATTAGAAAGACAAATCTTTTGGTATGAGCCAATAAACATCATAATATGGACCTTCTAGCCCAAAAAGAGATGCTTCAGAAAAAAATGAAAAATAAAAAACATAAACAAAATTTTGCATAAAAGCATCAGATAATTTCTATCTACATATCAGAAGACCAAAATAATTGTTTTTATACTAGAATTGACTGTTTATACTATTTTTTATAATACATTTATTATGTCCAAATATAATAAATAAAACATATTTAGATATGTAGTTGTTAAGAGTTTTCCTAATTAGGCATGGACAATCTATGTATCAGAGTTTAAAAATAGTTTCTGGCAGAAACGAATTTGGTTTAAGTGGATTGGGCATCGTTTAATCTAAGAGAGTAGGAACTCTATTACAATCTGTATAATTTGATTAAGTTTACACAAGTGATTATAAGAGGTAATCTAATTATTAACTGTAGATGCATTGAATCTTATTCTCACATTGAGAATTAATTGAATTTAAAACCAAGAGTGATCAAATATACACCATTATTAAGGGAAATAGATAATGGTAAGGAGATATTAAAATCGTACTCAGATATTTAGATTTAATCAAAACCTAAACATATTTCAAATCCAAATAAAGATATTTAGGAAAGAGTTGAAACTTTTGTGCATCAACTGATTAGAGATTAAATATATAAAAAATCTTATTAATTTGTAATTAATTATATAACAATAGTTTTCATATAGGCATAATTAAGGATAGCAATTTGATTCAAATTATTTTTACAACTCCTCCTTTCAATAATTTAGTTCTTATTCAAAGGGATCAAGAATGGTGAATGTTTTGGTTTTGAGTCATGCTGGTTTTATTGCTGAAACTTTGAAATATCTTTATCAGAAAAACAATTAGTCTCAATCTAATATTGATTACCCATGCGTTTATGCTAAAAATGGAGCAATATTTTAATTAGATTTCTAAGTATAAGATTTAAATGATTGGAATTGCATTATATCTTTGATGAATTATAAAAGAAAAATAAATACTCCTTTTGATTCAATAAATTGAACTATTGATTAATTATAAATAATATTCTAGTTATAATTCGAAATTTAATTATATAATTTTATCTTTTTGCTCTTCATTCCATATTTAAATAAATATTAAAAATTTTTGATGAAATCCTTTGGTTTAGAAATGATTCAAGTTGTTCACAATTTATTCAATGAGTCTCTAGATAAAAATTCGATATCTTATCTAAACTAGATTAATTGGATTAAAGCTTTAGGTGAATAATTATTTTATGTAGAATTGAAGTTTTAAAGAAGAGTAAGGATGATTTCAAAAATAAAATAAAGAAATTTGTTAAATAAAATAATTAAATCATGAAAGTACTCTTGCTAATTCAAATTCTCCGAAAAAATTCAAATTATTAAGTTCTTAACTTCCATAAACACTCCAAGAACCAGTAAATTTTTATTCCTCTTTGTTATATACCCCCTTAAATTATTATAGCAAATATAAGTGATCACATGTTTCGTTCTTTTCTAGCAATTCACAATCTAAGCTTGTTCTCAAATGAATATCAATTTCTTATTCTGGATTTGTAGTGATATGCCCTTCAGCTGACCAAGGAATATGATCTTATTGAAGGTTTACTTAAAGCTCTAATTAATTATGAGAAGTAAATAAGGATTATAACCTTATTATTTTGTGAGTAGAGTTATTTCTATAATTGAAGCTGGTTAACTTCCATAAAGAAAATTATGTCTAATCGTAGATTTTATTGAGAATTCCTATATTAGCTTGAAGAGACAAGCGCTTTTCTTACAATAATTTCTATTCAATTTCTTTTTTAACTTTTTTCCTTCTGCTCACCTCAACAATTGTTCCACAAACACATATTAGTAAAAATAGACAAATTATAAGTATTATAACTGGATAACTATCATTGTCGCCTTGATTAGACTGTGACGTAATTGGTTATGTATTTTAAGATGCCTGATCAACGTCTTTTTCTGACAAAAATCTAACATTTTTAGAACCTAAATTATCATGTCCTTATCTAAAGTCAGCAAATAATTAGGTTAGTTTATGTAACATCTTATAAAAATAAAAATCTAAATTGACAATTCATTTTTTTTACTATTAATTAGCATAATCCATATTATGTTTTAATTAGAATGTTATATTATTATCACTTACATTATGTTATTTAAAATTTATTGAAATGAAACATAAAATTTATGAAATATTAAACCAACTAAGAAAGAACATATTAATTCAAATTAATATTTATACTCTTTATAACAAATATTCTTGTTTCAACTTAATTCTTTTTCTACTTCAGCTAAGTCTTTAGGCATTTCATCAATTTTAGTGTTGTAATATTTTTCAACTTCTAACAAGAGATTGGCTTCTTATTATGCTACCATATTAATTGCAACTCCCTTTCTACCATATCTACCAGCTCTTCCAACTCTAAATAGAGTGAATAAAATTTATATACCTATGAATATATTATTCTTTCAATCTTGGGAATTCATAATTGATGACCAATGACAATTATTAGACATCAATTCCTCTACCCATAAGATCTGTAGAAACTAGAATTCTGGCAGCTCCTTTTTTGAATTCTTACATAACCTAAGTTTTTAGATAGATTTCTTACTTATTCTCTTTCTTTTTATTCCATTTAACTGTGTATTTTACTAACAGTAAAACCTTCGGCAGTCAATTTATCATGCAAATCATCAACAGTTTTTTTGGAATTGCAGAATAAGATTGATTAAGAAACTGTAAGATTCTTATACAATTCAACCAAAACTTTGAATTTTTAATCTTCTTGTTAAATGGCAATGTAGAATTATCTAATACCTTCCAAAGTTAATTATTCTTTCTTAACCAAAATCTTAGCTGTTCCATCTCTCAAGAACTATTTACTTAATTCAATGATTTCTTGTGGAAAAGTAGCACTGAATAAAGCTATACAAAATTTAAAGATTAAAAATACCAATTTAAATATCTCCTGGTACCATTTTTAAGATCTCTGCAAAGTTATCACTAAAACCTTAATCTAACATTTAATCAGCTTCATCAACAACGAGTAATCTCATAAATGTGGCATCCAAATATTTGTTTTTCATCATATCGATCAATCTTCCTGGAGTAGCAATAATTATGTGCACTCCTTATTTACATTTTTCCCTGGTATCAACGGTTGATGTACCACCAATGCAACAGAATGCTTCAATGTTTAAGTATTAACCAATTCCTTTAACAACATCATAAATTTGCTTTGCCAACTCTCTTACAGGAGCTAGAATGATGACTTAAGTCTTTCTTTGGTTTGGATCGATTCTCTGTAAAGCTCCAATGGTGAATGTACCAGTTTTTCCAGTTCCTATAAGAAATTTATAAATGATATAAACATACCTGATTATGCTTATGCCAATACATCTTTTCCTAAAGTTATTGGTTTGATGGCTTTTTGTTAGATGGCTGATGGTCTTTCGAAACCATAAGAGAAGATGCCTCTTAGTAAATCTTTAGATAAATTTAATTCTTCAAATGTTTCGACTTGCTTGAAAAAATAGTGGATTTATGTACCTCTATCCAATTTTCTTGTAAATCTTATGTTGCTTGATCCATAATTATTCTAATAAATTATTTTATTTTATTATTTAAGACAATGTCATTTTTATTTTAAATAAAAAGATTTAAATTGTCTCCTATAAATATAATAAAATTTAATAATTCCAAAACTAATTGTAATACAAATTCAATTATTAAAACTGAAATGATATTAACACTTATTATTTGAGATTTATACATAAATCAAAAATAAAGATACAAATAAATTCATTCTCTTTCTTTTTTCTCCTGTTTCCATGAATGATGCACCATATATTCATTAGCAATTTCTTATCCAATTCTATTCTATTAATAATAATATATTCACTTTCGCTCTTTTATTGCATCAATCCACCTCATTATCCTCCATAATAATTGAATAATAGATGCATATAATAATAATGAACCTATTGCATAATCATCCATTGATAATTTTAGTTTCTAGAATTTACGAATTTTCTTACCCCATCTCCAATTATCATTTTTGTTTCCCAAATCAAGAAATATCCTTCAAAAATTATAAACAAAATGCATAAAAATATAGAAAGAGCATAAGAAGGATAAACTCCCATCAAAATTATCATTACTACAATTGTCGGAACAAAAATGCAAATTGAGCCAACTAAAGATATATGGAATGCATTGTACCTCTATATTAAATACTAACTTTGGTCTTATATATGTAAACTGCGAAGGCAAAAACAAAGCTTAATGTAAGTCCCATGGCTTACCATACGATTCCAACCCCAAATTCATATGCAATCAAGATGCATATATTAGTTATTAAAAATCCAAAAAATACAAGATAAAGTCCCAAGATAATTAAATTCCAAGGATACTACATTCTAAACCAATACAAATACCTTTCTTATCTTTTAAGTTAAACAAATTAGAATTATATGTGATAGTAAAGAAACAGTTATAGAAACATAAAACAACCAAGTTGGATAAAAACGTCCTATGTAAGTGCAACCACAATTTTTAGAATTTCCAAATGAGCAGTAACAAATTTCATTCACTCCTGTAGATACTAACCAAAACTGCATGTTTGTATATAATCCTAAAACAACCTGGAAAAAAGTAAAGATTAGTTCCATTGAAAGACACATAAATAACTTCAATACAAATTGTGCCCTTATTTGTCTATCCAAAAAGTTTGTATTTCTTAACTAAGATTTTCCATTATTAGTATTCTAAATTATGATTATAATTACTCTTTGATTAGTTATATTTTAAGTTTTCTAAGCTTTTTAAGAATCTTTCTATTGTTAAGTGCTTATATCTAAAGCAACATAATTATCATCTGATTTTGATTGTTACATTTTTTGAAAAAGATAATATTAATTTATTTGGCTTATATCTAAGAATTTATAGTTTGTTTTTAAAATAAGATGGTGAATTAATTAAATATTGAATAATCATTCTGTATTGATTCAAGGATAATTTTAGCATATCTAAATATAGATTATGATATTATGTAAATGTTTAAAGATTGTTTTTAATTTGTATTATAATTTAAATACATTAATTACATATTTTATAAATTTAAATTTTTTATTATAATTTATAGCTTGTTTTATTCTATTCTAACAAAAGAAATTACTGATGAACTACAATATTGTTCATAAAAGCATTTAATGCTAAATTTTAAGTGATAAAAAAAAATAAATGAATTAACTATAGAACATAATACATATTTATATTAAATAATTAAATTATTCTTTAAGAAAAGATTTAAAAATTAATTATTAAGAATTTAGTTCTTCAAGTTAAAAAGAAATGGAGGGTTAATGCAAATTTGTTTTAAATTACGAGTGAAAAACATTTGAATATATGTTGATCATTCACAATATATAAGGCTATTTTATTATATAATTAAATTATCTTCATTTTATTATTGATTAATAAATATAACAACAGAAAAAAAACTAAAAAATTAAAAGAACAACGAAATATACAATGATATAAATAGTAGAGGAGAGAAGTGGTATACAAAACAATTAATTTTAGAGAGTTAATAATCGTAATAATTTGTAATTGATGAAGCTTAATTTGGAAGATGGGATGAAGGTAATAAAGCTTTTAATTTTTAGTCTCTAATTAGCTAAGATAAGAAATATAAGTATTTTAACATCAAATATTGTAAACTAGTCTTTAGAGATATAGTTGTGGCAAAACGATCTTGATAAAAGATTTTAAAAGTGTTATGGAGTTCCAAAGAATTATTTAAAAAAATTGAAGTAGATGAAAATGGGGAAGTCAAACAGACTATGTAGTATATGTTGTGATTAATTTTAAAAAGGTATTAACAATTTATTTAAATAGATGAATTAATTATATAGCTACCGTGCAAACACATATATCATAATTGTTGTGTTACGTCTTGGCTTAATAGTAGTACTAAATGTCCTAATTGTCGCTCAGATGTTTTAGAGGAATTAAAAGAGTTATGAGAAATGATTTACATTTCTATGGACAAGATTATATAAAAAACAAAAAAAATTAATGCTTAAAAATACTGATTAGTTAAGATAACTTTGCATTATTCACTAAAACTCTATTCTTTTAAACACTAAAGAGCAATTATTCAATTCTATGCTGTAATCTAAATTCAAAATTATATTCTTTTAAATGAGTTACTTCAAAATAATAATCAGTTTTTTTATATAAATTAATTTGGAGGGTGGATCTAAAATATATTAATAAATCATAAATTTTTTATAATCTATTTAACAATCTATTATTGATCTTAATATACTTTATCACCACTATTATAAATTATATAAATTGTTCCAATATTAACATAAATTACATATTGATCTTCATTTAAATTTTGTTAATATTTTTATTCACTAAATTAATTAAATTATAACAGATAACTTAAAGTTCCTTAAATATTTGTAGCTATTGAAAATTATGGAATCAAACAGATAACTTTTACTTCTAAATATTGCAATTTTATATCATACATTTTAAATATTTTTCTAAATCAATGTTTTATGATAAAGAATCGACTAAATTGTTAAAAATATCTTTATCAAATGTCTTAAAAAATTATTAATTTGCATGATATTTATCCTTTACTTCTTATGTATTCATTATATCAGTCAATACTATTGTAGAATTATCCCTAACCAATATATTAAGAATAATACAGCTCATATTTTCTGAAATCCGATACCAGCATATCTCCACTTAATTTTGAAACCTTATTAACTAAAATTTGGTAATCACTATATTTTGCTTAATTAATGCTTAAAACAGAGAGTTCTAAAGATTATCTCTCCTAATAATCTATCAAACCCATATGATAAGCTGATGTTGGTAACTAACGCATATTCTCTAAAAGATTCAATAATGGAGAAAACAAAATGGTTCCATATGCCTTCAATTACAAAGCAAGTTCTAAAGCAACTTTTGAAGATATTCCGCTAGTTACTACGTATAAACGAGTAAATTTGTAATCTAATTATTCTTTAAAAGTATTGAAGGCGGTCAAATACTACTATGTATATTCAATAATAGTTTTAGGAGTTTTAGTAGTAATTGTGTAACCAGCTCCTTGAAGATCAAGAAACATCAAATGTCCAAGATCAATCCAATTTTCATAAGTGGAATTTAGACCTACACCTAATTGGTCGAAAAATAGAGCACTAAATATAAAAATAAAATACCTTTAACCAGGTTTAGCACCTATGAATAGATACATTGTATCAGATGTCTTTTTTTCATAGGTAATCATATAAGCCGAAAATTAATCTAACTAACATGTGGTTAATAAATCTTATTTGTGACATTCAATTTATGCATGGGCATAAGTCAAAAAAATAAATAAAAACATAAATTTATTATTAATATATGTTATTATAAGTAATAACTATTATAAACTTAGCTCTTATTAATATAATAATACTTTAAAGTTCGCAATTAATTTAATCATTTAAATGAATAAACAAATCAGCAATAGTTTCATAAATTACTCATTAAAATTTATGAGTTGTGACTTAATAAGATATTAGAATTTTAAGTTCTATTTACTTCATAAGCTAACTATTAGGTAACATTTAAGCCTTTCTGATTATATTCTCCTAGACAAAGGTACTTAAATTATTGTGAATTTTAGATGAAAGTTAATATGAAATAAATTTATTTCAAAAAAGAATAGTTAGTTTTTAATTACAATGATTATAATCAACCAATGAGATATATGAATTAGAAGTGTAAAGTATTCCATTTAATTAGATTGACGATTAAATATTCATAGTATAATAATTAGAATATAATTATTAATAATAAATTTGGTTAGAAAGAAACAGTAAATTTTAAACAGATAAACAAATATATAAAATGGATATTAAAAATCAATAAAAGAATGTTGAATATATGTTGAAGAGGATTAAATCTGTTGAAAAATGATTTGTTGCTGACAATTTTCATCCAAATAAGAATATAAATAGTAAAATTCTTAATAATTATATATTATATTACTACCTATCATGTTAAAGCTGTTGAATTCATATAATAGATTTACAGAATTTTCTCAATAATTAAAACTATCGATATTGATATATTTATTTATCTTTATTGATCATATACTATAATATTAAAATTATAAGTATAATATGAAAGCTGAAGAATAAACAGAAGAATTAATTATTTGTCCTTAAGGCTGTGGAAGGAAATTTAATAAAGAAAGTTTACTTAAACATTACAAGGTTTGCAAAGATGTCTTTTAACAAAAAAGAAGTGCTTTTAATTCATAATTAAAAAGAGTTGGATTTGATTATTTTGTCGAAAATAAATAAAAGTTACCACAATTCTCTCCACCTAAAACAAATAAGATGAAAACGGAGATACTACCTTATAGAAGTCCATAAGTTCCTTCTAAATATAATTAAATTTTAAATGCTAAAAAATTCTGTAAAGGATGTTTGAGAGAATTTGATTAGAAGATAGCTGATGATCACATTCAAAAATGTGTCAAGAAAAACTAATAGAACAATCCATTTTTAAAAAATATTTGATTAAATTATTTTTTGTTACATCAAATGAACATTTATCATTTTAGAATTATATAATCATTCATTTCTTAAAAAAATTAATAATTTTTTAAGGTTTACTTTAAATTTTAGATGGAAGCTTCATTTTTTATTCAGATTAGTTTCTATTTGACTCATCTGATTATTCAACTATAACATTTTGTTAGTTTATACATCTGTCTATATGTTTATTCAACACAGTATTATTACCTTTACAATCTATTTCTTAATTACATATAGGACATTTAAATGATTTTGGTTGAGCTTGCTACTTTTAGATGAATTATTATTATTATTGAACTTGACATTAATGATTTTTGCTATTTGCTCCTGATATTATTTAATTACTGAGATTATTAGCCTCATCATCACTAAATATATCAGGTTTTGTTTGCTCTTATTATTAATTTTGTTACACTTTATTTATAGGATCATTATCTTCAATTATTTGTTGAGATTTAGAACTTTTTACTGAGTCTATTTAATCTTAAGGGTTTGATTAATCAAATTATCTTTTAAAATATTTAGATATTGATTATTTTTAAATTTATTTTTCATTTGCTAAGCAATTCATTTTTAATCCAAGTAATCTAATTGGTTCATCTAACTACATTATTTTTAATAATTATTTGCCATAGATAGCAATTTATTTAGATTGATTAGTATATTAATTAAGTTACAATGATTTAGTTCTTAATTCAAATTTTGATGTTTTTATGATCAAAGTAAGATGATTTCCTACTTTTTCTTCCGATTGTAATTCTTCTGCTAATTTTTCTGCAATATAATCAATTTTTTCTTCAAATTCTCTTTGAGTACTTATGCAAGAAAAGGTTCTTTAACAACTTATACTAAGCTAATCTTCAAATTCTACATGATAATTTCTAGCCACACCCCAACATGAATAGAATATATATTCAAAAGTCTTGGGAGTAAAGATAATAAATAATTCATCAGCTCTGTCTCTAACATCCTTACAAGTATTAAAATGTAATCCACTTAAAATTTATTCAGTAATATTTCCAATTCCAGGGATTTTCCTTACAGGCAGATTTTCTAAGAAGCTAAGTACTGCAGAAGGAGTTTATTGAATAACATGCATTCCATTAGGTTTATTAATTTCAGATGCAAGTTTAGCAATCATTTTATTTGGACCTATTCCACAACTGGCAGTAAGTTGAGTTGCCAGAAATATATCTTTAAGTATGTTCTAACAAAGTATGCCTGGATCTTCATTAGAATTATTTATATATTATGTAAGATCTAGATTAGCTTCATCTAAACCCATTGATTCTAGATTATCATCATATTTTTTGAGAATAGACATAAATATCTATTTTATTAATGTTTTTGAATTACATTTGATACACTCTTATATTTCTCAAAATGGCAAGGTATAAAAATGATATCAGGACATAACTTTTTAGCAACAAAGTTTGGCATAGCAGATCTAACACCATATTTTCTTGCAACATAATTTGCTGTAGATATAATACTTGAACCAACTGCTACTGGTTTATCTTTGAGTTCTGGTTTGTCTAATAGTTCACAAGCTACATAAAACATATCCATATCAAAATGCGCCCAAATTCTATCTGTGTTAATTTAAAATTCTTTGACTTTATTCTAAATAAATTCTTTGGTTTCCTTCATTTTTTACTCATTCTTATGATAATTATCCAATTCCATCTACATCTTATTCACTTTTTATAGAACTTGCTATCGTTTTTCCTATTATCTTTTATAATATTCAGATCCTCTAGTAGCATCATCAATCACTTATTTAACTTAATCTGCTCCTTCTACACCTGCTTTATTACCATAGAAATGAAATATTGGTTCGTTCATAATAAATAATTATATTCATTATTTTTCAACATTTGTTTTTATGATTTTACATGAAATCCAAAATCAATTATACATTAATTGATTCATTTCTTATTACGTCATATTAAATAATAATATTTCTAAAGAACATTAAATCCACCAATACAATTAGAGAAAGTTTAAGGAGCAAATTTTAAATTTTGTAATTCTAATCTTCATCCATTTTTATTATTCTACTAATATCTTTAAATTCATAAAATTTAGGATAAGTTAATTGGTTAAATGGAATTAATCTAGGCTCTAAAAGGATAAGTTACTAATTTTCAAATAAATGAATTGCTTTTTAATCTTTTTGTTTTAAATTTACTTTTTAAATTAAATTTTATATTTTATCCAATTTTTTTAAATATCTATTCATTTAATGATAATAATTCAAATCTAAAACCATACTTAATAATTTGAACTATTGATTATTCCAATTTTTTTGCCTAAAATAAAAATTCAAGAGCTTTATATATCTTAAAAAATAAATGATATACAATAAATTGCCTAAAATTTTGAAAATTTCAAAATTTATAGTAAGATTGTCTTTTTGTTCTTGTGGGTTTATTTTAAAAGTATTCTAAATAATGAAAATCCATATTAGAGTAAAATAAGGAAAACCCTTTTGACTCTGAGCATGATTAACATTTTAATCTATCTGAAAATTAATTTTTGAAACTTTTTATAAAGGAATATTTGTATTGATATTTACAATTCTTACAATATTTATTAATAATTAATTGTTTTATTCAAAACTATTCAAAATTGAATCCCTACATTTTATTCACTTTAACCTTATAATCAAATTTCTTTATTTTATGTGCTACTCGAATGATCCACTTTTGAATAAAAACTATGTTAATATATGTAAAATTAGAATAATCTACATATTTATTTATTTATGATTTATTTTTAATTAAAATATATTATTCCATAGATTTTATAATCATATTTACCTTTATATATAAACGCTAAATATGATTACAAATAATTTAATATATAATAGATAAAATGCTATTGCATTACATCTTTTTATGTAACTTCTTTATTTTATTAAATTCTCTCTATTATCATCGACTTTTTAAAGTAGATGACATAGAAAATGAGCTATAAATTTGTTTTGATAATTTGAACACTTTAATTGTTTTTAATAATAGATTTACTGTAAATTAATAATTATAACTAAAAAACGAAAATATAATATTTATCAATTCAGAAGATCGATTCCAATTGTAGATAATTTTATATTGTATGATACTTCTTAATTAAATAGTAATAACAAAAACACATTCTGAATCAATATTAATATATAAAGAAAAAAATTTTGGCATTATATATTTGATTATAAAAAATCTATTGAATAGCCTTTAATTATTTATTAAATGGATAAATTAAATAATTTTATTCATCTTTTTCAAGAGGTTAATTTTAACAAATGTGCCTGATTAGTTTTTAAACTAATATAAAAGCCAAATTCATTAAATAGTATAGAATTAATGATGTAATTTTTTGTGTCAAACTGAAACTTGATTCTATAAATGATTTTAAGTTATTTAGTTTTCTAATCTATTTGTAATCAATTTAATTTTATTTTGAAATTATTAGATATTTGCAAGCTGTTACTCTAGCAAATGGTATCTAAATTATTTTGGATTAATTAATAAATAGCTTTGCAATTTTTGAATTTTAAATTTTATTAAAATACTAATATATTATCAAACTTAATTATATTTAAAAAAAAATCCGTCTTAAAGATAAATCCTGTATTTTGTAATATATAAAATTATGAACTTTACAGTAAAATGTACGTTATTGAATAAATTTTTTGAATTAATTAACAATGAGGTTTAGGAGTATTAATCAATTCCATAAAAATTTTAAAAATATGACTTTTTTCTTTCCAAATTTAGTGAAATAACATCAGATATTTACTAAGTTATTTATGTTTTCTTTATAATATAAAATGACTTTTATGAAACTTATTTATTTTATAAAGTAACATAGACGTTGTTTTTTCAATATATATTGTAGCAATAAATCTTTAAAGAATGAGTTCAATAAACAACTAATACAAAAGTAAATATTTATATCAAAATCTCAAGAAGTTTCACATTCCCTATGTGATTTGTGCGCTTCTTCTTTTCATAATATTGCTTTTAACAGCCGGTACAAGAATTGGAACCTATACAATCTTACCAAGAGTAGGATTATAAACTTCCAAGCTCCTTTTTTAATCAGGAGTAACTAAATTTATTAGATAAGAAAATACAACAAGTATTTGCTGTTGTCGAATAACGCTTGCTGATTGAATCGAAATTCTTTTGCTTTTATAAAGAACATCCCATTTTATTTAAGTTTTTAATTAATTATATAGTAATTAAGTGAATTAGTATTAATAATTCTAAGCTCATTAAATTCAATCTTAGTACTTTAATCAGTAAACATTAAAAAACATAAATAAATTAGATTCACTACTCTTCGAATTCACCAGCTAAATATTACTCTTCTTTATAAAATTCTTTTTAGTTTCCTTAAGTTTATTTACAAAATTCATCTTAATCTTACTCTAGATATTAAATTTAATCATCTTAGCTATCATCCTAATAATAATCCTCCTCAGAACTTTCTTATTGATGATTATAAGTATCATTTTATTAATAATCTTCTATTAATTTTTTATTATTTTAAAGATTTGATTCAGATTTCAAACTTTTATCTTTATCATAATTTACATTAAAATTACTTGAACCTTAATGAGAAGTATCTAACATGATATATTTTTATTTAATAGATTAGTATTTAGGATACTAGGTTTTACTAGTCTCTGTCTCTAATTTAGATGAACTCTCTATTGTGTGTGTCCTATCAAATAATTGTTTTTTGAGATTAGTTTAATAATCTTTCTTTATTATTCTTTCAATCTTTTATTATTGATCTTTGAAGGAAGGTTTCAATAATTTAGTTGTCCAATTTAATTAATCTACATCCCTACATTTTATAAAAAAGCATACTTTTTATTTAATATGGATGGTATTTATGCATAAGGACTAACAAAAATAATTTTTCTCTCGTTTGATTAATTCAAAGGTTAGTAGCTAAAGCCTTATTTAGTTGCAGAGTTTGCATAATCTCTAAAGGATGTCTTCTAGGCTAAATTAAGATCATCTTTAAGAGCTTAGAACCTCGATTATGAAAATGATAATTTTCTATTGTTATTTTGAAACAATACTTTAACAGTTATTATTCTTCTTGAAATTTTTATTAACACTCCTTTTATTATAAATCAAATTTAACTGAAAGTTAAACTTTCTTATTTAATTAAGAATATCTAACATTTTCAATTTTTTCTATTCTCTTTAATTCTAACTTTTATTTTGTTCTAAATTTCTATTATTGGATCTAAAAGAATAGACAAACTATTATTTACCTTTTAGAATTGTTGTTATTTATATTAAATATCTTTTTTTTGACTATATTCGTATTGTAATTAATAAAGATTTGAACTTTCTTTTATTACTTCTTGCTCTAGACGTTTCTTCTCATCTAAATTCTGCCTTTTTCTCATTGAATCTTCCTCTTAAAGTTTTTTGGATAATTTAATTTTACTGATTCTGTTTTACTATTCTTAATTTAGATTTTCTAATCTTCTACTATACTAGATATATAAAGTACAGATTGTACATCAGATTGATCTTTGAATGCATTCTTTTTTGTTTCCAAAATTTTATTAACTTTGAATTTAATTATATGATTGCTTGATTCTTACAATGATAATTATTATTTTAATTAAGATATTCTAGTATCGATTAATCCTAACTCTTATTATTTATGAATCAGAGATCGAGTCTATAGTTAAAAGGATTTCATTAAAATATAAAATAAATTAGTTTAATTAAATCGAAACAAATTAATTATTCATATATTTTCTAAGATTTATCTCTATATTAATTCTCTTAATTCGATTCATTTAATCTTACATAGTCATTCTGTTAAAACTTAAATTAATAAAAACAGATTATTGCATTCCTTAACATAAATTTTTGGTATGACAGTACTCTGTAATAAAGCATAGAGCGTATTTTGAATAAAATTGTAAGTTCTCAATTCTTTAATTCATAGCCTTGGTAGTGACTCAGTTTAATGTATTTATTTCAAAAATTTAGTATTATTCTCCAAGGCGATTAATTTTAGGTTATCAGGAACTTTTATTGCTAAAAGAATAGCAATACTTTGATAATACTTTCGATATTTATTTAGAGCTAGAATTTTAATATGGAAACCTTAAAAATTAATTATCTCATTTTTAATTTTGTTTAATTATCTTTATAATTTTTTTTTATTTTCACAGGCTTGTATGTCAAGTAATCCATTACTATATAAATTGACACAAAATTAAATATTGAATTAGCTATAAGATTAAAAACAATTAGTTATGGAAGCTTAGTTTTGATACATCATAATCTTTGCTAATTGAAAAGAATATTAATAAATTTGATCCTAATTTATCAAAATAAAAGATAACCTCATTTTTATGCTTCTTTATTGATCTTAAAAAACTATACTTGAATTAAATTTGGAATTATCTATCAATTACCTTTTTAACAATTAATTAATTCAAACCCATAATATAACATTTTTATATAATATATATAAGTCATTTTTAATAGTTATTAAATTCACTTACCTGGCGAGCACTGCTGATGATCATGCAGATTAGCAGTGTGGGGTTAAGCTGGCCATCGCACAACCGGCGTCAGTGAGGCTCCAAAACTTTCCGTTTGGAAAGGCTTTATCGCTCAATTTCTGCTAGTGAGGGGAAACCCTCGCACCCTTTTATTAAATAATCAAACGAAAATTATATATATTTATTTTTATTTATCTATGAATGCTTTCTCACTTACTAATTTTATAACTAATACTCATTCTACTATTGATTATACTTCTTTGTTTTCAAAAAGTCCTCGCCATTTGAGATAATAATAAATAACTATTAATTTTCAAACTGAATAATAATTATTTATTTTAATTTTAAAATGGATTAAAAAAGTTTGATTAGTGATATTGAACAATGCTTTTAATCTTAAGAAGCCTATGCAAAAGTAAAAAAGTACAAAGATACATTCAGAGAGTAGTAAAGGTATTATTAAATAATATATGAGTTTAATGTCTCCAATTATTTGTGATGCTATATGTGCAACAATGACTGAAGGCACTCCTATGAGTAAATTATTAGCACTAAGAGTATAATTTAATTATTAATCAATAGTTATGTAAGGAAATGATGGATTTAAAATCAGATCCATTTATCAAATAGGTTAATGATAAAATTCTTTCAAAAATGAAATAAATTGCAATATTTAGAAATTATGATTAAAGTGAAGTTAGAGGTAAATTTCTATTTTCTGACAATCCATGTAATTATTTATTAATAAGCAAGCAAAGGAAATAGCATCAATTGGAAATAGTTTAATGAAGCTATGTCTTGATTGCATTAAAGTTTGGGCTTTTTGGTATCCTTAGAGTAACTTTAAAATTGTTTATGATGAGTTAGTTTAATAAAACGTAGCATTTCCACTAAAATACACATATTTTAAAGAATATAATGATAATCCATCATCTTTGAATTAATCATTAATTCTTTCCTCCCATTCATCTAAAGAATAATCTGTAAAATAAAACATACCAGCACAAAAAGTAAAATTAGATGGGCAATAATTAATTTAATAAATCAACAATGAATTAGAGAATCTTGTTTAAATTTTATATAATTAAGAATCAGATGAGGTAAAAAATGATTTAACAAAACTTATCAAAAATAATTTAGAATAATTACATGGATAAATTGAATTGGTTATTAATTAAATTATTGAATCTGGTGAAGACAATTTAATTGAGGATTTACTCTTTAAGTAAGAGACTATTCTTCAAATTAAAGAAGATTACAATAATTATATTTTAAATAAAATTGATTGGACTTAGCTTCGTAACAAATTTAGTAGATTTTTTAGTCAATCATCATAAACACCTGAAAATCCTCAATCTATGGTATCTGTATCATAAAAATAACAACCAATTCAATAATAAGTTTAATCAAAATTAAAAGCAGAATAAACATTATCTGTTATTAGAGAAGAAACTATCTAAGATGCTGATTAGATGGAAAAATCAAAATAAAAAGATTCAGATATTCTTCAGATTGAAAATTAAGTAAAATTAATTAAGAATATTAGATTTCCAAAAAATAATAGTCTCATTTATTAAATCAGTCTGAAAGCATAAAGCCAACTACTTAATAACTATTACTAGAATCAAATAATATGGAAAAATAACAATAAGCCAATAAAAAATCGATATACAAATCTTTATCACTTGAAATTAATGAAGAAGATGATAAGAATGATTTTTAAGCAGCAATTAATAAATAAACTGATTATACAAATACAAAGTAAACATAATAAACTGAAAAATAAAAAATTATAAACCCTTAACTTACTTTGCCTATCACCAATGACCAAGTATAGACTTCTCCAAAAATATCGAATAATGAATAAGCAAAATAATCAATTTAAGAACCTACTTTTTTATAAACCATAAGCGCATAATCAAATAAGAAAGAGAATATATCTAACCAATAAGAAAAGGTATTAATTGATGAGAAACAAAATATCAATAAATAAGACTAAAAAAGTAATATATCATAAAATAATTAAATGGATATCAAACTTAGTTAAATTCAATTATCATAATAATAATAATAAAAATAATAATAACAATAGTAATAATAATTGTAGTAGTAATAATAGTAATAACAACAATAATAGTAATAACAATAATAATAATAATAATAATAATAATAATAATAATAATAATAATAATATTAACAATAATAATAGTATTAACAATAATAATAATAATAATAATAATCATAATAATAATAATAATAACAATAATAATAATAATAATAATAAGAAAATATATAAGAGTAAAATTAATATCCATCATTTAATAATATCAACTAAAAAAATTTTGACTAAACAGCAAATTAATAAAAATAATCATTAAAAATATAAGGATTAGATACCTTGATTAAAGGATAATAAAATTAAAATGATAGACAGAATGCAAATTTAAATGAAATTGATACTTAAATAAAATTGGAAGGTCGAATTAATTAAATCTAAAATACTTAGATTCAACAGTAACTTACCTAAAATATGAGAAATTTTAAGTTAGAATAAAGCAACAATAGTTCGAGGATATCCTAGGTATCATTAATCTAAAGTTAAGTATCTTAAAGAAGACCAGATTAAACTTAGGTATACTAAAGAAGTTCTTCATAAAAGCGAGAACATTATGTGTTAAATGATAAAATTGAATTAGATTTATTAAAAGAAGAAAATCAAAAACTAAAATAATAAGTATAATAAATTTTAGAAAAATATGAAATTAAATAATAATAATACTCTAAAGAAATGTAAGAAAAAATAAATGAAATTTCTAGTTTAAAAGAGATTATATATGAAAAAACTGATAAAGTGAGTAGTAATAATTAGCTATTAAAATAATTATAAGAGTTTTAAAAGCTTTAATTAGATTACTAAACTCTTGAATACAAACATAAATAATTATAAAAGTAGTATGATAATCTATATCTGCAGAATGAAGAAATTTAGAAAGAGTTGTAACTAAAATCAAAGTAAATAACTTTATAGAGCAAAGAAATACATGAATTAAAGTAAAACAAGGAAAAAGAATTTGAAATAAAAAAAAGAAGTGAGTCAGTTGGTTAATATTATAAAACTGCTCAGCAATTCTATTAAAATAGCACGAATCTAGGTTAAAGTAGCCAAGAAGAGCCTCTTTTGACTGAAAGCTAAAAACGACTAATTTTTCCCTTTACAAATTCGTTTGAATATTATAGAGATCGTTTGAGGAACAATTACAAAGGTCTAATATCTTCTAATTATTCAGAATGGAAAAACTTAAATTTAGACAGTTAAAATATAGGATATTTGAAATAATCGATTTTATCTAATTAATCAATACTTTTTTCAAGTAAATAGTTGGAGGTAGGATGTAAATTAGATAAATTCAATGAAAAAACAATGATTTTACATCTTTTTTTTTTGAATTCCAACAAGTTATCAGGCTACAAGATGGATTTGAATTTTCAATTCGCAAATGAAATATCCACTGGTATATAAAGGAGATAGTCTATGTAATTATATTAAGATTCATCAGAAGATTTAATAATTGAATTCACTATCAATTAAATTCCTTTTGGAGTTTCTTTAGTAAATATCAAATTATAAACAACAAAGACTGTCAATTATATTTGCTACTTACCAATATCATTATTTAGTTATTTTAAGTTTTAAAATATATCTTTGAAAGAGTATCAATCATATTGGCAGGTGGCAAAAAATTTTTTAATCAGAACTCATGAATTTGATTATAATTTAAGCTACGTAAATAGTGTGTTTAGTAAAAATTTTTTTGTGGTTGAATTAAATAGTCATAAAAAAAAAGAGTTTTTTGCAGGTATTGATGAAATTAAATTTGGTTCAATCATATAGTGTGGAAATTCTAGTTATTTGATTAGATATATACTCTAGCCAAATAATAAGATGGTAATATAGGCAAGTCACTTGCAAGGAAAATAGAACATATCAGATTATGTTTTAAGCAATTTAGTTTTTATACTTTCTGTTTGAAATAGATATTATTAAATATATATATTCAAATTTATTTTAAAGTTATTAATGAAATGATTTAGAAAAAATAAAATGTACTGCTAAGTTTTAAGAGTATAATAGTCTTAGCTAATAGATTGGTATTACAATTTCTTATTACAAATATCAATGATAGAAAATGTGGAGGTTGAAAATAAATTAAGTGATCATAAAAATTAATCATAATGATTTAAAACATGGGATAATCATTTCTAAAATTCATGATTGGTTAAACTATTTAAATTTTAAGATTATTTATAATAATCTCTTTTTACAAAAAAAATTAAAATATCTAATGTTTAAAAAGAGAATTCTTAATGAATTAAGAGAAGATATAAATGATATTAAACTACATATAAAAAATGATTACTTAAAAATTATTTATCAAATTAATATCAATTTATTTCTATTAAAGTAAATTCTTCATGAATGCTATTAAATTTATTTGTAATTTTTTTGAATAATTTAATAATTGGATATCTGTAGTAAAATAACACTTTCCTTATTAAAATAAACTTTTATGAGATTATTCAGAATTTTTGAATAAAGATATTTACCTTCCAAACATTCAAATTATTTTTGTATTGCTTTTGTGTATCTTATCTATTCTGGATTTATTGTTACATTATTGCATTAATGGTACATTATTAAAGTTTAGAAGTGATTAAGAATATTTCTTAAATTGACTTTAATATCTCATTTAGTATTTTGAAATTAAAATATAATTGAAAATTCATTATGGAAATCTGATTATCTAATTTGCTTTATTATGTTCATGATTGTACTGGATGTACAAAAATTAAATACTTTAAAATTGAAATTACCTTCAGTATCATAGTTTTATTGAATTGAAATACTTTTTTTATAAAAGGATAAAATTTCTAACTATAATCTTATTTATCTTCATTTTCCCCAGTAAATGTAAAATTATTGGTGAATAAAGCCTCAATCGATTGAATATGAGTGATATATTATCTCTCTGATATATATATTACATTCCATATTAAAAATGAGCATTCTATAAACTCTGGTATCGAATTCCGAATTAGAAAACAAAAATTCATTAATAAAATAAATGGGAGGAGCCTAATCAAACAATCAAAGATCTTTACTATAGTGTTTAAAATTCTTAATAGAAGACATAGAGCTATATGCAGATGATTAAGTGTTATCTATATTAAAAGGAGTTTTAATATAATTTCCTTGTCATTTTGAAAAAAATAGGTAACTTAAATGTATTATATTTTTTAGAAAGAAAGTAATAAAAATTTTAAGTAAATCCATACCACCATAAATAAGACAATTTGAAGATATTTTACTCAACAACATTAGTTCGGTTTTTTAATGTTCATTAATTTCTAACAAAAATAATAAATATAAATAAATTGAGAATTAGAAAATAGATCCAGATTTTGTAAGGAATTTTAGATTGATGAATTTTGATAAATTGAAGTCCAATTATGAAGGAGAATATGAAAATTCTTTAATAGTACTATATCAAGGACTTAAAAGTTATTGTTCTTTAGCCAATTAGATTATTAAAGAATTAAAAAATAACATTTAAATTTAATGTTAAGTTTATGTGTTAATTTGGGAACATTTTCAAAATCATCTAATAAATTTTGCAAAGGATCCAGATTATGACTTGAGTCCGATTAATAAAAGCTTTGATGATAAATTTTATAAATTGTCTCCAGAATTAAAAATTGAAATAATTGGAGCTAAATTATGGGGAAATATGGTTTAATAATTAGATGTTAATTTTATACTTGAGGAATTTAAATAGGCAAGAAGATCCAATTATCAATCTTAAATGCAATTTAATCAAGTTTTTAATGCAATAATTGATCTGAATATTGATGTAGCACATTTATAATGGATTGGTATAAGTGACTTTTAATTTTCTGATTAAATCCAATAAATTATTGAGTTTATTCAAAAAGACACTAGAGATTTAATGAATCATATGTATTTGGAATAAAGAGGTGATTTATTAATGTTTTTTGAAAAATGGGAAAAAGACAATCTTTTTCTAAAATCTTCTTTACCATTGTGGATTTGTGAAAATTATTTTGATAATTCTTTCTTTGAATTTAGTGAAGCAAAAATTCAAGAAAATTTTAAATTACTTTAACAAGATGATTAAAATAAATTAATCGAATAATACTCTAATTTAGATTCTAATTCTTCATCATAAGTTTGTATGGATGGATTCTATTAATTACTAAACTCAAAAAGCTTTTAGTTTGATGACTTTTTGTAATAAAACTCTGAATAAACCTTAAGCAAAATGATTAAGTGGCTGAAGTTTGAAAAATAAACGAGCAATATTATGTTAATAAGTAAAACTACCTAAGGTGAAAGTGGAGTAATCAATTATTAAAATTTGTCTTAATGTGTATTTGAAGAAAATTGTGATGAAAAAGAAAAGTCAAATTCATATATTTAAAGTATAATATAATCTTAAATTCCATAATCAAATATTATAAGAGAGTAAGAAAGTGAAATAGTAAGAATATGCAAAAAATTTGATTAAATCAAGAATAGTATTTAATCAAGCATAAAATAAAGAGATGAAAACATAATGTTTAGAAATAGAGGATAAAATCCAATTTCAAATGAATTAATTGATTTTTTCAGTTTTGTAAAACCTGTAAATGAAAACTATGCAATTGAAATAATTAAATATCTTGGAAAATAAAAATTAAAAGAAAAATAAATAATGAATAATCCTTTGAATAGCAATGTATATTTTCCTAAAGGGTCCATGGCAGCAGAACTATTATCCATTGGCAAATGATTTGATTTTTGTTTATACTTACTTTTTTTATTATTACTCAAGAATTTTTTTAATTTTAATGGGTGGATAGCTAGATTTTATTAATCTTTAAAGAAGTATAAACTATTCAAGTAGTATTATTTTAAAGAAAATGATTTAAACTTTGAATCTTTCTTTAATCAAAGCATTTAAATACTTTATGTAAAATTTAATTGACATAATTCTTTTCTTATTTTTTTAAATAAAAAATAAAAATATTAGTAGCTCTATGCAATATTAAACAAATCTAAGTTAGGCAATAATAAAACAATATAAAAAAGAATTAGCAGAATTCTAAGCAACTCTTTATACATTACTTAATAAGTTCAATAATGAATTTGTTTTATCATTTAATCTGAAAACCTTCTTTATAAAATACTTGTAAATATTTATAGAAGATAACGAGTATCGCATAATGGGAATGAGATAAAATTTGTAAGAAGAAACAGACCAATATATAAGGAAAATATCTCTCGATACTATCTTTTCATAAAGGATTTGGGATTTGAGTTTTTCAAGTAAAATATCTAAATTTAAATTAGAATAATTTATATAAAAATTATCAGCATTGAAGGATGACGATTTCGTGAGAGTTTTTTTTTCCATGAAAGTGTTACTTTAAGGTAAATTTAATCATTTAAATTAAATATGGTTTTGTATAAGACCTGTGTTAGTTGGTAGTATAAAATTTCCTTACTAATATGATTATTAGTTAGAATTGAAACTAGAAAAGCAAGAGTTTGTCTAATTTTAAATATTTCCCAAAAAATATCCTCTTATGAATGATTAAGATCATCCAATCTAATTTGATTTTGTCCATGAAATAATTTTTGTTGATATAGTTAGTAAAAAGGGTGATAATGAAATTTTATAGTATGAAAAATATATCAAAGCATAATAAAGCAAACCTAATTTTTTTACTGATATGAAATATATTTAAGAATCTTTTTTTGATAAGAAAAAGATAAAATATTAAAGGGCTGGAGAAAAACCTGAAATTGATAATTAAATTATCGGACCAAGAATTTTTAAACCATTAATATGTGAGGAAAATTAATATATTTATAATTAATAATTGAATTTATGGATGACTTTAGAAGATGAAAAGAAGTTTTATAAAAAATTAAAATAAATTGACTAAATTAGAGCGAATAATTATTAGATTAAAAAATATTGTTAATTACCTTCATCATAATAATTATTAACAATAATTAAAAATATACCAAATTTTAAAGTAAAACTAACATAATAATAATAAAAAATTATTGCTCATTAAGAAGATGCTTTGGTAATAGGTAGAAGTGGAACAGGAAAGACTACATGTGCTTTATTAAAATTATTTTCAACTGATATATTGTATAAATTAAGAATTAAATTAAATTAAATAAAAAATACTTCTAATGATATTTAATTATAATAATAAGATTAAGACACTTAATTGAAAACAATATTTGTAACTGCAAGTCCATTATTAGCTTGTCAAGTTAAAAGATTATATGATTAACTAGTAAATAATATCTAAAATACAATTAATGCTAAAAGACAAAGATAAAAATAATAATCATAAGAAAATGTTTAATCATAAAATATTGATTTGGAATAAAGCACTTTTTAAATTATTGAAGCATTATAATAGATTGATGACGAAAATGATAATAAAAATTAATAATAAGAATAGGAATATGAAATTGAAGATAAAGAAATTGATGAATTTGAAAAAGAAATGGGAAAATTTAGTAAATTTAGTGAAATTAAATAATATCCTGTATTCTTAACTTTAAGAAAATTATTGGCTCTAATTGATTCTTCTCTCCTGAATTCATTTTTTAAAGTTTAAGGAGGATATCAAAATAAATTATCGTAATGGCACAATGAAGCTTCTGGACTAATGACTCTGGATTAAAACTAAGCTTAATAAGCAGTTAACGATGATCTTCTTCATTAACATATAAGATTCATGGATAATTAAGATTTTATTGAAACAAATATGTAAGAAGTTACTTAAGATGTCTTTGAAAGAGTATTTTGGCCTAAAATTGTAAGAGAATTGAAAAAAGAATATATTGATGTTTCAACTTTTGATCCTACTTTAGTATGGAGTGAAATTTGTACAAAAATAAAAGGTCATGAAACTTCACACGAATACCCAGAAAAATATATGAATTTGGAGAATTATTCTTATTACTATAGAATTTTATCAGAAGTTTAAACAAAATTACTTTATAAAGCATTCTAAACTTATGAAAGATTAAAATAAAGTTTTGGTTATTATGATTTATTAGATATTGTAAATCATATTAATTATGAATTAACATAAGGTAATGATATTATAGAAAGTATACATTATTTGATGTTAGACGAATTATAAGATGTACCTAGAGCTATTTTAATATTATTAGATAGAATGGCTGAATTTGGAGTATTCTTTTGTGGAGATAATGCATAAAATATTGCCAAAGGAATTGGATTTAAGTTTTTTGAAGTTTAACATTGTATATCAAATTACAGAAGTTTGTAAAAGAAGAGAGCATCAAATCTAATTTTATTCGATTTAAATATTAATTTTAGATCACACAATTAGATTCTTTAGTTAGCCAATTCAGTAATAAGAATTTTAGAAATCTTCTTTCCATATAAAATTGATAAATTAATGAAGGAGATTTCTGATTTAACTGGTCCAAAACCAATCATATTATATACAGATGATTGTTTAGATTTGTTATCCTACATACAAGAATTTTTCACAAATGAAAGAAAGGCTATTGAATTTGGTTGCAATTAAGCTATTATTGTTAAAGATTAGGAATCGAAAGAAAAATTACCTTAAGAATTATAAAATGCCTTAGTCTTAACAATCTATGAAGCTAAGGGTCTTGAATTTGAGGATGTCATTTTGTACAATTTCTTTCATGATAGTACAATACCTATAGAAGATTGGAAATCACTAAATGAATTGGAAATCTCATAAGTATTTATGACTGAAGAATAATTAAATAATTTTAAAACAGGTATTATCTATATATATTTATTTCATAGTTCATTCATCCGAGATTATAGCTTCAGATTATGATAATTAAAGAAAATTGATAGGAGTAAAATAACTTAAACTCAAAAATACAGGAGACCAAAAAAAGTAAAAGACTAATGTAGATTAATTTTCAGAATTTATGTCTTTATGTTAGGATTTAAAATAACTTTATGTAGCTATAACAAGACCTAAGAAAAGATTAATAATTTTTGATTAATCGATTAGAAGGAGGTAAATAATATAATCAATTTGGGAGAAATTAGATGTAGTTTAAGTTATTTAGAAAAAGGATATAAAAGTTTCCGACACATAATTTATTCTAGATCATACAATAGATAACAAAGCTAATTGGAGAAAGTAAGGATACAAAATGTTTAGACTTAATAATTATGACTAGGCAGCTAAATGCTTTAGATTTTCTGGTGATGAAGTATTATCAATAAAGTCTACTGCATATTTTTTAGCTACTTAAGCTAACATTTTTAATGAAAATTACACCAATTATATTACAGCAGCTAAATTATTTGAATAAATCAATATTCCACTTAGAGCAGCGTAATGTTATTTTTCAGGAAAACAATATGCTAAGGCTTATGAAATATATAAATTGACGGATCTTAAAAGCGAAACAGCAGAATCTGCATATTTTGCAGAACATTTTGATGAAGCTGCAGATTTATTTTATGAAATTAATGATATTAGAAGAGCTCTTGATTGTTATAAAAAAGCTAATAATTGGGATAAAATTATTAAGTTGTTAAATTTGCATAAGAAAGAGTTTTCAATGGAAGAAAGAATGGCTTTCTTAAATAAATTCTTTCCAAATTTTCTCTAAGAAATGACTGATTAAATTGAGCAAGAAGAAAAAGATATAGAAAAATAAAATTTAATTGAAAATTTATCTATTGAGTAAGAAGATCTTAATGATCAATCTTAAAGTTTTTAAATTGAAAATTCTTTAATTAATGAATCAAAAGAAATTTTAGAAGTTCAAGATTCAAAAGATAATGAATCATCATAAATGAGTATATTATAATAAGAAAAATAACAAATTATTGAGTTAGATGATTCAGAGTCTTTTTGTGTTTAAAATGAAGAATCATTTGATCATCTATCAATTTTTGATCCTGAAGATGAATGGTTAAAAAACAACAAATAAACTTTAATAAAATCTATTGCTTCATCAAGCGTTGAATCACAATTCTCGAATGTTTTATTAATGAATTAACCCTCCAATGTATCACTATTGAAATCTAAATCTAATATCTTTATCAAAAATAATGTTTTGTAATAATTAATTTAAAAGTTTTAATACTTTTCTGATGATTTTAAAACTCACATTGAAAAATAATAACATAAAGCTACTTTATTGTCTAATAGAACAGGCGAAGAAAAAGAATTTGATTATATGATTAACTTCTTATACGACTTAGATAATATAGATATAGATACAATCTATTTAATACTAGATCTATTAGAATAATTTAAAAGTTATAAATTGTGCATTTTTGTTTGTAACTAATTCAAACTAGCATAACATGTGGGCAGATATTTGGTTTCTTTAGCATCATTATATACTCCTTTAACTAGAAGTCCTTTAAGAAATAATTTTTAGATTATTGCGAATAAACTATATAGAAAATAAATATTAGAATAAGCAGCAGTATCCTAATTAGCTATTAATAATATATTGGAATCAATTAATCCTTTATTCCTATAGTTTAAATATGAGGAGTAGTTTAATTTGACTAATAGTTTTGGTATTACTTGCTATAAAGAATTGATAGGTTTAGGATATTGGAAAACTGTCATTTATCAATTAAATTACGAGCATGCAATTAATTTATGTAAATCCTTTAATAGTTTCAAAGATATTATAATAATTATATAAAAAGTTAAAGAAAATAGATAGAATAAAACTATCAGCGAATAAGAAGAATTTAATTTAAATAAATATTAATATTTTAATTAAATTTAAGAAGCTCTTTAATTATAATAATACAACTTCAATCCTATATTTTAAACTACTATTAAGTACTTCTAAAATAATTAATAATTAAATTAAGAGATTTTACAAGAAATTATCATTAACAGTTAATTATCAAATATAAAGTTAAATTATACATAATAATTGAAGTAAATAGAAACTATAATATTAACTCATTTAATTTTAAAATAAATGGTATCCAAAAAATAATAAAATATATTAGATTTAAGTTAAATTATAGAGATTTAAATTTACTTTCTGAATCAGGTTCACTTATTTTCTTCAAATTCAAATGCATTTGATTCGCTCTCATTTTTATATTAATTTTCTTAACCGTAAGGAGAAATTATGGAGCATTATTCTTAATACTCACTTGTTTATCTAACTTCAGAATTAGTATAACATTTACATTAAGCCTCAAAAGAAAAACAGAAAGATAATCAAAATGTTTAATAATAATAAATAAAATTTATTGATATAGGATTTGAATATATATTAACCCCATATAATGTTGTTCTAAAAGCTATTAATAAATCTTTTATTTAGATTTTGGCTGATCTATTTTATAATATATCAGAAAAATTGTAGGGTTATTACTCGATCGAAAATAATTTAAATAAATAATTTAATCAAAATTAATACATTGAATAGTTTTTACCATTATTCACATAATTATATTATTTAGATTTAAAATAAAAAAATGTGTTGCCTTTAATATTTTATCCTAAATAAATCAATATCTTAAAATTTAAAAGCTACACTGATTAAGGAATTAGAAATTTGGATATTGAGAAACATGCATCTTCAATTCTTAACTAAATTAAGCCAGTTCATTAATTAGACTTTGTCAACATATTAATTAAAACTAATATTAGATCTTAAAATTTACCAACTTAAATAAAAAATATCTTAAGAAATGAAAGTATTTCTCTTCTTTAAAAACCAAAAGAAAAAATTACTCATCAAAGAATTGTTTTAGCTATTAATTTATTAAATTATATAAATGAACTTCCATTGGCTATTTTTACACTTTAATAATTGCATAAACCTCAATTTATTAAACCATATCTAAAATATATGGAATTCTTAGAATGTTAAGAATATAACATTATTGAAGATCTATTTGATTGTTTTGCTGAATTTAGTGCGGATCTCTAGAATAAATTATTCTTAGATGAATGGTTATATCATTTGATTCGCGTAGGATTAACAATTCTTATTTCAATTCTATCACGATAGAAATAAAAACTTTTGGTACCTACTCTATATGTAGAATACATTAAGGGAATATAAAATTAAAAGATTCAACTTCCTATTTTTGAAATATAAAACCATGAAATTCTAACTGATTATTTGGATCTTTTAGGATAATTCCTTGATAGTTGCAACTCTGAACATTATGAGTTTTATGCTAATGTCTTACTTATTGTTTTCATAATCAATTTACCTACTTTAACAAAAAATGTAATAAATTAAATAAGTTAAATAATTCAGTTTGACTCCAAATATAAATTCTATTAAAAACTTAAAATTTTAATAACAAAAGATATATAAGTGAGATAATAAGAGTTTATCAAATTAAATAAATCAATGTATATACATTAATATTGTGATTTATAAATAACAGAACTAGAAATAATCAATACAAAATAATAAAAAGAGCTTGAATAAATTTATAATGCATGTTTATCTAATTGGGGAAATTACGAAAAAGAAGCTGATTCTATAAAAAAGAATGGAAAATAATTAGTCAGAAAATGGATTAAACATGAATAAATTATAGCTTAAACAAAATTTATTAAAAGGTCTTATCCATTGTTTTAATAATTATCTTGGATTGTAAAATATTAACAATTTTATAAAATAAATCTTAATGAGCTTTACAAAACTTTGAATAAAAATTAAAAAATACATGAAAATAATATTAAAGAAGCTTTTGCATTACAAGAGTATTATATTTATATTTATATTTATATTTAGAATTATATTAAATTACAGACACGAAGCAATTGATTCCATAGATCTTCATTTTTGTAATTAATTGTTAGAAAAACTTTG
>JPFM01000033.1:112658-359284 GCA_000733375.1 Paramecium sexaurelia
AAAACTTTGCTAATTTTTAATCCAAATTCAAAAAGGCATTGATATAAGGATTTAACTATTGAATTTATCAAAAGAATTTAATGATTGGAAATAGAATATTCAATAATCATAAAATAAATAAGAGGAATTATTAGCTAGAAATAAGGAATTACTAGCAATAAAATGGAAGAATTTGAAATCTGGTGTTAAATTAAAAAAGAAAGTCTTATAAAAAAAACAAATATAACCAATATAAGAAGAGGAGGAAGAAGATTAATAATGATGAGTTATAAGTAAAGATTCAAAATATAATATATCTTTTGTTATATTTTATTATTTAATATTATAATGATTATAATTCATTATTTTGCTATCGATTTTTGTTTATTTTTAAGTTCATCTTCATTATTTGATAAAATCTTATATAAATATTTTATTGCAAAGATAGAAAAAGCCTATTAATGTAATTTATAAGTACTGTTCCACCAATAGCTAATAAAATTCCTATAAATTTTAAAAAGTATTGGTCTGCTTCAAAATATTCAATAATTTAATCTTTACTTATACCAAAATACTTAGGAGCTGTAATTCTAAAAGTATTTTGCACTCTATCCCATACAACATTACCATAAACACAAATAAAAGTTCCTTCGCAAAGAATGTCTTCTTCAATAACTAATCCTATTTTTGAAATAGTTGTTAATAATTTTTTAATTTTTCCCTCTTTAAACTATGCTTTTTCTTCATCTCTAATATTATTAAATATCTTACGTTTCAGGTTCTCTCATTATTGTTCTAACTTCAGGTGGAATTAAAATCTAATCTGTTTGTTAATGTTTTAAAACTTTTGGCAAAATTATTGTATCAGAAAAATTATTTATTAGGATATTAATATTAGATTTTGGTTATGAATTTAAAAGGAATGAGTCTGTTGTATTAGTCGTTCCCCTTGTATATCTTCTTTATTAAGTTTTATGTCCATCATTTTCTACAGTTTCTATTTCATAGTTTAATCTTTTTATATAAACACCAGCATATTTGCTATTTGTGCTTTTTAACATTTCAGTTGTTTATGTAACTTCACCTTCTACAAACAAACTTAATTAATTATCATCTGTTATTGAAAAGGAGTTCCTTTACAAATTAAATTTTATACTTTAATTGGGAAACAGAAACACTCTTCTAATTTTTTAGAATATTTAATTCAATTTGATTTTTATTAATTTTTTCTTTATTCAGCTTATAGATAAGGCCAACTACTGCACCACTTAAAGCAAAAAGTACAAATTTAGTGAAATCTTTCATTTTTTTTAATATAATTAAATTATAATATAAATTCTTTTGTAAAAATTTATTCATCTTGTATGATATTATCAATTATATTGGACTAATTGATTATATTGATATATGCGTTTAATTATATTACGTAAATGTGGATTTAAAATATTATTATCATAGAATCCTAAATATCAGCAGATATCTTGAAATATTAATATGAACATATTGTATAATCAATATTTACTTTATATTATAAAATACATAAATCTAATGCTTTATTTTTTTAGTAGTTATTTTTTAATTAATATCAAATCAGATATTTTGACATTAAATAAAATGATTAATTGATCTTAGTCTTAGTTTAATAAAAATTAAACTTAGAGTTGTTTTTTAACATTCTAATTGTTATATAAAATTTATATACTAAAAATATAAGATCAGTAATCATTTCTTACTTAAGGGTATTTTGATAGTTAATTTATTTGGATATGTCATTAATTTAACCTTTGCAATTAAAAACTCTCTAATTAAATCAGCAATTTATTAAATTTTTGCGATATTATATTTCTATAGGAAAGTTGGTTCAATGTCTAAGTTTAAAACAGGTTAACCTATCATAGAAAGCCTTAAATTAAAGTATTAAAGTTTATTACCAACTCTTTCCTAGATATGTAGGTACAAAACATAATCTAATTCTACTAGTAAAAGTAGAGATAGTAATTTTAATTTCAACTGGCACTTAATATTCTTTTGGCCAATTTATAATTATATTAGTATTTAAAACAATTTAGATTTTTCCTCTAAAAGATAAATCCAAATCACATAAGAACTAAATTAGTAAAGACAAATTAATACTTCATTAACATCTTATCTGAGTGATTATATTTCAGATAATAAAGGTGGATCACCAACAATCTTTAAATCAGTAACAGCAATTTCTGATAACATGGAGGCTCTTTTTTTATTGAAAGTTTTATGTAAAATTTTAGTTATTTTTCCCTTGAAATATTCACTTTCTTTCCAATCATTTACTAATACTTTTAACAATTTTTATAATAATTATGATGTTGTACTAACATTATAATCTTCGACTATTTCTTCATTAATACCAATATTCTCTTCTTTCTCATTTTAAATAACTTATTCTTGAATTTAATCTTTTTAATTTTCCCTTTATTAGATAATCTAAATATTTTCAGTGGCTATTTATAATTAATTAAAATTACTTTCATCAACAATCATTCTTAGATGAGTAAAGATTGATATAGCAAATCTTCCCAAATCTTCTATTAATGTTTTTTTCATTTTCCCTACTAATTTACTATGTCTATTCAATATGTCTTCCATTTTTTTTAAAGTAAAACCTTATAAAGATATTAAGGCTTTTTTATCTTCAATTAATTTGATCTACTATTCTCTTAGATCATCTTCTTTTAAATTACTCATCTTTTAAACTTTAGATACTGTTTAACCAATTGTAGCATAAAATTTACCAAAATTTAATGATTTCACATCTTACATATTTTATTTCATTTCATTAAAGAAATGCTAAGCTGCTTTCTTTGTTTTAGATTTATCAACTTAATCATTTTAATATTATTCAAGCGCTTTTTCATCGGTACTCAAACTTTATAGTTTTTTTAAATCTCTTAATGCACATATTTCTAATTCTTTACCAATAGACATATCTAATCTACATTTTGCAATTTCTTATCTTTTTTTTTCGATTTAATCTACCATTTATTTATTTGAATCTTTAATTATTTAAATTACACTTATTAAACTAGAAAATAGAATATTAAAAATATCAGCAACTTCTTATTTTTCTTATTCAACTTATTATTTTACAAGAATAAAATCTTTGTCAACCGATTTTTAATTAAAAATTTTGATTGTATCAGAAAGGAATTACTCTAATTCTTCATTATACTTTTAGACTAATTACCATTATTAAAGTAAATAAGTAGTTTATCTTTAAGATTCTTTGATCTATTCATTTATATCGAGTTCAGCAATTGAATTTTATTATTAAAAGTCTTACATTTGTTTTTAAGGTGATTTAGGACTTCTAATTTATCTTGATGGATATATTTAATCTATTATATAGTAATATTATATTACAATAATCTTCATCAACTATTATTATTAAAGAAGATATTTATGTTTAAAATTACATAGCATAATTCTCAGATGTTATTAAAAAAGCTTGAAAACCTTGCTTTACAAATATAACTCTTTATTCCTCATAATTTACTTAAAATTATTAAATTTTTTAATTAAATTCATTGATTTCTATTTAATTTTCTTTAATCCTATCTCTTGAATCTGTTAATTTCAATCTTATATTATCTGATTATTATTTTTATAATTTAACTTTCATTTCACTTTTAATGATCAAAGTAGGGTCATCTTTTCTTTTTATCATTTCATTATGAGCTTAATTATAAGTTTATAATTCTTTTTCGTTTTAATTAAATTCATTTAATATTTTTTAATAATGTTAATAGCATTCAACTGTTTAATGTTTCAATTTTCTTCTTTGCTTTCTAATATCTTCTACTTCTTTGATGTAAGATTTTCTTAATTAAACTAATTAAACACTAACTTTATTTATATCTAAAGCAACTTCAGAATGACATTGACTAATCTATTTTAAAAATTTCTTAAAGTCTTTCCATTATGGTAAATATAAGTATAGTTTTGAGTTTAATTAAATACCAGTTAATTATTAAATTATTTCATTACCTTCTTCTGAATATTTATCAACAACAGTCATTTCATTTTCTGTAAGCAATTTACTATCTAAATCATTTAATTATTAACTAAATTATTGTTCAGATTCCTACAATATATTTATATATTACTTTTATACCATCAAAAAAGTCAATATAAATATCTATTTTTTTTAAGAATTTTTTTCTCTATAACTTTTATACAGAAATTTGTTATAAAGATTATTTATCCTCTTATTTAGGTTAAGGATTTTCAATCTGTAACTCGGTATTGAATTTATTGATATAATGCTTTCTCTTCTTTTTAACTGGATGCAAATATTCTTCCACGTGTTGTTTTACTTTTTTTATATTAATTATATACAGCTTGTAATACTTATCTCATAACTCTTGTGTTCTCTTTTTAAATAATCCATGATGTAATTATATTGAACATAAAGTATTGACATGCATCCAATCATAAAGCCAATGAAAAATGAATAATTATACCATTATAGAAATGAAGCAATTAAGACTCCAATAAGTATTTTATTTGTTAATTTCATAAATTATTAATATAAGTAAAAAGTTGAATCACAAAAATTAATAATTAAAGCTAAATTAACAATTCATAATTTAAGAGTAGAACCATCACAAAAAAACCAATTATTGAAGAAGTAAATGAAAATCTCCTGCAAATTGCTAATAAGAATTTGAAAAATCAAAGAAAATATTATATGAAGAGTACGAAAGTAGGAGAAAAATGAATGGATACTTGATAAATATATATTTTATTGTTTAAGAAAAATAGAGTTCAATTAGTAACTAAATTCATAATTGCATAAAGATATTTCAATATTAAACTATACCAAATCTTAAGTGATATACTTATCAATTTTTATCAAAATAATAATTAAACATAAACTATGTCTTAATGTTTACATAATTATATGACTAGAGACTGAAAATATCACAGTTAGAATGTCTTATTCAAAGAAAACAAAAATAAAAAATCCATAATTTTATATTAGGTATATAAAATGAGTTTGAGAAGCACAAAATAGAAAAGGTTGAAAAATTTTAATGAATTAGTAAATTAACCAGTCATTAAAGCGAGGATTGTAAATAAAAATCAACTTACTACTATCTCAATTATAAAAGTAAATGATTATGTAAAATAAATCACATAGTTTATAATAAAATATATTAAATTAGAACTTAATAAAATTCAATTAATTTAATAATGATACTTGTAATAAAATAGTGTTATAAAATAATAAATTATAGAATAGAGGTAAAGATTAATGGACATCGGAAAAGAAAGAAAAATGAATAAAGAACAAAGTATATTTATCATAATTCAAAACGAAATTATAACAAATTGGAAATGAAAGTTAATAAATTTTAACTATTAAAAAAATTTGATTGATAAATACTAAAGTTTAAGAGAAAAAATTACAAATTATCTATTATGCTAAGAAAACAGAAATATTACAAATAGTTAATATTCAAAAATAACAAATATTAGGGTTTATGGAAGATATTCAAAGAAAAAATCTATTAAACTAAAAGGTTAAATAAAAGTCTATCATTTAAAAAAGCATAAAGTGCTACAATTTAACGGACATGAAATAGAGAATTGAAAATCTTATTTTAGTAGAATTTTTAAGCAAAAATAGTAATTAATTATCATTTAATTTTTTTTTAAATAATAAAAAATTATATGTAAACTCAAAAGAAATACTTTACATACTAGTTTTTTAATTTTAGAGAAGTTAATTCAAATAATTTCTGAAAATTATCATTCTTCTCTTTTTCATTTTTCATAAATCCTTTATAAGTTGTTTCTTATAATTTTTTAGCGTCTTTTAATTATTCTAATTCTTTTGATATCCATTCTTGTAATTTAAGATTAGATAATTAATTTATTCGAGGCATCTAAATTTATTTTTGTTATTCCAATTATAATGGTTATGGTAATTGAGATTCTTAATCAATACTTTTACTTTTGTATTTTCTTATTTGTATTTGAGTAGTAGGTTGTTTACTCATATCAACAACAGATTTTTATATTAGAGAACTTTCATTAAGTTTATAGTAGCCTAAGGGAGGATGCTCTACTTTAATAAGTTAATAAGGAATCAATCTTTTTGTTTTACTTCTTTCTATGGATTTGATTTATTATTTAGGATTGAGCACAAAAAATTTCTAAAGCTATTATTCTCTTCTCATTAATCTTGGCAATTTTTTATTAGTAATTTTCTTTACTTCAGGTAAATCAACAGGTACATTCACAAGAATACCTTTCTCAAAATCATATTAAGATGATATTCCTAAAGCTTAATTTACATTATGATTGATATTGTTTAAACTGGATTAACGAGATAAACTGCCTTTCATTAATAATTAGAAATTTATTTTGTATAAAAAAAGTATTATTTATAATTAAGAAACTGAACATATGCATTTGACTTTTTTATATTAATAAGTTGAAGTATTAAGTTTATAATCTATAATAATTATTTAAAATACTAAGGAAAAGTAGTTTTGAATAAGGATTGGTAATTGAATTGATTAATTTAAGATTGTTATATAAATTAAAATCTTTTTATATGGGTGAAATAGTTCCAAATTAACTGTTTGTAGCTGGTTATAGTCTTAATAAAATACCTGATGAGAAAGGTATCAAGGAAATATTTAAGAAATATGGTAATATAAAAGAAGTTGCTTACAAGGGATCATATTCTTTTGTTGTATTATATTATACATATATTAATTTAGACATTTTCATTAGAATCAGAAGCCTAAGATGCTATGAAAGCACTAAATGGATAATCAAATAATGGATTTAAATTAAAAGTAGATGTTGTGGATAATCGAAAAGGCCGTAGAAATGGACCTTAAGAAAGTGATGAATGTTTTAAATGTGGATAGGGAGGACACTGGTATAATCGATTAATTTCTATAAGTTAGGGCTAGAGAATGTAAAAATAAGACCTCGCCAAGAAGAAAAAGATACTCTGATTAAAGATCACGGTATTTTATTTTAATTTATAATATTGACAGACATAGAAGATCAAGAAGATCGAAATCAAGGTCTCGTTCTTATTCTTCATATTCATCTTCTTACTCTAGGGGAAGAAGAGATTCTAAGAAGAGAAATAGAAATAGTAGAAGAAGAAGTAGAAGTAGAAGTCCAAGAAGAGATAATAAGAGGAAGAAAAGTACCAGTCGCAAGAGATCAAATACAAATTCTAGATCCAGATCATCAGTTAGCAATAAATAAAGATAGTCACATAAGACATCAACTTCTAAATGAGAAAGGATCAAATAAAGAAAAAGAAATTAGAAATTAAATCAATCCTCTTCTTTCATTTTTTATTCTCTTTCCTATTATTTCTGAAATGCTTATGCTCATTCATAGGAAAAAAGTTTAATTTATCAGTACTTCTTAAGCAATAAAAACTAAATAAATTTTGTATATAAATATATTTTTTAAGACATTTTTACTATTATTATTTCATAGAAAAAATGAATGAAAGACTTGACTAAAATCTAGAATAGATTCTTTGTAAACAATGTTAAACTGTAAATAAAAACTTACTTCTCAAAGGATAAATTCAATCATTAAAATTCTAAATCAGAGAATAGAAATTAATCAAATAATAATAAGAATAGCAAATGAGGGAAATAGAAAAGTAATAAATTATGCAAAAATTAAAAGAGGAATAATAAAAATAAATTGAAGAAAAAGAGATATAATTGATAAAATAAAAAAAAGAGCTTCATTTAAAATTGGATGCATGTGAAGATTTATAATTTGAGATTGAACAATAATATTAGCATCTACAGATTCAATAATAAAATTAAAAAATATTAGATGAATCTATTAAAAGATTAATGGATTGTATATAAAGATCTAAAAAATCACCACTTAAAACTTAGCAATTTAATAATAGAGTAGCTACTTCCTAATCATTTGATGATCGTATCAATCCTTTTGGGATAATGGGAATGCTTAAATCCAAAAATAATGTAGATGATTATATAAAAAAAGTAGAAAAAATTAACACTTCTAGACTTTATGATCATTGAATTAAAAAACTATTATATATTTATTTATTTTAATTATTATTCTTTATTTTTGATTTTCCTTAAATTAATTAAAATGGTTGAGTTCATTTATTGTTTGATCACTCCAAACCTTTAAGTGAATATAAGTTGTGGTTCTTGATCTAGTTATCTTTGGAATGCGATTTAGTAAATTCAGATGTGAGTATTAATAACAGATTAAGTTATTTTGTTATTCAAATAAAATTAACTAATTTTTAGATTTGAAAGTATTCCCTAATAAATAATACAAAATTATTTCTTTAAAATATGATTTCCTTAGTCTATACAAGTAGAAGAAAAAACTATTTCATGTAAATAATTATTATAATATAAATTTTAAAACATTATTGGAAAACAACTTGGTTGTTATTTTATCAAAAATTTTGAGTTAATATATGATTTAAAAAAAAATGTAGAAAATCCAGAAATTTAAAAAACTTTATGGTCATTTTAAACATGTTTATCTTGGATTCCTTTTTGATTTATATTTATGACTTAATTATATGAAATACAAATTTAATAAGGTTAAGATAATTGAGAAATCAATAATAATTTTCAATAAATTGCTTTTTCTATTTATATTAATTATTTGAGATTAGAGATATCTACTCAAACTGTTATAATCCCTTCAAAATCGTTCTATTAGATGTTTTAACTGGAATTTTTATATATTAAATTATATAATAATAGATTATATATAAGCTGATCAATAATATATGATTTTTTCACAGTAAATAAATCGAAATAATTTTGGTAAATTGTTTATTAATTTAAGATAAGTTTTACTATATCATAAATAAATACGAAAGATTATTTTATAAGTTTAATAGTATACTTTTGCCATTTGGACCAATATCTGATGCCGCCCAGAACAGGAGAAAAAATAAATTAGGTTCATAAAATTAAAAATTTACTCAAATATGTGAAATCTAAAGAGTTAAAAGCAATAAAGTTGTTGTTGCTGAAAATATTATGTATCAAATCTATAAGAATTGGGGTTAGTTATTTTATATTTATGAATATAATCCTGAAAGCAAGTAAGCAGACCTATATTATAATTAGGATTGCTTAAAGGCATATTCGAGATTTTGATTTACAATATACATTAACTATTAATGATGCACTTCTAAGTGATTTCAAATTAATAAGGTACTACTAAGTTATCAAGTTAATAAAATTGATTCAAAATAGAGTTTATATTTATTTATCTAGTAACATCTTTATTTAATGTTTCATCTAATCTTACAAAATAATCGACTAAATTTCATATTTCTAGAATGTTTTAGGATTTAAAAAATGCTTATATTTTTAGGGTATACAAACATTTTCAACTTATAAGTAAGAATTTGATGGTTATTTAAATTAAATTAAAAAAAGTTATAAGAAAATCATAATCATTCAAAAGAAAAATTAAAATAAGATGATTTTTAAAAAGTGAACTCTTGATGATATTAAAATAAACATTATTTAAATTTATGAAATCAATTTAATTAACAACAAAAACTACATAATTTATATTGAGCTTTTTAATTTTTCAAAATCCTTTTTAACTGTATTTATTATGATGAGATTTTCTCATGATTTAAAACTAATCTTTTTTAAGTTAGAATTTTCATTAAAAAAATCCATTAGAATTTTTAGCAGAGTGAAATTACAATAAAAATTCAACAAAGTTTTTGTCAATGGATAAATCTTCAAAAATATTTAACTAATAAAGTGGAGAATCCAAATAATCTTTTAATATTTTATAAAGGATTTAAACAATTTAAATGAATTTTGAAATGTAGAAATCAGAAAATAATACTGGAGGATTTTATAAATTAAAGCTTTCCAAATCAAAACTTATGAGAGATAGATCTAATCTTTAAGAAAGAGGTCTTTACAGATTGAATTTATTATTTGGATAGATTTTTATCAAAAATTTTAAGAAATTTTATTACTAATTTAATAATTCTATTAAAAACTCTTCAATAGGATTTAAAAGCCTTCATGACTTTTAATGAGTAATTAATAATAATGCAAACTTGTTGATGAGCTAGAAAAAAAGGGAATACAGTTCTCAAGTTGCGAATTTTACACTATTATGAAATCAACTTAATTAGTATAAATTATTCTCGAAAAGAACTTTATTAAAGCTATTCTGATAGAATTAGTGTCTAATTTAAATTGTGATAATAAAAATATTAGTTTAGTCGAGGATTTCTTAGAAGTTTAGCTCTATAAAATTCATCATTATGAAGATACTTGTTCAGTTATTCATAGTGTATTTATAAACTCATTTAATTAACAAAACAAGGATGATGTTTATTATGACTGCTCCTCCAAAATAGATTACGTAATGTGAATATGATAATGATCACAGCTCTTGGTTAGAAAAGTAACAGATAATATATTTTTTAGGATTTAAGGCACTTAGATGGTTTTCTATTTAAACGAATATCATAACTAATACTCTATCAAATTTAGTCTCAGAAGCAAATAAATCCCAGTAATCTTATAGGTACACAATGAAGTTAAGTGTGAAAAAGACCTAATACTTCTAGGATATTTATCATTACCTATTGATAATTTAGATCAAGATGCTCTAGTTTAAAAAGTCTTGCATCAATTTTAAGATGAATAGGAAGAGTACAAGAAGCTTATTATAGAAAAAGAAATATTCCTATCAGTTTATGATGAAGAATCATGAATTATTTTTATAAGTACAATTTAGATATCTCTTTAACTTTTCTTTATTATTCCCATTATGTAAACTATATGTTTAAGAAAGAATATAGGTTTTGAATCTTATTTTAAATATAGATTACTCTTGTTCATTCTTAAATTTATCTACCAAATTTGAAAAAAGCTATAAGAATTACTTATTAGAATATATTTATTAGAGCTTCCCTTTTTATTTATATTATTTCAACTAATACATACCTTTAAGTATAAAAATTGTACTGATAATTCATATCATATTTATTATTAACGAAATTTAATATAAGCTTTTTTCAAATTAATCAATTTTATTTGTCAATAATCCAAATTTATAAAGGAGATATTTTATTAGATGTATAGTTTGTCATAGACGATATAATATTTCTCTATTAGAAGTCTAAAGTTTGATGAAAAGCATTAAAATGAGTATAGTTCTACAATTTTAATTGATATAAATCCAACAGTTATAGAAATTTTACTTAAATAGAAATTTTTAATTGAGATATTAAGGTTGTAACACATTCAAGATGCTTATTGGTTTTGATAAATAGATCTCTAATGAAATTCAATATTAAAATATAACAGCATTATATTTTATTGTCTCATAAGTTCAAAAATAAAATTTCAAATCACAATTCTTTTCTTAAATTCGAAACAAAACTATTATTAAATTTCTAAATCCTATATCATATTGCGAGAATTTAGTTATTCTTCTAAAGTTTTATGTTTTGATGACCTATATGTTACAATAAATGAAAATCTTCCATTATTGGAGTAAATATATTTTCTAAAAATGTCTTTTAAAGTTTCATTCATCATTACCAAACCTATCTTATATTATAAAAAGTGTAATTTATTCTGTTTGAGTAAATATTAATTATAAGTTAAAATAAATTTAAAAAAAAATGTTTAATTTATTCATCTAATCTTCTCCAGTATATTTTTTTATAAATATAATAATTGTTCAAAATTGTTTGTCTTATTTATAATCACGATTTTTTTTTTAGATAATCACTATTAAATAATAAAAGTCTTGCTTTATGTTTACTTAGTCTTGATTTTATAATTATCTACAAAATAATCATCAATAATTCTATAGAAATAGATCAATATATGATTTTAATTTATTTGTCTTTATATATTTTCTTTTAACATTAAATAACATTCTCTTATTTCACTTAATGAAATAAGAGAATGTAGATGAATAGCTATAATTTTTTTTTATTATATTATTCGAAAAATTAAAGGATATTATGCAACTTAATTCTAATAAATAACATAGTTTTAATTATAATTATTTATTTTTTCCAAAATTAAAAATGATTTAATCTGAAGAACAATAATGCAGTAATAATTCAATTGATACTCTTCAATAATACGCAAACTAACTTGAATAAGCAATTATCTAAAAGTAATAATCAATAGAAGCTTAAAGAGTTAAATTTTTTGAAATAATAAAAAAGTATTATTATAAATTTAATTAGGATTTCTTTTGATTTTGATATGCATAATATTGAACCTTAAGATGTTGAAACATACTTAAAATCTATAGCTTTAATACCTGAAGATTTTGATGAACCTTTAATAAAAAAAAAAAATAAAAATAATATAATAAGGATTAAAATGGTTTAAGAATAATAGGTTGTTTAAGAAGCACCATCAAAATAGAAAAGAAAATATACAAAGAAACAGCCATCAGAAGAAAAATAATAATAAAAAAGAAAAAGAAGAACAAAAAAAGAAATGGAATTGGAAAAAGCAAAAATGTAAGAATTAAAAGAATAATGATTAAAATAATTATCATAATCATTTTTATTTATTAAAATAAATGAATTTGAGAGTTATAAAATTGGATAATAATAAATGTGTAAATATATAAAAAAAATTCAAATTCTTCTTGATTGTATGACTTTAATAGCCTTCTTTACGACATCTAAAATAGCTTTTATATTTAAAGCCTTTAATTTTTCTTCAGCTGCCTATTTATTCAATCCGAATCCTCCAATCATAGGCAAAGCAGCATTAACAATTGCTGCAAAAGTACCTGGTATTGCAAATGCTTAAACCCCTATTAGAATAAATGCCAAAACGATTACTAAGTATGTCACTAACACAATTAGACCCTTAATTAATAATGGTTTTGATATTCCCAAATATTCTAAACTTAAAAACATGGTTTAAACTGAAATTTCTTACATGATTTCTTTAAATTCATAGAAATCAATCATGCAAGTTTAAATATTAACTTAATCTCCTTTAATTGTTACAAGCACTTCTCTAAATTTATGTTCTGTAATTTCAATATTAATTCTTCTTAAAAATTCAATAACATCACTAGCTTTAACTTATCTTTATCCATGTTTATCCAAAACCCTAAACATATCTTCATATTGTAATTCTCTATTATCATTTAATTTACTCATAACTGAATTCATATATTACATAGTTCTAACCGTATGTGGATTGACTAATGAAGCCATTTTTTCTTTAATTAATTATTAAGGTGAGTTCAGTCCTATTTAAAAGTCTCTCATTAAACTTATTAAAAGTTAGCTGTTTGATTATGATATTTTCATGACTTAAAAGAATTCTGAGGTGACTTCATTGAATTTTTTATATTTAATAGCTATGATGGCTTCAATACATTTGATTAATATTTATAAGTCTTTCTCTTATTTTTATCCAAACATAGGTTCTAAAACTGGTTTAACAGCTTTTAACAATTCTTTTTCATTAATTTCTTTTAAATCTTCTAATGATTTTATCATTTTTTAAGCATTTGAAGCTATCAAGAATAATTAAGCTAAAGGAATATTATCAAACTTTGATCCATATAATTATTAATTACTGAAACATCCTTTCTAGATTTATTAAGGCAATTCCTTTAGTTTTTCTATATCTTCTGTTTAGTAAAATAAGAATATCATTTTGATAATTTCTCCTATTTCTTTATAATTAGATAATAAAGTAGAGATAGCACTGAAGAATTTTTCACCTTTGATATCTTTAGGATCTGATAAACCACTAAACATTATAATAGTAGCTTCAATGACTTCTTTTTAATTCTTTAAACCATCTATCTTAGTAACTTCAGCAATAAATTATTTCATAATTTTTTAATTAGGGTCTGCATGAATTTTATTATTAAATAATAATTCGATCAAAGTTTAAATTATTATTTATTAAGGAGCTGAAAGTTAGGAAATGTCAAATACTTTTACTTTGATAAAATCAACAAAGGATTTTAGATCACTTTCTTAATTCTATTAACACCAATTCATTAGAGAATCTTTATAGTAGTTGACATTTTTTTCTGTTACGGCTGATTAAGAACTGCTATCTTTATTATTTGAATCATAAAATTAATTTAGTAATTGTTAAAAGTCTTCTGAAGGTGCTGATTCAACAAAATTTTTAGAAAATTATACGAATTATGTAAATGGATCCCTTGGATTTTCTATAATTGAACCTAACCACATAATTGGATAAAGTAAAACATTCATTAGCTTAAGTTAATCAATATTACTAGTTGGATAATTCTGTACATGTGCCAGAGAGCTTAATGATACTAAAATATTAGGATATTTGGAGTATTATTCTAAGTTGTTACTAGTCAAAATTTAATAAGTTTTAGAGATTAAAACATTGATATTTTTTGAGTGATCTACTTCAATTATGGCCTTTACAAATTCCCATGCACTTTTATTGTTAGGTTCTCTTAGTACATCAATTTGACTTTCATATTATGCAAAGTTTGCATTAGATTTATCGCCTTTAAATAATAGTTGCAAAATAAATTGGATGGCAGATACAAATTATTATTGGGGTAGTTTAGGATCTCCTCCAAAAACTTTTGTGAGAATTTCTACAAATCCACTTTAATCACCATCTGCAAGTACTTCAGTTTTTCCTTCAAAAACGAAATTCAAAAATTGCATGAATTTATTTGTGGTTTATTCTGGGTATTATTCATTATCTTTTAAGAAAGTGTTCATCAGAGCAGTTTCAAAAATCTTAATAAAATTATGATTCATCTATGATTTTAAAATTTAGTGGAATGTTTAAGAGGATACTTGTTAACTATCTAATGAAGGACTTCTTAATCCGAAGTTTTTGAATTAAAGCAATAACTCTATAATAAATGTTCTAATCATTCTTTCAGATAGATATTAAGTATCTACACCATCTTATTTTCTACTGAATGCTATTAATGCATACCATGCTTCAACATCACCCAAGAAGCATCTTATCATCAATTTTAATGGTGATTTGATTGAGACTTAAATTTCATTACAATCTTGAATTATTTCATCAATTCCTTAATTTAAAAGATCGCTATTTTGCTTAAACTGATTTAAATCTTCTTAGCTTAAATTTTCATATTAATCTCCAAGAGAATAATATAAATAGCATGCAGGGACTCTTGTAGCTAATTAGGAGAATTTTCCTATAGCTTTTGAATTTTCTAATTAAACTCTCACCAACATTAACATGACAGCATCCATAATTATTCTATCATTTCCCCATGTATTAGTAATAAATTCAGTATTCATAGCCTTTGGATTATAGAACAAATCTACCAATGGTTTTAATTCTCTTCTTTCTATTTCATTTAATGTTAATCCTAATAGATTATCAATTAATTAATTTAGATTTACAGGTATTTTTTATTTTACTCCTCTAAATTTAGGTTAACTTCTTTATTTATTTCCAGCTCCAAAAATAGCTTCTAAAAGTTTTACATCTGTCTCTTTTGTATTTTATCTTTATTTTCCTTAATTTTAATTTGTTTTTTATGAAACTGTAAATTGACCAGCATAGTATTGCATTAAAGAAATTATAATCTATTAAGTTTATTCAGACGATTAATCACTTTCTAAAACTTCAATTTCACTTTGTTTAAATATTTATTTTTTTATTAATTCTAAGGATTTATCCCAATATTTAGATCTAATATATCCATATTAAGTTATATTTAATTGTATTAATTTGGTAATTAATGAATATTGCAATGATAATTTCTATAAATCTTTTGGTATACTCTTTCCTAATTCTTCAAAATAGTCTTTTTAATTGTTTTTATTTGATTTATTATTTACATAGATCATTGAAATTGCTGGTATATTAAAATTACTATTTTCTCTAAATAATCCTGTCCAAAACTAGTTGTAATTATCGAATTCAGGTCTATTATCTATTTATCCATTTTTATCAGGTAGAATTCTATAAAACACTTTACAATATTCATCATATTAATCATTAAAATTCTTTGAAAGTTCATTTATACTATCTGATTTTAAGGTAGTGTAATTAAACTTTGCATTTCTTATTTCTAATAAAGGATCACTCATTCCAGGATACAAAATACCTTCTAACTTTACAAAATCAATAAATTAATCAGATGATCTTAATTTAGTTGTATCAAATATTCCTAAAGTTAACAATTTTACTAAAGCAGGCTTATTCAAATTGGTTAAATTTTTGTTATCATAGAAATACAAATATTTCTCGAAAACTGTAAATGCAATATTGATACAGTATTAACCCTTAACATATTAAGCTATGGCTCTATCTTTTCTCTTTTTTATTTATCTCATTTATTTTAATGAGAAAATTAGGACTAATGATGAGAATGGGAAATATTATTAAACTTTTCCTTTAGCTGATCCTTTCAAAAAGTTTTCAATAATGTTAAATTGATTTAAATTTATTCCAAGTGCTTTAACCATATCATTAGTTTAATCGTTGTTAAATGTCTCATGTTAAGAATTTTTAAGAGTTTCATATTCTATAATTTTTATTAAAGTTATTGCATCTAATCCGAAAGTATCAAATTTTTTGAAGAAATCTTTGATTATCAATTAATTATTAGTTGTTTCTGATTGAAGAATTTGTTATAAGCATGGATTTGAATTTATATTTTCATTAAATATTGCGCTTATTAATACTGGATTGATTCCAGCTGCCAATTATAATAGAGAGAAAGCTTCTTAAACATCCTAATCACTATTTTAAGCAATATAAAGTAATGCTTTATCAACTGATTTTAATGATAACTTTTATATTGTATCTGATCTATTTCTTATTTATTCTGGTTATTTTTCTTTATACCAATCAAATTTATCATATTTACCTATTGCTACAACAGCAGCTGCAAATAATGCTGCTGGTTCCTATTGATCAAGCAATTAAATTTTGTCTAATAAATATAAGAAATTTGTTGGTCTAGGATGAGCAAACCAATGTACAACTTCTAATACCCCTGGTAAACTAATATCATTTTATTATCCTTATTATTTCTTATTCTCTTTATCTTATTTAAATATTTCTGCTCTTTAATCAGCCAATAGATTAAAATTATCTTACAATGCCTTCCAAGATTCTCCTTTCACTTATTGTCTTTTAAAAGCAAATACAACTTTGAATAATTTTGATGCAGTAGGGTTTTGATCTATTTTTAATTTAATAATTAATGACTTAGAATCCATAGAATTTGATTCAAGAATTTCTGATAATTCTATAAGAGGAGATACTTCTTTTATACTGAATTTCTTTTCTATCATCTGATGGACTTTTGGATCTTGTAATAATTTTGATTTATTTTCTGAAAAGATAGCAGATACTAAAAATTACGCAAATTTGATTGCTTCTTCATCAAAATCAAATGTATTTACTAAAGTTTCAAAATCTGGTTTTGGAGTCATCAAGCTAAACAATCCTTAAATAGCATTTTAATTAGGCTTTTCTGCGCTTAAAACAGTACTGAAATAAGTTTGAAGAAGTTCCATGAAGCATTTTAGATCAGAACTTATAAAATATTTAAATTATTAAGTAGCCCAAATTAATTATCTAGTTGATTCATCATTTTCTGTTACTGCTTCTAGAGTCACAAAACCTCTAACAATGGCTAATGTTTTTTTAAAAAACTTTCTAAATTTAGATTCAGGAATTAACTCACAGTATTAAATTAAATATGAAAGTACAGTTTCATAATTTTTATCCATCATCCCAGATATAAAGTTTTAGAGGCTGGAAATTTATTTTAGTTAACTCTTCTAACTTGATTTATCTTATGGTTTAGGATATAATAATTATATAACATCTTAAATTGCTTTATCTCTTATTGCAGAATTTTGATTAAACATCATTTTAACAAACTTTTCTGAAAAAGGAATTAAATCTTAAAGAACCTTAATTTAGTCTTAGTTTAGTTTAGAATTTTGATTAACAACTGGTGCTAATTCGAATTTTTTCTTTCCATCATAATTTATTTTAAATCTATCTAATTCATATTTTATGTAATTAAATAAGTCGCTATATATAGATGAGCTTATTGCTAATCTGGTTTGGAATAATTAATTAATAAATAAATTAATTAATTTTTGGAATTAGTAAGGTATTGTATTTGGTAATTAGAAGGATGATATGGTTTATTCGACATCTATTATTTTTTAAAGTTCAATTTAAATCTTATTAAGATCAATACTTTCATATGACTTTGGATTAAAATTAATAAAATATTTAATTGCTCTTGAAACACTTGCAACATCCTTAAAAGTAATAAGAATCAATAAATTTTTAAATGGTTCCACCTTCAATCCGTTGAGTAATGGGGAATTTAGTGTATTATTAGATAAAACTCCTTATTATTATTCTAACATCATGTATAGATATTCTAATTTAATAGGAATTACGTTAGAAATTTCTGTTAAGAAATCTGTTTTTTATTATTTATTGAATTTTTCATCCCTTAAAGATTTCTTTAAAAAGGTAAAGAAGGTAATTTTTTCTGTTTTATAATAATTTACCAATTAATCTTCTTCTGCATCTTATTATTAATTAATTTCATATTAAAACTTTGAATCGTTATCCCATATTTTATTGATTTAATCCTTGAATTTTGGATCTCTATTAATTTCATCATGGAATGCTTTTCCAAATATTTATAATTTAGCCATTGCAAGATAAACTTTTAATTTAGATTCCTCAATACCGCAAGACTTAAGGCTTTGATCAAATATTTTTTCAATAGCAATAAATCCATTAAAAACTCTAAACATTGCTTTTGATGAGAATGTAATTTCTAAAAGTTTCTCAATCAATGTTTTGTATATTTGTTATTTAGTACACAAAAACACTAATATCTCCTCAAAGTTTGTTTATGAAAGTAATTCAAAAACGAATTATACATGGATTACTTGACTATCTTAAGATTTTGATGTAATCCTAACTAATTCATAATAAATAGCATTATGATAAATACTATTTTAATATTCACCTCTTAGAATTAAAATTAAACCAATTACAGCATTTTCAGATATTTGGAACGCTAAAGATATTAATTCAATAATATCTCTATTATTCAATTTATCTTTTCTAATAACAATTTATGTAGCAGGTTTAGAAAAGATTTAATCACTCCATTAACCATTTTAGTTTTAATTAGATTCGTTATCAGCATTATTTTTGTCTATTATACTTGAAGACCATAAAAATCTACTGGAAACATACAATATATCAAAGACTAATTCAAGAGATTTACCTTGAACATTAAGAGGTAAGTCTTATTTCCAATTTTTTGTACATAATTATAAACTGGAAAATCCAACATTTAAAAGATTATAATTCTATTCTAGTAATTTTTCAAAATATTCTTCATTTTCTGCATCATCTGCTGAATATATTTAAGAAAACAATTTCACTAAGTCAGATAGAGGTGGTTTATCATTCTTTAAGTATTTGACAGCAAAAAGTATGAATATTTCAAATTTTGCTTTCAGAGTTTGATCCATATTCTCTTTTTAGAAATATTTATCAAAAAATCTGATTATAATTCCTGCTTATTCAGTTGGACTTACTTACTATTCTTTATCCATAAATAAAGATTATTATTTTGAGAATAATAATTAATATATAGCAGCTAAGTCTTGATCTATATTAAATAATGATAGTAATTATTTTATTAGTTCTTATTTAGCTTCATCAATATTTGCATTTTCATTTAAAGATTAGGCATATTAAAATATCATTTCTAGTGCTTACAAAGGTACTGGAGATATTGAAACAAAATCTTTTATGTTTTCGAATAACTTTTTCACTTAACTTAATATATTTTTAGGAGAGCTATCCTTCATTAGATTAAAGAGTGAAAGCATCACACTTTTGAAAGCTTATTAACTTGCACCTTTGTCATCTATTGATGTTTGTAGCATCATTCCATCAACAATTGCATCAAGTAAAAATACACTAATTATTGGTAAATGAACTTATAATTCTTTTCTTTACTCTTCTGGAGTCTTCTTAGAAAATACTCTACTTAACTTAACAGAAGTTTAATAAATCCATTTAACAATTGCAGCAGGAATCTTATTTTAACTTTAAATTTAGATTTAATTTGCCAAAGGATCAATAATTTCATCAAATTTAACAAAGTTAGCCTTAATTAATTATTCAGCTATAATTTCAGGAACTTCAAATTAATCTTTTGCAATTTTAATAAATTTTTCACTGGCTTTTTCAATAAACTTATCTTTTATCTATTTAAAATTAATTTAATCTTAATTTAAATCAGTAGATCCAGCATTGTCAATCATTCCTTAAGTTAAAATACACAATTCATTTAATTCCTCACCAAAACCTAGAGTTTCAGCCATTTCTTTAGCTGCATCCATATTAGTTGAATTAATAATGGTTGTTGATAAATCTGTTAATTTTTAGATTTCTTTTATAATAGCACCAGCTAATTAGCCAAAAGTTCTCAAATAAATTTCATTAATTATTTTCTTAATTTCAGCACATGCTTACTCATAGGTTTATTTTATCTATGATATTTAAGCAGCAATAAAGGAAACTAATGATAATGCTGATGAAGAATAAACCAAATAAAAATTGGGGTTGATGATTGCTCCTAAAAGAAGCCATACGATGATTAATCCAAAATAAAAGAAAACACTAAAAGCTAATATTAAAAATTGAATCCATTAAAACCAATTAAAATACTTCATGAATTTATTTTGATACAATTTAAATTCCCACATATATCCTACTTCATCTGGAAAATATGACAATAAATATTTAACACTTTAGAATAAAAATGTAATAATTGCATAATAGGCTAATAGTATACCTAAAGCCCAAACCCAATAATCTAAAACATCAAAGTAATTAGTTATAGTCCATGGTCTACTTAGAGCATCATCCATAAACAATAAGTGTTTAGGATCATAAATAGAGAAAGGAGAGTATGAAGTATTAATAATTATAATAAAATAAAGCATTGGTATGATAGTAATTGCAGTTACTATAAAATTACCAAAAACTACAACTAAATCTGATATAATCCATCCATTCATATAAAGAGCGTCAAAATAATCCATCAAAACATTGCCTTCATCTGTTTCTCTGTATGAATATTCCCTATTAAAAATTCTTGTCTTGTAATTAAAAATCAGACTTTGTATAAACATGAAAGGATAGTTATAATAAAATATATGCTTGTTTAATTATTTTGCACCCATAGTTTTAATTGGATTTTATTAAAATTTATTTATTTCAGTATTTCTTCTTAATATAAATACTGGTTATTCAAGATAATAATCTTCAATAAAAGGAATAAAATAAGTGCATCTACCTAGGAATCTAGTATGCCATGATTATCTTTATTGAATTCCAGTTTTAACTTTTCTTAATTCAAATGCCTTAAGATCTGAAATCAAAAGACCAAAATCATTTGAAATATCTTTTACGTTAAATTATTCAACTTTCAATGTTTTACCACAAAATTTAATATAAGCCTTTTCAAGTTTATCTGAGGAAACCATATCAGCTGGAATTCCGGTTAATAGACATTAAGAAGCCATAAAAAGTTCTAATGAATTTCCAGAAGTTTTTTCTTCATCACTTAATTCTTAATAAGATTTAGCATTAGGATTGAATTTGATTTTAGATAATATAAGAACATCCTCTTTTTCTGCAAATTCGAAACCGTATTATTCTAATAGCTATTCTTATTAAGATAAAGGTTCAATTGTAAGCTTGTTAAGAAAACAGAATTATTCATATTGCTCTTTAATTTCTTCTTCATCAATTTGTAAAAATTATTAATCTAATGTTTATTTGTAATATTGTTCTGTTTACAATTAATTGCTCTTTTTGAATATAGTTTTACAAAACATCTTTGGAGCACTCTTAAATGAAGATTAACCAAAAACGTAAAACACATACGATAAAACTCCTAATAAGATAGGGGGATCTTTTTTAGAAGCAAGTTAATCTAATTTTTAAATCATTTTTTTTGCAACGGCTGCCAAACTATCTTTTGCAGTTTAAGAAGTTGTTGCACTATAATTTTAAAATTAAGAAGAAGTTTCCAAAACATAAGTTTCTAATCCTTGTAATGAAACGATTAGTACAAATACACAAACCAAGCCAAATATTAAAGATGACAGTAATGATAAAGCAATTGCTGCTATAAAAAATGGGTCATAGTGAAGAGGCTAATAAACAATATTATTTGCCACATTTTATATAGTTGACCAATTTTCATACTTTCCTCTTTACTTTTTTTCCAATGCATCAAAACCAGGATATGTAAGATTTTCATTCAATGTTTCATTTTATTTGATAAAATTATCTTTTTAAATAAAGATAGCCTCACCATAAGTGGTGTTAAACGTTCTTTTAATTAATTCTTAAATAGCTAATGTTTATTTAGCATTCAAGGCAGGATTCCAAGGACACAATCCTGGATCGGTACTGACTTGAAAATGTGCAAAAGTAGGATTCAAAAAAGTAGCTGAAAAGGCTGACAACCACCATGGTTAAAATGCTGCATAAGAAGGATTACTGAAAAAGGACCAATAAGTACTATAAGTGTGTTGCAATAAATAATGACCGCCAACATCAAGTCTTACTGCAACATCAGCTGAACCACTATTATTCATGAATTGTTGTATTTTAAGAATTGATTCTTAATCAAAATCTAATTTTCCAGATTTGTAAGGATAAGTTGAATATGTTGTAAACTCATTTACTCCATCAATTAAAGGTTTTCCAATTTCAGATAAGATGTTTGCATAAATTGAACTTGAATTACCAATTATATTCATAGTTTATTATGGACTACAAGAATCTTTTACGCATAAATCCACTTAGCCTGTACAAGTTTTTTTAAGGTTTTCTTATTCATTTTCATTGATATAGCAATTTTCATCGACTAAATTTAAAACTTAATATCCTGTTGCACATATAGCCTATGATTGAGAAGAATAATTCAAAAGGTATGATTATGTTGATTATACGATGATATCACCACTAAGCAATCTAATGTTACCTTCTTATATTAAAAAATGATTCAAAAATAGATTTCCAGATGATTCTGAATGAAATATAAATTTTTGAGTTTTTATATTTCTAAAGTTAACCTACATTTTAGCCTTAGGTTCTGATGTAGCATTAAATTAAGTATTTATTGTCAATTCTTCTAATCCAAATGCCATGACACATTCTGATTCGTATCTACAAAGAATATTTAAATTATCAATTTATTTTGGCAGTTACAAATCAATTATACATGTTCTTAGCTATTATTTATTAAAATATTGATACATCAGGACTCGGATCATAAAATGTTAGATTTGCTACGCCTGTGTCTAATATTTATCCTTATATTCTAAATTCGTCTGATCCATTCACCTATTAACTTATGCTTCCTTTAGCATTGAATGAAAACTATATATAATTACACTCTTTTTTACTTTCAAATAATCATCTGACTAACTCACATTCAGAAAACAATTTCCAATGAATATATCAACAGAGCTAATATCTTTTTCAGCATTCCAGGATGAGTCTTTAACTGTTACAAAATATCCCCATGCAAATAATCCAACAACCACACCAATAAATAATATTTAAAGTATCAGTCTTGTTAGCCTTCGAAGTAAAATCATACCCGAGTAGATGCTAAAATATTTATATTTCAAACTTTTCTAAGCGACTTTCATTTTCTGCTTTGTTTGTAACTCTGTTTTCTCCTTATTTCTGTTGTCTAAACTGAATCATCCATTTGTTCAATTGATCCTTGCTTCCTACAAGTTAAGCTTTGATTCTTTAATCACCATCCTTTAATTATATAAAGATTATCTTACTCCTATTTCCCCGTATTCGATTAATTCTAGGTCTTCTCTGGGTGTTGGTTTTTCTTTGTAACTTAATAATTCGTATTCAGCGTAACCACTTGGATAAACCTTTCCAGTATTACCAGGGGTCTAAATTTATTCTGTATTATTCATATCTTTTCAATATATTATTTTAATAATGAAAATGAAGAGCTTAGATGATTGGTTATATAATGCTTATAATATTTAGCGTTACAAACTTCTATTTTATATTTAATTAATTAAATAGCAATATATAATTAAATTATTCAAGTATTATTAAAATATCGTCTTGGTTTTGTTAATATTGATTAAAGCTTTTTCTTAATGGTTGAAAATTAAAAATCTCTCCATTTTGTGTTACTTAGTTAGAAATTAATATGATTTTGCGATTTAATGATGATAAAAATTGACTTAATATATATATTTGTATATATTAATTGTATAATAGTCAGAATCCCTTTATGACTTCTATAATTATAACAGAGGATATCATATAAAAACATTGATCTTTTTAATGTCTAAAAATTCTGATTTTTTAATCTCCAAATTTTTGAAAATAATATTAAAATCAGAGTTTCAAATTTTTTTAGTTCATAATAAGTTTTTTTATATATTAATCGAATGTACATAATTAAATTAGTACATCCATGTTATCATAAAATAAAAAGGAAACTTGAATCTAAATTTTCTTTGAAATTTTGAATTTGATTATTGCACTTTAATCTCTTGCTAAATTTGATTGATTGTTAACCGCGGTTGCTTTTCAACACGTTATTTTACTTTTGAAACACACTTTAAAGTAGTATTAATTCATTAATATATATTTTATATATATTTTATATATATTTTTTAATTAATTAGTTAATCAGTCATTTAATTAATAGTTTAAATAAATTAAAAATGCTGCAATTTGATTAAGAGAAACCAATAGGAAATATCTATAAGATTACAAATAAGCTTGGAAGTGGGTCTTTTGGCGAAGTATTCAAAGGAATTAACACTGAAACTAATGAAATAGTAGCTATAAAATTGGTAAAATTTGAATTTGATTAACCTTAAATAGGAAAGTTAAGAAGCCCAAATGCCTCAAATTAAACATGAATTTTAAATATTATCTGCTATTCAAGGAAATGGTATATTTTAATTCTTTACTTAAGGTATTCCAAAAGTATTTTGGTTTGGGTAATGGGAAGATAAAACTGTAATGGTTATGGAATTATTGGGATACAATTTAGAATAGCTGTTTAATTTAGTGAACAGGAGATTTGAATTAAAAACTATGTTAATGCTTATAGATTAAATGGTATTCTAATGAAAAAGATCAATTAGTTTTTAGATTGATATCATATCTCTCCTCCATTCAAAAGGATATTTATATCGTGATGTTAAACCTGAAAATTTTCTGATGGGAATAAATAAAAAATACAATACAATCTATATTATAGATTTTGGTTTATCGAAAAAATATAAGGACAAGAAAACAGGTGAACACATTCCTTACAAAGAAAATAAGGGCTTGATTGGAACTGCCAGATATGTTAGTCTCAATACACATCTTGGAATAGGTATTTTATTAAGTTATAAGTTAGAATAAAGCAGAAGAGATGATATGGAATCTTTGGGATATTTATGGTTATATTGCTTAAAGGGATCTTTACCTTGGCAAGGACTTGATGTTAATAATAGGGAAGAAAAGTATGAATTGATTAAGACAATCAAACAAACAATTTCTATTGAAGATCTATGTCATGGATTACCTAATGAATTTATAAAATACTTTCAACATTGTAGACAACTTAAATTTGATGAAGAACCTGATTATAAGAGGTTTAAAATGTTATTTAGGGATTTATTCTTTAAATTAGATTTCATATGGGATTACTAATTCGACTGGATTGAATCTCTATAGCAAGAATAGATCTAATCAATAATACACACTAAATTTAGTAAGAATTCTTTACCAAGTCTAAAAGGAGGAAGTATTTAAATCTTAACTATTCAGGTTAAATACTAAAGACAGATGAAGAAGATGAGGTCTAAGAGACAATTGAATTTAAAATTGGAGGGGATTCATAAATGAGTTAAAAAAACAATAAACCCATACTTAATTTAGATAAGTTAATAAGTAAACCAAATTTATTTGAAAGTATCTTCAAATGATTATAATATTAAATTCATTAATTATATATTAAATTTTAAAGGAACCTAAGAAAAGAAAATGCTTTAATAATTCTTAATATTATTACATTTAAATTAATCAATTATCTTAAATTTATTAGATTGATATATAATTTCTTTTTGGAAAGTTATTATTGTACTATTTTGGAATATCTTAATTACCTTATTAGATCTCTTATTCGCTTAGCTAAATTAAATAAAATATACCTCTAATTTTTTCAATAAATTTTAGAATTTTAATTCTAATTATTTTACTTTCTTATTTAATAAATAATTCTAGCTTTAAAGTTATAACAATTCATTTTATTCTTGTTTCCTTTTTATATTATTTGCTGTTTCAAATTAATATTCAAAAAATTCTTTTTAAAATTATTCATCTAATTTTTTTATCTCTATTTCCATTTTGAGTCTTTTAATTTCTTGCTTATTTTATTCGATAGTATTTTAATAGAAGATTTAGTTTTGCATAATTAAGAAATAAATAAATAATTAAAAACAATTATTATTTAGAACAGAACCTCTTAAATAAATAGATTTTATTTTCTTTGAATAAGATTAATATAACTACTAATAATAAACTCATTTTAAACTACCTAACCAAATCACGCAAAATTGAATATATATATATAGCAAATTTATTATTATTAAGAAATCTAAATTATTTTCTTTAATAAAAGATATGATTTTATATTAATATACTAATAAACTTCATTATTTTTTTGGACTCTGTTAAATACTATTTTTATTATTTAATTATTTCTTTTGTTGATATTTGTTGTTTTAATGATTTTGTGTCTAAGGTCTATTGTAATTGGAAGTTTGATAAAAACCAGGATTATTAGAAGATTATTATTATTATGGCTATTATTGTTACTGTTATTATTATTATTATTATTACTATTATTAATGTTATAAAGGTTATTATTATAGTTGTTGCTATTAGTTCCAAAATGTAGGTTAGGCTATAATTATAGTAAAATATACCAACTCCATACCAAGGACTTTAATAATAATATGCACATTATTAATAATATTGATTTTGAAACTATTACTATTTTCTTCTTTAATAAGAAGCTACAGAGAAGGTGAAGGGCATTGATTCAAAAACACTAATATACTCTTAAAATTAGATAGCGAAATTAGGATTAGAATCTCTTTCATTTCTTTTTCTTTTCTAATATAATAAAAATTAATTAAATACTTCTGAGATATCCAATTCCTTAAAAGTTTTTAACATACAGCTTTTTTATTGCTAATTTTGAAAAGCAGCATAGATTGAATCTCCATTTTCAATTTAAGTACAATCAATCAATTCGTGAATGCATTTTCCGCTTGATTATTGAATTGAGGTTAATTCGCTATATGGTAAATCTCTTACAAAGACCTTTGGTTTAAAGTATTAAGTACCCATTCAATTTGGAAAGATCCAAACCATTTATTTTCCTCGGCCCAATACATAAAATGCATTTTTTCTCTAAAATTACTAACAATTCTAGCCAATCCAATAAAATGTGATGTTTGGGTAACATTAAATAATAAATAAACTGGACGAGTTGCATCATTTAATTTCTAATTATTACGACTCGAACTTAAGAATTTATTGAATTACTACCTTGTCCAGATCCCATATTTAATAGCTCGATGAACATTATCTTTAGTTGGAGCACGTATCAAAAAATAAGTTGCATCTTATTCAAGTGGTTGGTGAATTTTTTGAAGACATTTGAATGTTTTTGTTACTTCCTCAAAATTTTCATAATTATCTAAATATTATGCTTCTGGCTATGGACAAATAGGATTTGTTTGCATTTTAATATATTATTTATTTAAATATTAATTCATGGATGTATATTTATCATTTATTTATTGTAGACTGTTTCAGATATCAATCCAAGACCTTTCCTTGAAGAAATCACAAGAAAACAAATAATCGTTAGATTAAAATGGGGATGGGAATTACGAGGTAAAATTAATAAAATTATAATAGGGGTTTTAAAAAGCTCTGATTAATATATGAACTTGCATGTAACTTTATATATATGATCTTATAGATGCTAAATACTGAAGAATATGTTGATGGAAAGAGCAGAGGAATTTTAGGCGAAGTTTTGGTAAGATGCAATAATGTTTTGTACATCCGACAATGTCCTGATGAAAAATGACCCTTATATTATTAAATGCATTTAATTTTAGATAACTTAGAGACTATAATAAGAAATATAAATTATTATTTTTAATAAAAATTATTTCTATAGTTATTCATGAAAAATTACAATTTGATACTATCAAAATTTAATTCTCATTCAGGTGAATTTGCTATAATGGAGGAATAAACGAACAATAAAACAGAAATATTTTATGCTCTTAAATTATCAAAAAACTATGTAATAGATTTTTTACAAGAAGAGAGGTAGAATCAAACTCTCTTTTGTAAGTTAAACTAGATTCGTCATTATATCAAAATTGATAATAATTAAAAATATTATTTATTTGAATATGTGGAAGGTAGTACTATTTAAGAATATATACTCCTGAAAAGATCTTAAAAACAATCTATCGATTTGGATACTATCAATAATTATCTAACTTAACTATTAGAGGCATTATTTTAATTACATAAAAATGGTATACTTGGGAGAATATTCTCTACTGAAAACATTATTAATAAAAATGGAAATTTAATACTGATGGATTTTGGATTTGGACCAGAATTATTGTAAAGTAATTTGGACATTTTAGCACCACCCGAAAGAATAGAAAATCTTTTAAATATAGAATAAAATTAAAAACCATAATCATAATTTAAAATGGATTCATGGTTATTAGGAGCATTTTTGTATCATTTGATAAAATTAAGACCAATTAATTCAATTCGAGATGATGAATAGCCCACTAAAATGAAATTCTATAAATATTCAGAAATTTCACTTTATTACAAATACATTTAGGAATAAAAAAAATAAGTTCTAACATATAAGCTGAATCTAAGATATATACCAAGAATTTGACTACATTTATAAATGGATTATTAACCTATGATGTTTAAAACAGATTATCTTTCTTAGATATATATAAGAGTGAGTATGTAAGAAGCTTAAATTTACCAAAATAATAAACCTATGTAGATTTTTATCAAGACTATGAGAATAGAAATAATGAGTTTGAGATTGGACGAGATATATCAGATTCTTGTTTTTTCAACACTTCAAAATTGGATCGTTAAAATAATCAAATTATGTAATAAGTCAATCTATAAATTAAGTTAAAAAGAAATAGAAAATACAGATAATAAATAGCCTCCAGAAACTTAGGATGGTGATAATTCTGAAGAGGTTTATGCGTAACTACCATATATAAACTCTTGCATTAATGTAGATTCATTTACTATAAAAGGTTTCTAAATATAAAAAAATTTGGAAATAGATCAATTTGTAGTAGTTTCGTTATTTTATTTTGAATGATACAGCTAAATAGATTTAAAATCAATTCTCATAAGATAAGTATCAACTATCTTATATTGTTTAATATACTTTAAGAAAGCAAAGTTATTTTATATTAATAGAAATATTTAATTAATTAGATTCAAATGAAATCGCTTGGAAAGAGACTAATAAAGATGAGTGGGTGAATTTTAAACTGGAATGCAAATTTAAAATGTTGCATAATGAAATAAAATAGGCAAAGTAGGAATCAATTGAAAATCTGTAAAAGATTTCATTGGAATTGGAAAAAGTAACAAATTAAAATTTATTTTAAACTTATTTATATGGTCGCGAAGATTTAAAAGTAGTGGTTGATTCTATATTGTCAGAAATAAAGATTTTAACTTAATTTGATAAAGAGTAAGATTAAGGTGAATTTAATCTATTCTCAAAGTATCATTAATAATATTTTGATCAAGAGAATAAACAGATTGAAATGGGAAATGAAAAATATCAAAACATTTTATCAACAGAATTTGAAAATTAAAAAGATCATTGGTGGAAGGGATATATACTAATAATAAATGATCAGTATTCATTTTTTCAACAGTTCTCAAATGATCCTGACTACAAAAATAAGTATAGTGGAATAATTTTACAGGTTTTATTTTGCAGATTAGTCAATTTGATATTTTCATATGAATAAATAAATTCTCAATTTAAGTACATTTAAAAAAAAGGTGATGAAGAAACAGTAGATGAGGGTGATATTTATAAATTTTTATAGTCTAAAGATAATGATGAACTCAAATATTAAGAGACTGAACATCTTTTGAATAAATATTTTCAATAGAAAAAGCAACAATGAATTCTAATAAATGATATATTTATTTAAATAATTATATAGTGATATCATCATAAAATGAGTCAAAATATTACCATTCTTTTTCCTCTATTGGAAACGAATTCAGGAAGGATTTATATAGTAGAAGAAAAATAATAGAATTAAAGTTCAATTAAATATTTTGCATATGATTTTTCCAATCTACAATTTAATAATATAAACCTAAAAGCTGAGAGTAAATTAATAAGCAATTCAAGATATCCAGATTTCTTTAGAAGCTACTAGAAATTGATTTTTTATAGTCCTAATTTACATTTATTTAAATATATGGATGGTGAGTTTTTAGACAAAAAAGTTTTGGAAAAAATTCAACAAAAAAAACCTTTTGAGTATAATGAGATACTATCTTATTTAAAATAACTTTTAGAAGCTTTATATGAACTACATAAATAAAATATTCTCGGTAGAGTATTTTCATTATCAAATATTTTATAATTAGATCAAAGTAAAAATATTGTTTTGATGGAGTTTGGATTTTGTTCAAATTTAAAATAAAATTCTTTAGACATATTGGCCCCACCTGAGTATTTGAAATGTCTAATTCAGAATGGTATTTATTTAATTTTAATTTAGAGCAAAATTTAACATATGATGCAAAATTTGATTCTTGGCTTGTTGGTGCATTCTTATACAATTTAATAAAATTGAGACCAATAAGTCACTACTTGGTGGAGGACTCAGGAAGATAAATATTAGAATAGTTCAAATATAATAGATTAGAAATTTTCTATGACCACATAAAAAGCTTGAAATATATTCCGTGCCAAACTTAAAGATATGATTAAGCTCTATGCTCTTTTGTTTAAAAATTGCTTACTTGCGATAAAAATAAAAGGTTATCATTTTATGAGATCTATAAAGATGAATTCGTTTAAAATATACAATTTCAAGATCCAAAATAATAATATTTAGATTTTTATAGTAAATTTAATGATAAATATAATTCATCTGGAGAGATTATATTTTAAACCATTGACTTACCTAAAGAACAAACAGAAGATCCAAATAATACGGAAACAATTTTTATAACACCTACAGATATAAAATAATAATATTAGGTCTAAAACTAAGTTTTATCATAATCTTCTAACAATAATTCAAATCCAAAAATTAGAATTTCTGAGGTTATATATTAACCGATTATAAACAAAATTACTGTTTCTGATTATTACAACGTTATAATCAAATAGCCCAAATTTAAAAATGAAAGTTATAAAGACTTCTGGACAAAAATTTAATTAGAATATTTAAGATGTTACATATTGTAGCAAACAATAGATTTAATAATATAAAAGAATATTAATGCTTGCTATATTTATGGGTATTTTATAAAGAAAATGCATTATATTGTACTAACAGAACTTAGGAGCTTAGTTAAATAAAAGTCATATTAAAATGCAGATGAAAAACTTTGGGAAAGCTTTATAAATGAATATGAAAATCAATTGATACAACCCTAAATAATAGATTAATATCTGATAGAATTATAAAAAGAAATGAAATCTATTTTTTAAGAAAATTGTAAGAGTTATTTAATTGAAAACCAAAATTTACCTGATTAAGTAAAATAATCATTAAAAGATGATGAAGCTCAAAATCATAATATTTCAGAAAAATCAGATGATTTTTTTATAAATGGTTATTCAGATGTTATGGAAATGTTATTAGATCAAGTAAGGACAATGATAATAAAAGATGAAAAATCTTAGGAATTAAAATTAATAAAGAAATTAGTATATCTATGCTTAACTATAAATATCTCTTTCAAACCTGAATCATTTTAAGAATAATTTAGAGATTTGATTTCGGAAGATAGATAAAAAACCCCCAGCGATCTATTAAATTTTCTATAGCTTACAAAAAAAAATGGATGAGATATATGATAAATTTAAATATTATACAATATTTAAAACATGAATTGTTATTTAAATTTTCAATAAGTATTTGACATTAGTTTTAAATTCAAAGGAGTTTGAAATGTTTGAACTAATTAGGATGAATAAGATAACTTGTATATTTCTTTATGTATATATATATATAGAAAACAAATAATAAATGCTGATTAATATATAAATAGAAATTCTGCAACTGACAAACTAATTTGAGAAATGAATATTAATTCATTGAAAATGAAAGAAGAATATTAAAATATATTGTTGCTACTCTAAGAAGAGTTAAAGATTTATATATTATATAATCAGATGAGATTTTTGTAAATCTCATGATTGATTGTTCAATCTAGAGAGTTCAAAAACTCTTCAAGGTCTTGACATTCTATAGTAGAATCGACTTGATCGAAATTCTTGATCATTGGGTTTTATGCTTCAGCTCTTATAGATTCTATAAAGCAAACATCCTCTTCGACCGAACTCTCTGATTTAGCGAATTCGTTTTTTTAGCAAATAGGATATATCATTTTAACCAGTGTAGGTCTCAAGAGGGATGACATAAATAATTAATTATTTTAATATAAAATTCAATTTATTTATCATATAAGAGTCCCCTGAGTATGTTATTATTGCACATCCAAAAATAATGTATTAAATGATTTATATAATAATTATTCATTTCTTGGCTCTCTTCTGAATTTCTTAAACTATTAATTCATGCGATGCACCATTTTACAAAAAAGAATGACCTACTAATTATAAAATGCTAATCCTTTTATCAGGATCAGGTTCTAGCATTTACATTATCATATCCTTAAATTCTTATGGATACTTTTGTTGTCTGTATTATTCACACTTCTTCCAAAAGATGTCATATTATTTATTAATTATCATATTCCACCATTAATCTCTCATTGTTGGATCATTACTTTAAAATGGAGGAAATCCCATTACAATAATGAATATGACAACTCCTAAAGCAAAGATATCACATTTAAATAAATCTAAATTATTCCCTTTATAAATTTCTGGAGCTGTATATCCAGGTGTTCCTCCAGGAGGTCTTGACAACTATTAAGTAATGCGAGCAAAGCCAAAGTCGCAAAGCTTTACCTTATAATCTGCTGCTATCAATATATTCTCTGGCTTAATGTCACAATGAGCGACCTGATGATTGTGAAGAGTGGAAAGAATATGAATTAAATGACAAGCAAGGGTTTTTGCAAGTGATATATGGAATGGTCCTTTCTTTAGTACTTTTAGAAATGTGTCATGAGGCATGTACTCTAACAAAGCACAAGTGAAATCTTAAGCATGACCTTTTAATTAAACAACTCCAGGATGATCGATTAATTTAAGTATTTTTATTTCGTTCACTAAATAAATACAAATAAAACCTGGAGATTATTGAGATGATCTGGTGTTATTTAAGTAAGGACTTTTAAGGCAAACATTTCTCCTGTCCGTTTATGCATTGCCAAATATACTTTAGCATCATGACCTGAACCCAAAGGAGGATTAGGATTCACTAAGAAATTAGATTAAAAGTCTTGTTGAGTGAATACAATGATATTTTTCTCTTGTTTCATTTGTTATATATTATTTATTATTTAAATTGAGTTAATAGCATAAAAATTACATATATATATATATATAATATAAATTCAAATATTACATTAACAGAGATTAAAAGATATCTAAGGATTTGTTTGTAATACTATTAATTATTGATTTTATGTATTCTATATAAATTTTTAGTTGTGTAGTTATTCAATACTAATTTTTTATTTGAGTTAAGGAACAGTTTGTATTTTTTCATCTGTTTCAACAATCATTTTCTTACTTGAATTTATAGTGAATAAGTCGTCATTATGAATTAATGACAAACATTTTTTAAATTCTTCAAATTAAATTTCACCATCATCATTTTCATCAAATACATTTATTATAGTTTCTATATCCTCTAATTTTAATTAATTATTTAGATCAATTTTTTTTAACAATGCAAATAATTCTTATTTATCTAAAGCATTATTATTTGAAGTATCATATTTTCTAAATAATTATCTTGGACTCATATTATATTACGAAATTAAATTAGATAGCTCTTATAATATTATCATATGTTTTTATTATAAAGATCTCTAAAGTTTAGCTTTTTTCGGAGGTGAAGGATATAAATATTATTTAAATTCTTCAAAATCAACATAGCCATTTCCATCTCTGTCAAATTCATCAAAAATATATTTTACATCATCATCATTAAAACTATTATCAAGCTAATATATAAAGCATTTAAATTCTTCCAAATTCAACTATTAGTCTCCGGAAGTATCTACCTTCTAAAATATTTAAGTCAAAATATCAACATTAGGAATTTTCTATTTTAAATAATTCTAAATATAATATAATTTCTTTTAGCAATTACTTCTTTACATTTAAAATTTAATAAAATATTCACTGACATAAGAATGACGATATAATGTATCCCAAGAAAATCTATTTTCCTCTTTTATTTATAAACAATTCAAAATAAAATCTTTACATAATTCATTAATGTTTGGCTATTCTGGAAATTTTAAATTTTAATGAACTATATTATAAAGTAATTCACTTTCAGATCTACCCAACCATGGAGCTATATATAAATTTAAGTTTTATTACTTTTTTAATAAATTATTTAATATAACATTAATCCTATGCTCCAAATATCACTCTTACTTGTATACTATTATCCATTTAATATTTAAGGACTCATATAATAAGGAGTTCCAACTTTACTCTCCATAATTTAATTTTTATAATTACTGATCTATCTCGCAAAACCAAAATCACCCAACTTAAAGATTTTTCTATTATTCTCAATATGAACCAAAACATTCGCTGGTTTAAGATCTCTATGCATTATTCCTTACTTTATCAATGTTGTAAATGCAGTGAGAATATCAATTAAAAATTGAAAATGATCTTCTGGTTTTATTTAATGAGTTTTATATATTAATGATTCCAAATCTCCATGATTGCAATGTTCTAAAATAATATAATAATTATTTTCTGTTTATAGAACATCAATGATCTCAATAATATTTGGGTTTTTTAGACTCTTCAATATTTATATCTCGTTTAATAATTATTTTTCATCATCTAAATTATATGTATATACTACCTACATCCTTCATGTCACTTTTCCTTACTAGCTTTATTGCAACATTCTATCGAGTATGAATGTTAATCCCTTTATAAACTGTTCCATATGCACCTTTACCTAATTTTCCCTTTTTAAAATTATATCTATATGATTCTATTTGTTTTTCATCTGTCTTGAGTTTACCTAAAGGAGGTTGATTAATTGATTGCATCTCTTTAAATTATATAATTATAAAATTAATAATAAATAATAAAAATCAAAAAATTCGTTCGCATTTATCATAATTATAATATATCATCATACTTATTCGTATTTATGTAAGTTATATTTTGAAATTATTAAGATTAAATTACATCTTTAAAATAAGACAATATTATAATTAATTTGCATATTTCATTTGTAAATCTTTTTCATTAAATTTCACCTCACTTTCCTTATTATAAAATTAGTTTTCAATTTTTGTTTTTAAAACACTAGATTAAGTCTATTTTTTAAAATTTTAGTTTTAAAATCACATTTTTTAATGATAAAAATATATATACAATTTTATTTCTTCTATATAATTTATGAAGAGGCAAAGATCATAGTCTTGGGAACCTTCAAGTTTTGAAAATAGTGAATTAATAAGATAACAATCAGAGAGACCAATAAATGATTAAAATGTATGAAAAATTCAGATATAGAGCATTTTTTCTATGATTGTTAATCATAATGTGATTAAGGAAATTTCAATTATAGATACATATAAAGAGATTGATAATATATCAATACACAAAAAACATTTTGTGAATTATGTAATAAAAATAAAGACTGATTTTATTGATTATACAATAGCAAAAAGATATTCAGAATTTGAAAAGCTTTATGATTAAGTATATTAAATAAATATGAATTTTCAGATGTCAACAATTTTACACAAATTACCAAAATTTCCTGAAAAAAAATTGATAAAATCAAACTCAACAAAAAATATTGCAGAGAGAAGAGAAATGTTAGAGTGTATATTATATTATGCAATTATATACTAGAATTATTGAAATACATTTTAAGAAATCTTAATAATTAAATGCATTACTTTTTACACTTTTTAAATATATAATGTGAGCTATATTTATTTTTTATGTAGAATAATTTTTAAAAGGAGGTTTCGGTTTTAATGTTAGAATTCATGAATTGAGTAAAGATGAATTTGGATTAAATGATTTAAAAGAAGAAACAAAATTAGTAGCATCAAACGATCAAGAAAAAATGATATTTCATTATTTGGCTAAATTAAATGAGAGAACTGATGAAAGAAGCAAAATCTTTTAGTATTATTATTTACAATAAAATAGAAAAATGGAAAGATATTTCATTGGCAAAACCTAACATTTAGGATCATAAATTTTAAAATTTATGTTAGTTGGAGATGAATCAAAACAAAAAGGAATCATTGAATTATTAAAAAATACTTCTTAAGATTTTTAATCACATATTTCTTGTGTTAGCGGAATGTAATTCTTAAGAAAAATGTTAGAACATGACTATAATCCATGTAAAATATTTATTAATTTAGATGCTGAATTTTTTTTAAAAGTATTTGCTGAACTAAGCATTAAACAACTTAAAAAAATGGGTATCTCATTCCATATATGCGGAACTAATAAATAACTCTGTAAATAAGATACTCTATTGTTAATTTATAAATATGTTAAAGTTAATGATTTAAAACCCGAATTCGTATCTTTTTTAGTAATAATAATATGACTAAATTAGTTAGATGATAAAGAAGCATTAACTGAATTTCAATCATTTAAAGAAGCATATGAATAAAAAAAAGAAGAAGGATTTTAATTAATTTTAGACAGCAATGAAAACTTTTAAAAAGATATTGTTTCCTTTAAATCAAGTTCAAAGGATAAACTAAGCATTTTAGATTAAGAACCATCAATAGAATAATTAAAAGATATAGGAAGTAATTAAAATGTAGTATGGAAATAAGTATAAGGTAAAAATGAAAATATATTTAGAATATGATAATCATCACATTTAACATATTTAAGGCTAAATTGTTAAGACTGTTCATCCCTTAAAATGCAATTTATAAAGAGCCATTCAATTATTAACCTAATTTAAACCTAAGTGGATGGCAAATATGGTAGTCAGATAAATTGTTTAACAAATTGATGATAATAAACAAATAATAGCAGAAATATATTTATGTTAGGATAAATAGCTCTTTAAGAAAGTTGCCTTTTTCTCTGAAGAAACCTTAATAATTAATGTATTCTAATAAATATTTTTTAAGGAAGATAAATTTGAAATTTAAGTGAGACCAGTTTAAGATTATTAGCAATATGAGTAATTTCAGAAATATGATGAAATAAGTAAAATAATATTTATTTTTTAGGTCAAAAACTTTAATTAACACATGGAATCTATAAAAACGGTATCACTACTGTGACAATAATTCAAAATTTGTTTGATAAAATTTAATAGCTTCAATATACTCCTGTGCTTTTAAAAGAAGTAGATTACTTTGGAAAAACAGTCTAATAGCTCAAACTTTTATTAACTGAGTGAATATTTTATAATAATAAATGTATAATCATTATACTTCCAATATCGAAATTAAAGCATATATGGATTTCATTTATATACTAATTCAACTCTTTTAATTCCGAATATATTTGCAAATTTTAATAATAATTATATAAATTCATTAAAAATGACTTCTAATTTGAGTGAACCTTTTATTGTTTTAAAAAATTATAGACAACAGTAGAATGAAGTCAAAAAGGAATAAACTAAAATGAAATCAATTGGAAAACCTAAGGAACTATCAAAAAAGATTGTGAAATAAAAAAAAGTAAGTTAAGCTAATTAATAATAATAAAATATTACTTAAAATTTGGATCCAAACCTATTATCTAAACTTATGTATTAACATTAGCAACAATAATTAATGTTTTAATTATTGTTACAAAATTAATAGTTTACAGTTGAAGATGAGGACTTAGACTAATATTCTCCTGTATATTTGTGTGGAATTCCAAAAACACCTTAAAATGTAGCATTACCAAGGGGTTCTATTGGAGATGAAGATGAATTCAAAATTTGATTATTTTTAATAATTTAGTTTATATAATACTTATTTATAAAATTGATTAATATTATGAATTATTATCAATGAAAATAATGAGATAGTTGATTACATAATTTCTTTATTGTAAATAATTAATTCTAAAATATACAAATAATTATTTCAAAATACTTTTATTATTTTTGAAGTATTTTAAAATAAAACAATTGTGTTAGTAAAATAGTCACTAAGATAAAAATTTGAATTATAATTTTGATATGAATTTATTATTTAATCTATATTTTTTATCAAATATAATGATAATTAGAGCTAAAGTATTAAAAGCTTTATATTCATTATAAATTAATATGTAGTTGCATTACTAAACTCAACAATTTAAATCATAATCATTTAATATTAAAAGAGGGATAAATCAAACATAAATTGTATGAATTTTAAGATAGATAATGCTATTTTTATTTTGAATTCTCTTAGTTTTAATTCAAAATTTTGTAATTAAGAATTGAGTTTTTATTCAAAATTTTGTAATTAAGAATAAAATTCTAGTTAAGATCTTTGTTTTATGATATAAAGATATGATTACATTTTTTTATGCATTAAATTCAATTTATTTGAATAATGGGAAAGTTAAATTAGTACTAGTTTCAGATTCCTAATTAAAAACATATTTTAATATCTATAAACAAGAAAATAAATGCAAAATAATAATAATTTTCGAAGGCCTTATTTTTCAGTTCACAATATACCATAAACATCTAAATAAACAAGAAGGGCTAGAATAATAATAAAAAAATATAATATTAAACTGAAAAATATCAATGTGCCTAAATTAGAGAGAAGCTTAAGTGCACCTCATAATATGAAATTTTTTGGTAGAGTATTTATGCCTCCGAAAATGTTTAGAAGTTAATAATAATAACATAGTATCAAAGAATCTTCATCTCCTACAAGATTATCAAAAATAAGAATTGGGAGGAATACACTCAAATTTTCAGAACATATTTCTAATGAACTGTCACCTACAGTTATTGTTAATAATCAAAAGGATGAAGATTAAGTAAAAGAAGTTTGGAAGAGAAAAAGCTGTCATTGTTCTGAATGCGGAAAATAATCCTTATTCTAGAGAGACACTATGAATTATGGAGTTTAAATAAACTAATTAATAAAAGAATAAGAGTCTGCTATTAATAAATTTAAAAGATCAATAAGAAAATAGTAAACACTTTTATTTCCTTAATATCTTAATTCTCCAAAAAATAATACAAATAATGATAATAAAATTGAAGAAATATAGATTCTTAGAGATGATATTATGATCAAGTCATTTGCTCATAGATCAACATTGAGTAGTTTGGTATTTGAAGAGTAAGTTAATACAGTAAACAAATTATCTCCTATTAATTCATAAAGAAGGACTAAACATAGCTATTTTGAATCTTTTTTAATGAAGTAGTAGAAGATTATGAATTAGGATATATAACAATTTTCCAAATAGAAAGGGTTATTAGAATCATTACATAAAAAGGGCAATTTTTCGAATAAAAATACTTAAATGAATACTCCTATATTACTCACTCCTAGATCTCCGGCTTCTTCAATTATAACAGGATTTACATCTTAATCTCCAGTAAAAAAGAATTAAAGTAATGTTTACTTGTAACCTTAAAAATCGAAGTTCTTTATAAATTAAAATAGAATTACCACTCTTCCTGAAGTCAATCAATGAAGGTTACTAATAATGATCACAGATTTTGTTCTATTGTTTTATCTTCAAAATTATATTATATTTATTTCTATTTTAACTACTAATTTTACTTAGCAAAATAAAGCATTTTTATTTTAATTCTAAGAAAATTTAAATGATAAATTATATAATATTTTATAATAAAATCACAATTAGATTTGCATTTGACCCATAAATTTTCATTCTGTATGTTATTAGACTTATTAGAGAGCTTTGTTAAATTTCTTTTTGCAACTATCTGGTATCCATGTTGTAAAAAACTTAAAAATATCATCTGATGTCCAACTGTCTTGAACTAATTCTCCTTAATCTACAATGATTATTCTTAAATTTAAATAAATTATTACCTATATGAATCTATATACATGACTGCTAAAATATTGAACATGAATGTATAAAATAAGAAGTAAAAGATGACCATAAAAACTGTGCCCAATGTAACATCATATTAATAAAAAGCAAACTAATCCTAACAATCAGTTAGTATTAAAATTAATGATGCGATTGCTCTAGTGAAAGTACTAAAAGCTACATTGTATTAGCCATACAAACTCATAGATATCATAGTATATCCGAATAAAACAAAGGCTAAAATAAATAAGCTAGCAAAAATCATTAAATAATATTGTTCTATTGCACTTAAGGCTGCTTCAAATGATCTTAAGAAATTAAATAATAAAAATATTCTTAAAATCGTAAAACATAATGCAATAGTATTTGTAAATAAGGCAGAAGAGTGATGAGCAGCTAAATCTCCTAGATCTACGAATTCTTATCTTGAAAATAATTCACTTGCATCATAATTCATATTATCTAACTAAAATATAAGATCACAATTCTTAAAAGTTATATATATAATCAAGCAATTTAAAACAAATGTAATGGAAATAAAATACTTAAACCCTTTAACTTTCGAATCAGTGAGATATGTTTTTATTTTTATTAACTGAAAAAAAAGAAAGAAGATGCCCAAAAATACTTTGGCAATAGTAATTAAATAGATAATGAGTCCAACCTCATATTCAACAGGATTATCTGGACTACTTAATGATCTTTAAGCAATTACTGAATATGGTTAAGATAACCCTCTTCCAACCAAATTTAAATTGAATGGTATAATTAATGGAATATTTGGTATCAAAGCATTATTTGTATATTCAATCAAAAGCTCTAAAAATATAAATGATCCATCGTTTTTACTACGTACAGTAAAAGTTAAAATTTATGCATTAAATCCCTCTATTAAATATTCAGGATGATTAAATAATTCCAATATAACTTTATTTTTATATTGTAATAAATTCTAATCTTCTTTTTTCAAATCTAAAATATATCCTGATGAATCATAATTATCAAATGTTCCTTTCGAAACCCTGGAAATCCCTAATTAGTTTGTAGATTGATATTGCATCCAAGATTTTGAACCATCACCTATTTGATCAGTTTATTTTGTTGAAGATGTTACTTCATTATAAACACAAGATATTTAACTTTTCCTATCATTCCTTTTAGGATACGGACAATCAGCAGGTTTAGTTCTTATTTACCTAATTCTAATAGCTCCTATGATATCAAAGGATTATCTAAAATTAGATTCTGGAACCATTAATTAATATGGAATTCCAGATATATTGCAATAGTAGTTGTAAATATCTTCTATTTTAGAAATGTCTCTATATGATCCTGTTTCTCCGATGCTTCCTATCTTTAATAATGATTATAATCTTCTATAATTAGTCTAAGCATAAGGACCATCTTCTAAATAATAAAGTGCTAAATAGTTTAATACAAATAATGTTGCTAATATAAGAATAACGCAAAAATTATTATCATCACAAGTCATTCCTTTTTTATCTTATTTAATTTCCTTATCAATCATGACTCCTCTAGATTCAATGTCTTTTTTATCAATCATAAACATTTTTCTTAACAAAGGGAATCTTTTAAAAAATGTTGCAAATTTCTTATACAATTTTATTTTTAATCTCTTTTTTTCTTCATCTTAATCAGGATCATTTTCATCATCATCATCATCATCTTCTTCTAATTGATTATATTATTATATATTTGATTAATCTTCTCCTGCTACTTTTGATTATTAATTTGATTATTAGTTGGTTTAAGTACCAATTTATGAACTTTAACCTCCATGACTAACTCCATAGCTTTTAACTTAACTCATTCCTTAACTCTTACCATCATTCTGATTCTTAACTCCAACCTTTTTATGTTGTTGTTTGTTTTTCTTCTTTCTCAATACTACGCATAAAGCATTTTTATTAGGATTAGCTATTTGTTCATTTAAGAATCTTTCTATCAAATTTGTATTTTAAACTGGTTCTAAATCATCAGTCACAATTTCATATCTATTTGCTATTCTTTTTACATCATTTTCAGATTGTCTACTTGATTAAGAATTGTTTAATCCTGATATTGCAACTTAACCATTACCTTCACTTACTTTTGATTATTCTCCTCCTTCTTATTATATCTCACTTTATAATACATTTGACTTTTGATTATTTTCAACAACATTCGTTATTACTTTTGTTTCAATCAAACCCCAATATCGAAGTGCTGCTTATTTTAAACTTTCAAATGTTTCTAATTTTGTATATCGAAATGTCTAAGTAACATAATCTGGATCATCACCTGGAACTCCAATTTCTTATTTTTCTTTTGGTAAACATGATTTTAAACATTTTACTTATATTGCACAAGTAGGAGGTGGAGCTTGATATTAATTATCATCATCCTTTATTTCTGCTTATTCTTATTCCTGATTTATGCAATCCTCTATATACCTGAAATATTTATCAGTATGATAACTAAATTTCTCTAATACTGACTTTTCCAATAATTTTGTCACTTACTAATTTGATGGCTTTTTCTCTTAATATTCATCATCATGATATCCACTTGTTACATATTTCCCTAATAATTCAAAATCTTTGTTCTTTTAACTCAATTCTTTATCTAAATAATTATTTCTTAATTCTTTTTAAGTCGCTTATTCTTCCATCTCTTCTTTTTTACTCTTTAATTTCATTAACTTTGCCTTTAATTAAATAAGCTTCTTCTCACCATCTAAAGCATCATCTGCCATTTGAATAACTAAATAATAATATAATAATAATATAATAAAATGAAAAAACAAAAAGATGAAAAATTTATTGATTAACAAAATGAAGTTTAGAACAACCCTTACTAAATTTTGAAATAAAAAATCTACTCCTACCAAAAATTTATATTAGAACTTGAGGAATAAGTAGAAATGAAATAAAAAAGAAATAAAATTATAGAATAGGAGATTAAATTTAAATGGCGAGATCAATTAAACCTAGAAAAACTCTTTGAAATCAATAAAGAGCTTGAAATCAATGAAATTAAATCTTAAAATAATGAATAAAAATCTAACTCTTCAACTACAATATATAAGTATATCAGTTATCTTATTATTAATAGTTTATAATTATAATAAAAGACTCAAAATTAACAATAGTTTTTATATAAACAGAAGATTTCTTAGGAGTATTTTTCAAACTCCATTGAGAAATATTTTTAATATTTCGAAAGTTGTATTGATTAAGAAATAAATTAAGAGAAAGAAATTGAAAATGATAATGAAAAAATTTATATAACTCCTATGGTTAAGTTCCATGCTATATAAATATAATGTTTTGTTAAATTATTAGATCCTTAAATTCGTTCTAAAATTAATTAAGGAACAGCAGATAATTCAGATTATGTTACAGCAACTTTTAGATATTCTAAATAAGATACTTTTGATGATTTAAAAATAATTTGTCTTTAATATTGGAATATCATTGAATTTGATCAATTATATGCACCAGAAACCTTTAATTAAAATCCAAATTAAATGAAAACTAAAAAATACGAGTTTTTTGCTCCAGATTTTGTTAAAATTCCAAACACAGAGTTTATTGAAAGATATTGTGAAAATTTTGAATAAAGATTCGAAAAAGAAAAATTTGTAAATTGTATTTTAAAGAAAAAAGCTATAAAATTTTAAGTTTAATAAGAGAAAGGTGAAACACGTTAGTAAGCAATTGATTCTTAATCTGCCAGCTAATTTCTAAATAAAACAATTAGAGAATAAACCCTAATAAATTACACTTCTTAAGCTGATGAAAGCTAATTAATTCATTAGTAATCATAGAATTCAATCTCAGGTGATTTAAGTTTAGATGATGCAAACTTTATAATAAGCAATATGATACAAAAAATGAAATAATCTTTAACTAAAAGTTATTTTAGTTTTATTTAAAGATTTCCATTACTTTAAAAAATGTTTTAAATAGATACATTTGAATTGGGGATTCGAGAGAATAAAAATATAAAAAGCAAAGGTTTAAAAATTGATGATTATAACATTTTAGTAGTTTTTTTAATTCTAATCCTCTTAATATTAAACTGCTTACAATATTCTTTAATTCCAAATTAAGCTGTGATTTAAAGTCATTTTAATAAAATTGAAACTATTTTTAAATTAGGTAATAATTAAGAATTTTTAAGTATATCTACATTAGACGAAATTTTTGGTTATTTTAATGACTTAAATAAATTTCCATTTTACCTCTGTAATAAAGAATCTTAGTTAAGTTAATACTATGATGTAATTGGAGCTATTAGATTTAGAAATATAAAAGTCAAAGACATGCCATGTAAATTCTCTGTTAGATCTGATGTAAAGAGTTCAATATAATGTTTTTAATCTTAATAAAATATTGATACTATAGAAACAAAATTACTATCTACAGGAGATTAAGATTGGATGCTTTTTAAATCCTAAAATGATATTCATATTTAAAGAATTACTAAAGGAAAATTTGGTTAATATGATTCGACAGGGTACATATAAGACTTAAAAAAGTCAAAGTAAACTATGACATATTATAGACAGCATATTACTTATGAAATGTTCTAAAATAATGAATATCTAAATGTAAATACTTTGGCACTTATTATTACATTTACTATTAAAAGTAAGTTAGACTCTAACTTTTTTTTTATTGAACTTTTACTTGAAAATACAAATCTTGGAATTCATCCTAATTTCCCAAAAATTAAGTATTTTAGGTTAGCAAACCTAGATAAAATCGACTATGAAATTCAAATATTGACATATTTTAAACTATTTTTCTCTATTTGTTTCTTGATTTACATGATATTTGTAATAATTACATTTTGTAAAGAATTATCTGATATTTAATCTGATTAAACAAAATTAAGAAATTCTTTCACATATTTTATTTCTCTTATCTTTTTAATAAATGTATTTATACTATATACAAACTTTTTGAATATTTAATAAACCTTTAAGTTATTATCCAATTAATAGAATCCAAAAAAAATAATTGAACTTGAAGAATTTGAAGATTTTGGAAACTTTGCTGAAATATATCAAAATTATTTTTCCTATTTAGGTTTATCAGTAGCCGTCCTTATTTTAAGAAGCTTTTTGTTTTTAGGTATTTTTCAAAGTATGCTTAATTTAATACAATCGATTTAATTTTCATACCTGTAAATTATGATTAGCTTTAAAATATTAATACTAATACTTCTCAGTTTTTGTATGATTATGAAGTCTTTATAAGGACCTTATACATCTGAGTTTAGTACTTTTGATATGGCTTTTACATCACTTCTTTAAATTTTGATGAATTCTTATGATGTTAGAAAATTATTAGAAAATAATTAACTATTAACTACTTGTATCTTGACCTTTTTTTACTTTTTTTTGGCTTACTTTACTTTTAATATGATAATTGTGATTTATATCGATTCTTATAGGTAAAGGAAAATGAATATCTAGACAAACTAAATTGAGGAGCTCTGAAAAAATTGATAATTCTATGACTAATTTTGAGTATGGATTACGTTGGCTAATTTATTGGTTACCAAGTTCAGTCTAAAATAAGATTTTGATTTAGATTCTTTGAATTTATTTTTTCATTAAGAATTTTTAATTGTTTTTAATTTTAAAGTATAAATGATTTTTATTTAAATTTAAAGAGATTCTATTTAGAAGGGATTAGTTTAAATTTACAAATCTATTTAAGAATTATTATATATTAAATTTGTTTAACTAATTTATTTATTTTTAGTTATTGATATAAATTATAGAACGATAAATATATCAATCATAATAGACTAGAATTCTGAGAGAGAATGATTATGATTAAAAATTGTAGTCAGTTTATCGATAAAGAAATTAGAAAAATCATTATCATAAAAATAAGATGATTAGAAAGAAACTAAAAAATGAACTTATTAAATAATTTATTATGTATATAATTATTCTCAAATGTTTTGTTTATTGAACCAATATCTACCTTCTCCATCAAATTTTAGAATATATTCATGAAATTTAAATAATGATTATCTATGTGAAACTGTAAACAAAGTAATATTTAAAGCTTTTGCTTTATTATACATTATTGCTTCAATATCCATACTAACAGATGATGTACATTCATCTAGAAAAAGATATGTTTATAATAATACCTAGAATAGCATATTAAGGTTTATGATAGAACAATCTAGCCATAGCAATTCTTTATTTTTCTCCTCCACTTAAGACATCATTCCAATCATTATTTGCATCTAAACCTCTTTCTCTATACACTAAATATTCTAACTAAACATCTTCTAATAATTTATTCAAATCTTAATCATTTATTTTTCTTCTTAACATTTATAATTTTGTATGAGGATATATAATTTAATCTCTCAAGGTGCCTGGAGGTAAATAAGGTCTTTAAGGAATATAAAATAATTTATCAATTGCTGGTCTATATAAAGTACCACCTTAAACTGGCCATAAAGCTCCCAAAATTCTAAAAAGTGATGATTTACCACATCCATTAGGTCCACTAATAATAACATTCATTCCAGGAGTTATTTTGAAAGACATCCCTTTTACAAGTGTATCTCCATTTGGTGAAATAATGGGCACATTATCAAATTCAATAATATCATCAGTTTAAATTATCTAATTTTTAATAATTATCTTACTTATCCTTTGTCTAATTAAATTGTTTAATGCTTTCCTTAATCAATAACTGGCTAACCAGTTTCATTCTCTTTTTAGACTTATGTTCTTTTATAGTATCCAGTAGTTAAATCAGATAAAACTTCTTTTATTTCATAAACAACTCTTGTATATCCAGCTAATTGTTATACTTCTTTATAACTAACAACCAATCTACCAATTGCTTTAGCCAAATTGATTAATAATGAACTATTGCTTACATAATCTCTGGTAATAGCACTTTTATCATTTCCAATCTTTTTTAAATATTCTTCTCGATTGGGTCCAAAAACTGGTAATCCCATTATTCCATATCCTGCCATAACTGCTCCATATTTAACCAAAAGTCCATCAAATATTCCCATAAATAATCTTAACTTATTCACTAATACTTAATGTGAATTAAGTTATGAATAAGATTAATTAATCTTAAGTTTTTCCCAATTTTATCCTTATAAAAATGCTACTTCTTCAGCATGATATAACAATTGACTATGAACACTTCTATATTCCCCTTCTAATTTTTGATCTATTGCAGTTAACTTACCAAATGCTGGAGATACAATTTTTAGTAAGACTCCTGAAAAGAAATACCATAAGAACACATACATTGGTCCTTAATATCCAATTGAAACTGCTAATTTTTTTGAGAATAAAAAAATATCCAAAACTGGTTTTGAAAAATTAGAGTAAATTTGAGATAAAGAATTAGCCCATTTCTCAATATCTGTAGTTAATCTCTAATCAGGATTAGATACTCTACTATCTAAGTTAGAAACTTAATAAAAGATCATGTTTTTGATGTACTAATCATGAAAATATTCAGTTAATCTTCTTCTAAATCTAAGTGAAAGTGATTTATTTAGATATTCTAAATAACTATTAACAAAGCTAGCAGGTACAGCAACTAAACCTAATTATATGATCTACATTATTTTATTTTCATACTTTTTTTATGAACTTTTACAAATCACCATTAATAATTGTTTTAACTATTCTACCATTCAAAGATGAAATGTAGATACTCATCATAGTACGAATGACTAAAAACACTGTTAGAACACTTAAATCAAACACTTCCATGCTTTTAATTGAAGGAATAACAATTTTCAATAAATCCAAGATTCTGTTTATAAATACTTTATCAACATTTCCTTGACCTTATCTTCTAGGTATCTTTCTAGGAGAAGATGCTTCTTTTTTAGATTTCACAATCATTAATATTAACACTAACAATGCTCCTGAAAGAGCTTTATTTTAAAATGATTAAGGCATAGGAATCTTGGATAGCACACTAGGCATTAAAAATTATTTTAATTTATGATAATAATACTTAATTTGTCATCATATAAAGAGAGTTAATTAAAATTAATTAATTTTATTGTATTTATGAATTTTATTTAATGATAAAAATCATTATGTTTCTGCTCTAATACACTTTTATTCAATTTTCATAATATTTTCAAATTTATTATTATTAGATAATTATTCGATGATTAAATTTAATCCATTCAAAATTTTTTATTCAATTTTTATTTAATTTTAATTTCTTTCATTCATAATTTATTTATACTACAAAAGCCTTAACAAATTGATTAAAATAACTGTTTAAATTTGAACTTTTTTTAATTACATTACATTCAATATAAAAATTTTTAATTCAATTTTTCTTAATTAATTTATTATTTTATCTTGAAATAATATACAGAAATGGTTCTTAATAAAATTTGATACTTAATTAGTTAAATAAAGGAAATTTATATTTCATGCTTCATAAAAACAGATTAACAAATTTGGGATTGAAATTTACAGTATCTGAAATAGATTTCTATCTGTATGTCACTTAATTGAATTTCTATTAATTCTATATTTACTTTTAATGATCTTAACTATCATAATCTTTTTGGATTAAAATAAAAGAGAGATGTAATAATTATTTTATCAACTCAAAATATAGAATTAGAAAATTATTTTTAAATTTTAAATAATTATATTGATAAATTTTTGTTAGAATCAGAAACTAACTAACTTTTTCATTTCTTCGGTTCTATCTATTTTATTTTATGCAAATTTTCCATCTATGTAACACTTTAAAATGTACAAAGAATGTTCATCATGATTTTTAAATCCTTTAATATTTCTATCTTTTCTAAACTATACCTTTTAATCTAATTAAGGAAAACCTTTACTATCAATCAACGATTAATTTTTTAAACTTTAATTCAAAAGTAATTCTTCAAATAAACTCTTATCATTTTATACTTATACATTATTTTACTAAACCTATTGTTGAGCATTAAATTCTTATTTGGGAGCTGAATTTGAATCTTTCAAATTTTTTTGATCTTAGAAACCTTAAGGACCTTAGTTTTAAGGATAAGAAGCAGGAGGGGGAGGGGGTGGTGGGGGTAATGATACTTATTGTTATTAATTCGCTTAAAATTAATTGGGAGGATTTTAAAATTCGAATTGATTATTAATAGCATTTTGGGAATTATAACTAGGTTAAACCTAATCTAGATCTTCTTTTGGATAGTTAAAATTTAAACCTTAATTATTTTACTATTGTTAAGCATTTTAATTATTTAAGCTAGAAATTATTTAATTAGATTGATTTGAGATTTGTGGAACATTTGATGAGGTCTATTAAGGTGGCAATTATTTCTATTCTTAAGCTTCATATTAATTGTAAGAAGAATTTGTCACTTATTATTAATATTGTGAATTATTATATTGGTAATTTTGATCTATGTTATAATCTTACTTTATTTATTAATTTTGAGGTTCATTAATAGAATTTTATGAATGATAAGATGATGTCATCTAATTTGGATAAACTTAAGGTTACTAATATTAATATTGCACTTATTGATCATAATTGTTTTATAATTTATATTAATAAGCTTGTGTAGGAGGAAATGCAGCTATTTAATTAGGATAAGTTGGCTAAGAGGAACTTGGGTTCTCTGGAAATTAAGACTAAGATTAAGGTGGATAATTTATTTGGGCTTAATTTTAATAGGATTAAGGTTACACTCCAGAAATATTTATCTAAATCGTTATTAAAATTTAATACTTAATTATTATAATTTTAAATCTATGTATTTTGATTTAACACAGGTTATGGTTAAGGAATTGAATTATACGGATTAACAGAATATAAAGGATTTGTAGAATATTAGGGATTATTAGAATATTAAGGATTATTTGAATATTAAGGATTATTTGAATATTAGGGATTATTAGAATATTAGGGATTTTAGTATCCTTACATTGGTGGTTAAGGAACATTTTAATAAGGGTTTATTGACTAATTTAAATTTTATACATTGTGATTACTATAAGTCATCTAAGGTTATTATTATTATTATGTTTGGCTTTGATATTATTGATATTAAGAATCTGTCATACTTGATTGTGGAATTTGTATTGATTAGTAAGAATTTTATATTGGCTATTAAATATTATATTATGAATAAACAACAGAAGAGTTCATTTGTGGTGGAACTTATGTCTGAATTTCATCATCTAATAGAAAAAATGTAAATTAAGTGTAATTAGGAGTATATTGATGTCCATAATTTAAAAGTTGAATCTAATGGACTTAGGTAAATTAAGTCAAATAAATATCTCTAACGAATTAGTCATTATATAAGCTGTATAGATACTAGTTTACTTCAAAAGGAGCTGTTTAAAAGGTAGCTTAAAAATAGCCGTATATTATATCTCTCAATTATTGAAGGGGACCAAAATTATTAATATTATTAGCTGCATATTCAAGACTAGCAAGTTGATTTGCAAGATGAGGACCCAAATATTAAATTCTTCCATTTGTCTAAAATATTATTTCTCTTTTATTTATTAATTTTTAAATTAGCCTAAACTTACATATTATTAATACTCTATTAAAAATCTATTCATTTTTTAGTCTCTAAAATGACACAATAACTCCTGTATTAGTGTTAAAGCTAAATGATGATTTGTGTGATAGTGCGAATGATGATGAGTTGCATACTTGTATAACTATACAAGCTATTATTCTTTTCTCTAAACCTATTCATACTCATATGTTTCTTTTTAAGCTGCTAAATCTAGAACAGCCTAACATTATGGAACAAAATATTACATTAATAAATATTATATGAAAAACTCATTTTAATCAAAATTAAATACTATGTACTTAGATTATATAATAAAAAATCATATTTTCCATATAATTTTTAACATAATAAAGACTACATTATCCTATTTAAAAATAATATATAAATATGGAAAATTTAGTTATAATAATAGTATTGAGTTAATTGTATTATTTTTTACATTGTAAATAATATATTAAGAAATAGTAGAATTGAATCAAATTAAGAAAAACAAAAATGAATGTTCTTATTTATATAATTTATTTAGAATCTTATAAACATGATTATATTTTACATTATAATTAATTATTAAATAATACAAATAACTTATAACAAATATATTAAATCAATCTAATTTAATTAATTAGAGTAAGAAACTGATCATCCATTAAATAATTTAAATTTTAATACTAATCACATCATTGTTGTTAGGGTTCCATTTAAATTATATATTTATGGTAATAAAGTGTCATTCTTTGATATTGGTTGTTTTGAATTTAAATATTTGTATCCCTTTGTTGTTTTAAAGTCTTCTAAAAACACTTCTTATCCTCCACATTAAGCAGCATGCTCATAATTTAAAGCAAATCGCCTAAAAAACAATTATAAATAATTATACCTATAATATGTTTATAGTAATAAATCTTTTAAATCTTTTCCACAATGCAATACACATTTAATTCTAACATTCAATTATCCAAATCTTTTTTCATGAAAACATTATTCTATCTCTTCACTTTCAATATCAATTGTCAACCCATGAAGATAAGCGCACAATGGATGAAATGCATGTCTGCAAGGAATAGTTTGAGAACCAAAACAAGTAAATCGAAATCCTATAATGAAATAATCAATACCCTTATCGTCACCACATATAGCACATTATGGAGTATTTGATTCATTATCTTTACATATTTATTTAATATCATTTTTACTACTTCTCACTTTATAAACACCATTTTCAATAATTACTAAATTTGTAAGCAATAAGCAAGAAACATGATAAAATTAATTGTCAATTTACTTTTATGGAAGTCCCAATTTTTTGCAAATTCTACATTTTGCAAAATCTATCATATAAAATAACTGATTACTTCTTTTTGTTATTCCCATTTTATTTTATTCAAATTAACATGCATCACAAAGAACATCTTACTCATCTAAATTTCCAATAAAACAATAGCAGATTTTATGAAATGATGTTGAACATCTTCCGCAATATATAACTGGATTAAAATCTGTGTAATGATAATCAAAACAAATTTTGCAATCAGTATCAAGTGGTTTTGTATTTTCTTTAGAATGAATTTTTTTCTTTTTTAATTAAGCTTTTTATGAGGATTGAGAATCTAAATTTAAACAAGGGTAAAATGTATTTAAAACATCTTTTTCTTTATCTTTGTAACCATTTATAAACGCTTTAACTATTTAAGACCATTTCAATAAATCCATTGTCTTTCTCTATTCTTTTTTTAATTATTTTAATGTTTAATAATCTTTTGTTGCAACTATTTAATTGTTTATATTTCCCCTCATTAAATTATTTTGCTAAACAATTTGATTTAGATCTTCTTTTAACACATGATATACAATATCTAATTCAACAATGGTATCACTTTCAATATCTAGCTATTATTCTAAAAGCTAGTATTAACACTTAATTTTTTCTTCCAACTATAAACATTATTCAAAATCCTCTTAACTTAGTTCACAGGATTCTTGAAAAGTAAGACTTTTTCCTACTGACTCCTTTTTAGCAAATTTATATTTATACTTCATTTTCTGCTATTTACATATTTTTTAAAAAAGGGACGCTTTCTTATGGGTACTTATAAAGTCTTAGATTTGTTAGGATCTATCCTTTGGTTTACGTTCGACCAATATTATCATTGAAATTATATCGTATGAATCTAAAAGATTGTTTTACAATTAGTGTACTAATAGGAAGATTGTGAAGTTCGAAAAACAACATTCATGGAGTCTCTATAAAGATATCTTAACTAAATTATTGGTTCTATACATATAATTAAGGTTTACCAAAATTACTCATATCTGATACATCTAATAAATCTTCATCTAAAGTAATTAAATCATGCCATGAAAATAAGTTATCGAATTCTTCTAAACTTGTTAAAGGCATATTTTCCTATCCTTAAAAATAAACATCATCTATTTTGTCCCACCATTTTGCTATTAATTAATCTCTCTTTATTTCTCTCTCTTACTTTGGAAATTCTGGATCTTCTTGTACAATTTTAGTATTCAATGGATAAATTTATTATTTAACAAAAGTATTTTTGTTAATTTCAATCTCTATTTATTAATTTTCCGATGGATCTTATTAAGCTTATAATTATATTTATGACTATGGTTATGGTGATGGCTATGGCTATGGGTATATTTTAAACTATTAAACACTTATTATAGGATCTATAATATTTATTTATGTTTCTGGTATAAACTATTAATTTTTCTTAAAAGCTTAATCAAATGAAACATCTGTTATTTAATTTTGCTTAAGTGGATTAGGAGAATTTGATTTGATATTGTAAGTAATCACTATTTTATTATTTTATTAAGATTCTTCACTATTACTAAATTTCAAATTCGTGCTTGAATTCCTTGACTTTTTTCTATCGGTACGAGATCTTGTATGGGAATGCTTCTTTTTATGCTTCTTTTTATGCTTAGATCTACGATGTGAATGTGGTTCTTCCTATTTTTCTTTCCAATCTATGTGAGAGTTAAATAGATAATTCACTGCTTCATCTAAATTAGTAACAACATTTTGAATTTAATCATGGTACGTACAAAATATCATTAGCTAAGGAGGTCGTTGACCATTCTCTTCACTCTTATATATTATAGGGTTCTCTACACAATCAAAGTGAAGGCGCTTTTTACATTATCTTTTACGAATTACACATTCTAATTATACCTATATGAACAATGAACAACTTATTTTGAGTTTTTCTTCCCGCATATTGAACAATTTTTCAAGTATTCCTTGTAAAATAATTTTTCATTGATCGCCAAACGATGATTCCAATCAGATTTGTAAAATAATAGGCACTTTTTATGGATATACTCGTATTCCCTCGAGGATTTGAAATGAGGAAGCAATTTCACTAATCCATCTGATTTCCTTCCACACACAACACAATTTTAAAATACCATTAATTATAATTATTTTTTATATCTCATCTTTTTTCATGAATTCTAAAAATTAAAAGGTGTATTATTTTATAAATCTTAAAAGAGCTCAATCTAATTTTATATTAATTAGTAAATGTAATTTTATCTTCAAACTTTTTTTTTATAAACTTTTTCATACAGAAATACAAGTAATATCAATTACTTTTAAATGTATATACAGATTATCTTAACACAAATTCTATAGCATTATTTTATATAAAGTATTAAAAACATGTGAGTCTTTAAAATTAAATACTTAAATCAAACTCATCTGAATTTTTACTCTAAATTTTACACGCATATAAAATTAATAAATCTATTAACCTATTACTAAAATTATTATGATTTTTATTAATTTATTTAAATAAATAACTCTATCTATTCCACAATTCTAATACCATAAAAAAGTTCAATTTATAAAGTAAAATTACCTAAATATTATTTTAGTATTTATATTTAAATAATTTGACTTAAAAAATGTGATAGAAAAGATAATTATTTAAACAATCTTTTCTACTTAAACCTTAAGTATTGTCAATTAAATAATTTTCGATGTTTGTTTTTTTAAGATAACTAATAATTGTAAACCAAATTATTCCAGAATTCAAGATATTATTTATATTTCAATAAAGTTATATATCTTCTAAATATTTGATAACAAAAACTAATTCATTTTTTTTCTCATATTAGTCATAATCAAGGATTTGTAATATAACTCTAAAATTCAAGCTACTGCATAAAGAAAATTAGGTATTTTAAATTAATCAAATGAAGTTCTTTAATATTGATATTAATTTCAATATGTGAGTATGCTCAAAATTAACTATTACTAAATAAAATTTGACTATTTATATGTTTGTGAAAATAGGATAAAAATAAATGGAAGAGTATAATCTTTATGTAGTCCTTACTTTATAATGAACTTTTTAATTTTTATTTGTCATCAGATGAATGATTCTAATTAATTAAAGTTATAATCTCAATAATAAAAAAAAAAAAATAAAATTCTAGATTAAAATTAATCATTGTAATATTGTCAGTATTTCAATGACCACCAGTCACCTTCTTTTTATTTATATAAAGCTATATAGATATAATTTTTTCTCTCGTATATTTTTGATTTTTCAGGTACAATTTTTTCTCTAGTCCTTGGAATTTTTAAAGCATATTCAACCAATTCACTTACATTAATATTGAACTCAAATCCATCAGTTTAAAATTATGCATTCATAGCAATGATAGGGGTATCGATGATTTCTGGATAATCATTTCTATCTATCAATATTCTAGAATATTAAATGGAATTATTACTTCATCCACATTCCATCATTCATAAATTTATATTTTACAATACTTTTTAATTATTTTTCTGGATCTCTAATTCTTTCTTGTATTAATTAAGGAGTTCCTCCAGATGTTATTAACTATTCTGAATTCAATAATTTTCTTGCTTCTTCAGATAAAGCTAACCCAGAATTATAATACTAAGAATAATATTTTAATATTACTGAAGTATTTTTATGAAGATCTTGAGATTATTGGATAGGGTTTTGATCGTATTCAATTTCCATTAAAAATATTTATTTATCAAATTATTCCCATTTTAATTAATTACACAATTAAATATTGAATATATTATAAATACCTATGCAGGTTTTATTTTATAAATATATAATTTTTTATCTTTATTCCTTATCAATCTACTCTAATCTTCGATAATCATAGAAAGTTAATTTTATCTTAAAATATTTTCTAATAGTATTTTCTCTTAGATTAATGTCTCTTTTATATGGTTATTTAATATTATTGACAGAGGTTATTTGTCATAAGGCCAAGAACCAATATTGATTTTTTCTTAGAGAATATTATGGAAGAATCAGAATAAATACAATAATACTCAAAATATCAAATTAAATTCACAATACTTCATTTTTTATAGTTGTATAAAATATAATAATAGAGTTTCTTTGATTATAAGTTTATTTTTGATTACATTAGATAACAAAAGAAGAATAAATCTTAGAAAGAAATAAAATGACTATTATTTGATTGATTACCCAATATATAAATCAATTTTCACTCTTATTTTGTGGCTGTTATTAATTAATAAAACTTTAAAGTTTTTTTTGATTATTTAATTCCAAAATTTCTGCCCTTAATTTATCTTTTTCTTTTTCTATGTTTTCAATTTACTATTTTAAATCTACATTCTTTTAATAATAAATAAAGAGTATACTTTTTGTGCTATTTCTAATGCTAATAAATTGGCTTTATCAGCTCTTTGTTAATTAAAATTATATTTTTCTTCATCCTCCTTTGCTTTAAAAGCTAATTTTAAGAACTCCTATGTTAAATTTTAAAAGGTGCTAGTTGATTTTTCAAAAGTTTCTATAAATTCATTTTGTTTTCCTTTATAAACTGATAATTTCATTTTTTTATCGTTTAAGGACTTTTATGCATCTTATATTAATTATTTCTCTTGCATTGCCTTTTATGCATCTCCTTACATTTTTTCGAATTGCTCCATATATTTTTTAGTATCATTTTTTTATTCTTCTTCATTCTATTTAACTTTTTCCCAAAATTCCTTTTCCTTTTATTCATATTATGCAATTAATGCTTACATATCTTCTCGAATTCTATAAAATATAAGGTAAGAGATTACTTTAAATTTTCCTCAGCATACATTTTTGCATCTATTTCTTCTTATTGAATTTTATTCTTTACATCTTGTACATCAATATAAAATTTATCTTTCATTGATTTTCTATTTTATTCTTCTATTTCTGGAAGCTTTTTAAGTGTTTCACTAATTTTTTTTGCACTCTAATCTATTTCTTAACAATTTTATTTTAATTTTAATAATTTATCTTATAATTGTGGATATTCCTTATGAAATAATTATTCTTTTTCTTAAGTTTCTTCTTTTGCTCTTTTTCTTTAAATAAATTCATCTTGTTACAATGTTTATAAAAAATCAAGCTAAAATTAATCTTCATTAATTTACAAATTGTTGTCCAATTTTTTTTAATTAATCAATCGAAACATCTTCATTTATATTTTTTAATAATTCTTTATAATATTCCTCTATCAAATTAAAATTAAAAGTACCTGCTTAAGCAAATTCAACATTATCTAATGAATTTTAAGATAATTCTGCATATTTTTAAGCCAAAAGTTCTTACATATTTTCAAATTTTAAATAAAATATTAATATTAATCATTTTCTTACTTTATTGAGATATCTTTAAATTTACATTATTTCTTTAATTTACAAAGTTAATTCAAAATCTTCTAAATTATTATAACTTTTAATATAACTATTAAGATGAAATATTAATATTTAATCTTTCAAATGTTTAATGTTTATCTGTGTTAATATATTTACATTGATCTCTAATAAATTTAAAAGAGCATCTTTAAAAGCGAATAGGATTTAATACTTAAAAGATACATTATTATTGAATTTTTAATTTAATACTTAATCATAAATTCATTATTTTAGTTTATAAAAGAGTATCCTATTTAATTTTTGTATCCTAGCATGATATAATGGATTACGTTCAATAGTATTTAACAATTCAAACAATTTAGTTTAAATAAGAGTTTTAAAATACTCTCTTAAACTATCACCAATTTCCTTTTGAAATTGATTTAGTATCATAAAATTAATGACAAACAGAATAAAAGTGAATAAAGTAATAGAATTAAACTGAATTTAATATTCTACTTATAATAGTTTTGTATAAATTAATTAATTGGAATCTATTTAATTTCGTTAAAATAGTATATCCAATATTATTTGATTTATTTTAAGAGAATCCTTAAATAACTAAAAAATTCTTTTTTTGGATGTTATAAATGATAAAAGAAGTAAATTAATAAAGAATAAATGCATATGTTTATCATGGTACAATTTAATAAAGAATTTTGATTAACAGCAAAACAACAAATTTTTGTTTGTTCTATTAATTAATAAATATATTTAAAAATATAAATAATCAAAATCTTGTTTTAGTTTTAGGTTCAACTTTATCAAATTCTTTAAGTTTAAATTATGGTTGCTATGTTTGATTTAAAGATTTGATTAAACTTTAGTAAGCTAATTTACTTGCCTTAGTATGTTTTGTTGCTGTTGATGGTCTTTTATTTAATTGTTGTTTATGTTTTGATATTGCATCATATTTATTATCCATTAATTATTCTGCTTCATTCATATAACTGCCACCTAAAATATTTTTCATAGGAGATTAAGGCAAATAAGGTTTTCCATATCTGAAATTTTCATCTGGTAAATTCATTTCAATTTAACTGCAACCTCTTCTTCTAAACACTCTTGCATCGTTACTTTTTCTGAAAAGATAATATTGCTTTTAATCATGTAATTTACTGGAAATGCACATTTTATTCAACTTCATAAAATCTCTATCAGGTGGATTTTGTTCACTATGGTTATGATAATACCAGGTTGATGTAACTATTATGAAAAAATAAAATACTTTCTTAAGCACCTTCTAAATCATGGACAATTGGCTTTCCAAAATAAATATTATTAGGGATAGTGTAGATTGATTATTTTGCAGCTCCAACTGAATCTTTTAATAGTAAAGAATTAGCTCTATTTTTATTCCAAGGTTTCATTTTTATTTTGATTAGTAATAATTTTATAAATAATTATAATTATCTACATAAAAAATAACATAAACAATAATTAATGAAATCAAGCATATCAGCATGATTTCTATTCACGAATTTCATCTATTCCTTGACTTACATTAAATGAAGATCCAACAACTTGTTGTGAAAATTAAGTTATTCTCTCTGCTTAATTTGATTTAATAGATTTTCCTTCTAATTTAATTCTTGTTATAAAATAAAGTAAGGGTTCACTTTCACCAAATTCTTTAACACTAAAAATATCATTTAAATATTTTGATAATAATTGTTATCTTTCTTAAATTTTCAAAGGATCATCAATTGTCTAACCAATTAATTTTCGTTTTGGAAAATTAGGCAAGTTGTTTTTATATTATTATTTTTCTAACAATTAATGAAAATCTCTTAGACTGCTATACCTTGTCTCAAATTTATATTTTGTTGCTTTTTTAGTGTCATTCATTACGAAGAAATATTTAACATAATCATTTTCAATAGAGAAATCATGTGTTTAAAAATGATATCTCTAATAATAAACTGTAGTATTATTTGCTTTTTACTTATTTTTCTTCATCGATTGTAATAGATCTTATCTTTAAAGAAATGACTTTTTAAGCTCATCCATTTACAACCAATAAAAAGCTTTTGAATATTCAGAATCCATTTAATCCAATTTACATGTTTCATCAAGTAATTATTATTAAGGTAAAATGTCTTTTAAAAATTCAAATGACCACAAAGCTGGAATGTTGAGAATGATTTCTAAATATTACTATAATTCTTAAGCCTAAAAAAATTAGAAATTTAATTACTCTTGCTATTATGTCATTTTGAGAATTTTTTGTTCTTCCAAGAATTTTCTTTTTTGGGAATCTTGGAAGTTTTAAATTTAACTTAAATTCATTGTTTTTTTATTGGATTTGTTCATTTAAAACTTTGAGATCCGAATATCGTCTATAAAGTACCTTTATACTTTTTTAATCATCAATGCAAACATTATAATAGACCACATCATTTCTATTTTCGAATGAATTTATAGTCACAACATATTTGATCATAATTATTTAGATTGTTTTGATTAATTATAATAATTAATATTAAAAACTTTTGATATTTAAAATTAATCAAATAATTAAAGATTAATATATACCATTTTAGAGATGGTCTATCACTTTACTTTTCAAAATAAAATATCAAATCTTCCTTTAATTATTTCTTTTACTTTAAAATATTCATATTTAATATTAATTACATATTTATCAAATATTAATCTAACTTAACAATTACTATGCTTCTTGAAATGTAATAGATTAATTAACTAGTACTAATGGTTTATTCTAATCACCACATTTTAGATGCAAATATAAATTATATAGATTGATCAATAACCTAACATTTTTTGTTTAAATGTGATAAAAATTCTTATTAAATATTTATTATATATATACTGGATTTAATTACTTAAGTTAATCAGCTAAAAGACTTATACTAAGTAATAGTTAAGAAATGCAAAATTTTAATAGATCACTTTTAACCATCTAAAATATATTTGGTTATTTTTGCTACTGCACAATAACAGTTATTTAATTATTTTCATTTTCTAAAACTATTTTATAATTTTACCTTATTCTTATTTTGTATAGTATAGTATTATGCCAGTAAGTGCATAAACCAATAATTCATTATCTTAAATTTCTTATCTTACTGATTTAATAAAAAAACAAATATTTAATGTCTATTCCTTAAACTAAAAGGCTTATTTTTCAAAAGATAGAGATTTTGTTCTTTAATGATATCTTGATTGTATCACATTATTCTCTTTCTCAAAAATTAACATCTATAATTTCTCAATTGTAATTCTTTTTTATGGATCTATCTCTAACATATTTTATATAATTTATTGCATTTTAGGACTAATTTCCTTATTAAATTAAATTGGATTGTTGACATAACAAAATAGAAGTTCCTTCTCATTTTATGCTTTAAAAGGAGTGAATCCATGAAGTAACTAATAAAGTGTTATCCCTAGAGACCAAATATCAGACTGATAGGTATGTTAATTATTTGTTAAAGTCTCTGGTGACATGTATAGCGGACTTCCGAAATTAAATAGAAAATTTGAATTTTCTCTAATAGCAAACCCAAAATCAGCTAATTTAAAACAATTCTATGAAATAAAAATATTAGATGGTTTAATATCATTATGGATAATTTCTTTATAAATTATATCTATTACTTTATTTCTTTAATGTCAATAATGCATTAGACATTTGATTTAAAAAATTCAATGCTTACACTTCATTGAACTTTTTATTTTTATTCATTTGATCTATGAAGTATTTTCTTAAAATTACCTTCCAAACTTCCATATTAACATAATTCAGTTATTATAAATGTATTTGAAGTGCTTTTGATGATGTCAATCAATTTAATGATATTTTAGCAGTTTAAAGTTTGTAAAATTTCAATTTCTGTTTTAAGTAATTTCAATTAAGGTTCACTCATCTGTTAATGATTAATCACTTTTATAGCATAAAATTAATTATTTTCTGAAGATTATCCCCTATAAACTTTACATGAATAACCTTAACCAATAGGTTCAAATATTTTGTATTTTCCAATCATAAATTTACTAAAATTTAAGTTAAATAGTATGTAGTAAATACATGAATTATCAAAGTATCTAAGTTTTGGGTTTATTTTTAATGAAGATAAGATTGCTCCATAAAAAAAGAATTAAAAACAAATATATATTATTTATACATCAAAAATTATATAAGTAAAAACTTAATTGAAATCTGAAATAGAATTATATAATAAATATGAAAATTCTCAATGTTCGACAATTTAATCTTATATCAAATTTAGACTTAGTCTATCTGAATGAGAATGTTAATTAGAAGGTGAATTATCCATCATAATTATACCTCTTGTATTTATTTCATTATCACTACCTCTAAAATTTGTTAGACGTATTTTAGGTAACTCGCCTTATTGAGAATTAGAATTATCTATTTCATTTTTATGGGTCATTTGACTTAAACACAAATATTTTTATATATCTGCTTCTCCTAATTCTTATCTACATACAGGACATGTCGTATTCTTCATTGTCCAATCTCTTAAACAATTCGTATGAAAGAAATGCTTACAAGGAGTCTCTCGAGTTTAATCTTTTTTTATAAATTGCACTAAACAAACACAACATGCTTCACTAAGTTAATGTTTGGGTACTTATTTTATAGGCATATATTTGTCTAGAACTTCTAATGAAATTTTCGGCTATTCTTCATAAACTTTAGCTTATTTTCTAATTTGACATATGATAAAAATTGAAATTAAAATTCCTAATAAAAAAACACCAATTATTGTAAGAATAGCCCATAATGGAAATGTATCACCTTCATCATCAAATTATTTATGTAAACTTAATGTTATTGCTGCATCATCATTAAGATTATATACTCCTACTGCAAAAATATAAGATTAAATATCAGTCTATCTTTGTAATTTAACTTCTTAACTATCGCCATTTTAGTGTAGCAAGAATAATTCAGACTAAAATGATGGTAATGTTGTCATTGTTGCTTTATCAATTGGTAATAAAGCTACAACAAATGCAGCCCAATCACTTTCAGCTTCAATCTAAAATATATATTATATTATACTTTATAATCATAATTATCCAATACATAATATATATAGTTCCAAGAATTTTGAGGTACAATTAGAGTAGTTGAAGTATCTGTCTCAATTTGTTCCATACCTTACTAGCAAGACTAACCATATGTTGGAAATTTGCAGACAATCTTATCAGGTGGCTATTAATATATTTGAGATTTTGATACTGAATCGAAAATTGTAATTGTGAATGATATCACTTTGCTAAGATTAGATTCAGATATGAAAGTTAACTTTTTATTAGAAACTGCTATTTGAATCTCATTGCTCTTAACATATATTTATTAGACTTTTGATTTTGTAGCATATCCTTATTCATCATTTAAGGTTTAAGTAACTCTTTCTAAGGTTGAATTAACTTCTAAGTAAGGAAGGCAAGATTGATCCTCTGGAAACTTTTTTATAGTCAACTATTAATTTTCTCTTTAAAAAATACCTCGATTAAGTATTGTTTTGTTGAGTCTAATTTGTAACTTAATTCCATGTATTGAGTTTCAAATGTTTTATAGTAAACTTAAGTTGCACAACAAAGACTCAAAAAGATGAATTATATTTGTAAAAACATAAATTTTTAAATTGATATTTACTGATTAACAACAAATATATTTATATTCAAACATCCCTTCCATTATGATTTAATCTTATCCTATGCTACAGATCTCTCAAAATTTAATTTTATTTAGATAAAGATTAATATTTTTTTTATCCATTTCATAAAATGAATAGATTAACTTTTTTATAATATTATCTAGGTAAGAATTAATAAAAATAAACTTTCTCTTGGTTTAATTATTAATGTTAGACAACATAAAATTGCAAAATATTAAATTAAATATCACGATATATAAGTTTATTTATTTCTAGTGAACAAGTTTATTTTAATTTCAATATTTAATCTATTTTAATAACCATTTTGTCAGACATATTCATTTGTTTATTATTCTATCTTTAAGAAGTAAATTCTTCCGAATTTAACACCTATAAATTATCCATTCAGAGAATATTTTCTATTTGGGTTTCTAAGAGGAGAGAATATATTTTATAATCAAAACCTCAACATTAAATTTATTTCTAAATTAAAGTTTCAAAAGTTCTACCTTATCAATTTGTCTTAATAGTCTAAAATTGTGAAAATTATTAGTATATAATAATAGAATAAAAATGATTAATTTTTGTTAATAATAAGTTAATTAAAAATAATAGACATATCTTAATTGTAAAACAAAAAAACAGCCTCATAGATACTTAAATATCTTGAGCATATATATTTATCTAAGTATTTTATTTTTTAGTTTAATTTGATCAAATGAATTTTTTCGGGATGTTGGATATTAAATATAAATATATATTAAAATATAAATTTGATCATTTCATCCATGGTTTACTTGAATTACCAATATTGGAGAATCCTGGGAGATCATTTAGATAGTTGATTGTTGGAACAGGGGTTGATTATTATTATTATGTTTAGGTTTATTATTCTTGATTAGATTGATTATCTTCAATATGATTCCAGAAATCATTCTATTGTATTGGTAATTAAGATGAATCAGCTTGAGTGTCTAATTACTATTATTGTTCTTGATCTTCGATGTCTGTTTACTTTAATGCTACTTCACTTTCTTATTTTTCTCTGATTTTTCTCTTCATATGTGCCAACAACGCACCAATCAATAAAATGACTGCATATTTAAATTAAGAATACCGACTAATAAAAGCAATCTTATAGCAATAATCCATTACTTACCAATGTGAGTACTAGTGTTTACTACTGATTTACCTATCTGAGTCATAGTCAATTCTCCCTTTAGAAATTGTTTAATTCGAAGCAAAGTTAAAAGTTTATTTATCGAAGTAATTGCTCCAGATTTAATAAATTCTAACAGCTTTTTTGTTTTCTCCATTAACATTGAACCAAATATACATAATTAAATAGTTGAAAATGAGATTCCCATTAAAGATTATATGCCCTTTAAAAGAATTATGACTAAATTTACTTAGACTACACTTTAATAATCATTTCTAAGTCCATTCTATTATTGAGGTTGTTGTCCTCTATTGTTCATCATCATTCTAGGATTCATGTAATTATTATACATAATAATTTTATTATATTTGTAATCAATTATTTTATTTTACTAAATCATTTATTGAAAAATACAATCCAAGAATTCCTGCACCAACACCCATCAACATTACAAATGAAGCCTCAATCCATTCCAAAATACCCAAACTTCTTTTGAAATATAACAAATACAATGTGATTGGATAAATAAATTATAAGAATGTTCCAAACACCATACCAATTAAATTCAAGAAAGTATTAAAATTTGGTATCACATAAGCAATCACGTATAATATGGTTGTTACAATTAGTCTCTCAATTATCCAAAGGATCTTAGTGTTTCTTATCTTTAATCTGTTTTCTATTATAGTAAATGCTGGATATATTTGAACTGGATATGTAAATAAAATTGATAAAGCATATAATATTTACAAAGCAAATGCCCAAATTTTGTCATTAGGCAAATTAAATACAATGATTTATTGTAACTTTGTACCCAGTGCTATACAATTAATTATTATGAAAGCAATATACATAAACAAACATGTAAATGAACTACTTAAAAATACAAATGGAAATTTCTTTTAATCACTCATTGAGTATCTTACAGGAAGTGTTGTACAAATACCTTCATAAGCAAACATAGCAACACCAATAAATTTAAACATTCCTTTCGCATTAAATGCCACAACATCCTAAACAGTACCAAATTAAGATATCGAAATTCCTGATATTGTTACCAATACAAACACTGCAATCACAAATCCAGCTGTACTTGTTTTATGAAAGAAATGTAAATCTCTAATTAATGACAAAGGAATTATGATAGCCAATGATATTATTATACTAACATAATTTGGTAGGTGAGAAAAAGCCAATTGACACATATGTTGAAAAAATATTATATACGCAATACAAGCAAAAAACTATATTAAAATATAAATACATATACTTACTAACCTGATAAAAAGATATCCAAAATTGAAGATGAAATTGGTCCCATAAATTCTAATACTATCGTTGTGTAATGATGAATATGTGATTCTTCAGCTACCTTTATTAACATTAAGCTAGTTCTAATTGTACCATAAGATAGAATCAAAAGCAATATGCTAGCCAAAGCATAACCACATTCATTAGCTGAATATGGTAAATCCAATATTGCTATTCCTACTAAACTTTTTATAAAATTAAAGAAGGCTTAAGTACTATTAGATAATTCTTTTGAATTATGAGAATCTTCAGGATTTTCTGGATGACTAGTAAAATTCTGATCCATATTTATTTTTTATTTTTATTTAATGTCAAAATGCTTTTTGTTCTTTAATTTTTACCATCTAAAATGAAATAATATAAAATTTTTAATTGAAAATAAAAGAATGGATCGAGAGAGTCGTTCAAGAGATGATAGTAAAGGTAGATAGGTTCCTTTTTATAGAGAATCTCTTTACAGGAGCTCATCTTCAGTAAGTAGCTAGTTTAAAGTCTCCTCAGGTCCTATGTTATTTAAAGGCACTGAAAATTCAAGTGTGCAAAAAAATACTTAATCTTAATTTGAAGAAGATGCAGATGGATTTAAAAAACCGCCTGCTAGATCAGAGAAATTGGAAGAAGAAAGAAAAAGAAATAAATTACTAAATGAATACACAGCATTTGAATGGGAAAATTTAGAATAAGAATCAGATAGGAAATGGTATGATTATGATGAAGATGATATTGGTAATGCTTCCCAATAAGATTGGGGAGGCGAAGTATTTAAAGGATAGAAAGACGATTTTAAATATGAAGAATATAGTAAACGTAAAGGTTAAACAGTGAGACAATCAGAAAAAAATTAAGAATAAAATAGATGGGAACTAAATAGAATGATTGCGTCAGATGTATTCAAAAGAAAAGCCGAGGCTTGGGATTTTTATGAGGAGGAAAATGAAAAAAGAGTTGTTATACATGTACACGATATCAAACCTCCCTTTCTTGATGGAAAAGTTGTTTATACTACTTAATTGACATAAGTGTAAATTGTAAAGGATCCTAATTCTGATATGGCAAAATTAGCAAAATAAGGTTCAGAAGTCTTAATGTTGATGAGAGAGAAATAGGATAAAACTAAAATGAGAGAAAGATTTTGGGAATTAAGTGGATCTAAAATGGGGAAGGTAATGAATTTGGATAGGAAAAAAGAATTAGATCCAGATAGACATCTGTTAAATGAAGATGGAGATTATGATTTTAAAGCATCTTCTAGATATTAAACAGCTTTATAAAGAGTTACTTAAGGTCAAAGTGATTTTGCTAGAAATAAAACAATAAAGGAGCAAAGAGAATACTTACCAGTATTTCACTGTAGATCAGAATTAGTTTAATTGTTACATGATAATAGAGTTTGTATAATAGTAGGAGAAACAGGATCTGGGAAAACTACCTAATTAACATAATATTTATATGAAGAAGGATATACTAACACAGGTGTTATAGGGTGTACTTAACCAAGAAGAGTTGCAGCTGTGTCAGTGGCAAAAAGAGTGGCAGAAGAGATGGGAGTTGAATTAGGTAGTAAAGTAGGATATGCAATTCGTTTTGAGGATTACACTAGTAAGGATACAGTAATTAAATATATGACTGATGGTGTTTTATTAAGAGAATCTTTATAAGATCCTGATTTGGAGAAGTATTCGGCTGTGATAATGGATGAAGCTCATGAAAGATCATTGAATACTGATGTTTTGTTTGGAATTCTTAAGAAAGTAGCTTAAAGAAGAAGAGATATAAGAATAGTAATTACTTCTGCTACAATGAATGCAAAAAAATTTAGTGATTTTTTTGGAGGAGTACCAATATACAAAATACCTGGCAGAACATTTCCTGTTGATGTTAGATTTGAAAAAGCACCTGCTTAAGATTATGTAAGAAGTGCAATAAAGAAAACAATAGAAGTTCACATTTAATAGCCTCCTGGAGATGTTTTAATATTTATGACAGGTTAAGAAGACATTGAAACAACATGTTATTTGTTAGCTGAGGAACTAAATAAATTAAGTGAAGCAACTCCTCCACTTTTAATTTTACCAATATATTCTTAATTGAGATCCGAAGAATAAGCAAGGATTTTTGAAAAGAGTGAATTTAGGAAATGCATAGTAGCAACAAATATAGCAGAAACATCTCTTACTTTAGATGGTGTAAAATATGTGATAGATACTGGATATTGTAAAATGAAAGTTTATAATCCTAGAATTGGTATGGATGCATTATAGGTTACTCCAATATCCTAGGCTAATGCAGATTAACGTAAAGGTAGAGCAGGAAGAACTGGACCTGGTATTTGTTTTAGATTATATTCTTCATTAAATTATAGATAAGATATGTTAGAAAATAATATTCCTGAAATATAAAGAACAAATTTAGCTAATGTTGTATTATTGTTAAAATCATTAAATATTAATAATTTATTGGATTTTGATTTTATGGATCCTCCTCCTTAAGATACAATTTTAAATGCTATGTATCAATTATGGGTTTTGGGTGCATTAGATAATGTAGGTGAATTAACAGATCTTGGTAGAAAAATGAGTGAATTTCCTCTAGATCCTCCTCTATCAAAAATGTTAATAAAGGGAGATTAGTTAGGATGTACAGAAGAAATATTAACAGTGGTTAGTATGTTGAGTGTTCCAGGGATATTTTATAGACCAAAAGATAGAGAAGCAGAAAGTGATGCAGCAAGAGAGAAATTATTTGTGGGAGAAAGTGATCATTTAACAATGTTGAATGTATTTGAATAATGGAAAAGACATGAATTTTCACCGGAATGGTGTAATGAACATTTCGTCTAAGCTAAGAGTATGAGAAAAGTAAGAGAAGTTAGAGCTTAATTAAAAGATATAGCTGGTAAATTAGGATTGAAAATGAGTACTTGTAATTTCTCGTATGATGTTGTTAGGAAGGCTATTTGTTCAGCTTATTTTTAAAATGCTGCCAAAATTAAAGGTGTTGGAGATTATATAAATCTACGTACAGGTATGCCATGTAAACTTCATCCTTCAAGTGCTCTATATTCATTAGGTTATGCACCAGATTATGTAGTTTATCATGAATTAGTCATGACATCCAAAGAATATATGCATTGTGTGAGTGCTGTTGATCCTTAATGGTTAGCTGAAATGGGTCCTATGTTCTTTAGTATTAAAGAAGATGGTGAAACTAGAGCTTCAAGGATTGAGAGTGAAAAAAAGAGTAAAAGAGAAATCGAATTATCAATTGAGAAAGCTAAAAGAGAACATGAAATGAAAAGTGAAGAATGTCAAAGGAGAAGAGAAAAAGAAGATAGAGAAAGAAGATTAATTAGTGAACGCACTGCCACTTTAGGATAAAGACCAAGTAGAATGCAAACACCATTAAGATAGTAGGCTTCATCAGTTGCTGCAACTCCATTAAGAAGTGAATGCGAATCTGTTATTTCTGGAATGACTAGTATATAAGCGAAATAAATGAGAATGGCTTATTATGATGATGAAGAAGAATAAGATCTTGGTAGAAACAAAATACCTAAACTAGAATGATTAATTAAAACAAGTTTCTATGTAAAATATATATTAGTTATAATTTAATGTCTATTCATTTTATTATTATTTAATTATATAAAATACACTTATCATTTTCTAAAATTTTATTAATTATTTATGTAAGACAATCTTGATCAAACAGCCTCCTTTTTTCACCATCCTAAACTCAAAATCCCAAAACTTAAATGCACTTATGAAGTTATTTGTTCTCCTGATCTCGAGATTCCTACTTTTAGTAGAAAGGATGACTAATTTGAAGATAAATCATTATTCAAGCAATGTCAAAGGAGAAATAGTCAAACAAACATTTCTCAAAATAATTTATACAATATATTCCAATAAATATCCCTTAAAAAGGCAAATTCAGACTCTAAAACCAATCCTAAAGTTCCACCACTTAAGATACACTAGAAATCCTAACAATCCAAAATTTCAGACTAAAAATCGATCAGTTAGCATTCAACAACTTTGCTTAGAGGCAGAAGCAACATAAAAATACTCTAAAATCCTTTTATCACTGACTCTCGTCATTCTCAAAAATCAACATGTACATCTGGAAGTCAACCACCATAACCTAAAGGAAAACCATTTTTATAAAGAAAAGCCTAAATTTAAATGGTCAATAGAGTATTCTCCTCCATGTCCTAACATAAATGAATTTAATTAAATTTATGTCTCAAAAATTTTTTGTAGAATATTCATTTCTCAATTCTAATTTTGATTATATCTAATTACCATACATATTTCAATTAATTTTCACTAATTTTTTATTTATAAATTACAGATTTCCCTAAAAACCTATTGTGATCTTATATTATATAAAATTACTCATATTTCTAAATTGTAAACAACAATATTTACAATATCAATAAACAATATTATCATTCTAAGCTTAAAAGAAATTATTAAAATTATTTATATTCATAAACATTAAAATATTGATGTTATAGTTGTTTGATCAAAATAAAATTTTGAATTTGCTAAGTTGAACGAATTTTAATACAATATACTTCTTTTCAACAATTAATGTAAAATTTTTTAATCAAAAAAACCAATAAAAGTATAAATGGTTAATCTATCGGATAATAAAATCTTGAAATTTTTATTAAATACAAGAAGTAACTCTCATTATTCAAGTTAGTTAAATTACTAATATAATGAAGATTAAACTAAAAATTAATGAGATGATAATATTTATTATTTTATCTAACGAATTATGGATCATTTTGAGAGAATTCGAAAAATTGGTAAGGGTAATTTTGGGGATGTTCTTTTGGTATCAAGAAAAAGTGATGGAATGGTAAGTTATCTCTTTATTATTATAGTAATTTGCATTAAAAAGAGTAGATTTAAGTATGAGGGAAAGTTTTGTGGTTGACCCACTTAATGAAGTTAAGGTTCTCAAATCTTTAGATCATAAGAACATTATTAAACATTATGATTCGTTTATCCATAATAATAAATTGTGTATTCTTATGGAATACGCAGAAAATGGTAAAAGTTTGAAAAAATAATCAAAGCTGATCTAAGTTTAAAAATCAAGGAGGCTAAATAAAATAATCAACTCATTTAAGAATCTACAGTTCCGTATTTCATTTATGCATTATTATAGATTCTTGCCTGGTTAACCTAATTGACAGTAGCTCTTAATTATCTCCATTCTTAAAAGATACTTCATAGAGACATTAAAGTATAAAACATTTTCCTATGTAGTGATGGAATAGTAAGATAATATTTATATATAATAGGTAAAACTAGGGGATTTCGGTATATCTAGAACTCTAGAACACACTTCTGAATTGGCATAAACTTCAATAGGTATAAAATTTAAGAAAATGAATATTTAGGAACTCCCTTTTATCTTTCTCCTGAATTATGTTAGAATCACTCTTACAATCACAAGATAGATATTTGGATGTTAGGATGCGCCATATATGAATTATGCACATTATAAAAACCATTTACAGCTGAATCAATAAATGTAATTTACAAATTATTAATTAAAGGCTTTGGCTACTAAAATTATTAATGATTAACACACAAAAATCTCTGAATTCTATTCTGAATTTCTATCAAATCTTATCGATGAAATGTTATAGAAATAACCAGAAAAAAGGCCAGAAATTTCAAAAATATTGTAATTTCCTTAAATTCAAACAGAAATCAAAAAATTATCCCAAATCTATTAACATTCTAAAATTACACTGTAAAATAGTGGATTTTCATCCAGTAAAAAGAGCAACAGAATGCAACAGAATTCTATACATTTTTTAGTTGAGAAATCAAAATAATTATAAGGTCAATCACCCATATGTTCTAGAAGAAGTTAATCTAAACTTAGCACTCCATATTAAGGACATAAAACAGATATTATTGATTAAAACAGCCCAAATTTTAAATTAAACGGAAAATAATTAACTTCTAATTTACATACACTACCAGATTATATAGATGATTAATAAAAAATTTAAACACCAATTTCTACTCAAAGAACCGAATCTAATGAAATCAATTAAAAACATTTAAAATATCAAAAGACCATTTCTATTAACACCCAAATAGATGATAATAACAATAAAAGAAATTAAGAGATTGAGAGCTAACCTACGATAATAAAAAATTAAAAATAACTTCCATTTGCTGATATTTTATTTAATCCAAATACTCCAACATCTCCAAATAGATCCTTGTTATTAACAGATTTCTTAAAAAGAAAACTAGGAAATGAAAAGTTTTATTAAATGAAAATAGTACATAATATTATTAATTTTAATAGTTACTTGAATAGAATAACGATCCCATTAATTTATTAGATTAAGAAAAGGGATTAGTCTAAGATATTATAGGTTAATAAAACATGGATTGTGTTAGAGTATTTAATTTCTTAAATTCATTAGATATTTAAACTTTTGATTAGTTGTTCTATGACTCCACAAGCTAGCCATAGTAGAGCTAAAAGTGCATAAGTGTTTACTTAAGAGAAGCAAGAAACATTGATTGATATCATAAAGGAGTCTGACTTTTAACCTTCAAATTCAATTGGATCTAATCCAGGATTAGAAATTTCATTTAAAAATCTCTAAAATTTTACTGAAGAGTAATAATAAATACAAGAATAATTAAAAGAATGAATTTATTACTAACTAAAAAGTTTCTTTTATAAAATTATTAACAAACATATTAAAGTTTTTTGAATTAAAACAAAACTATTAATTATGATTATTATTTATTTTTTATTCTTTAAAGGATTAATATCTCAATATACACTGAATAATCAATTCATCAATCCCTCTTCCAATTTTTAATATCTAGATCGTCAAATCTTCTAAGTTTATTTCTACTATGTATTTTATTTTCTTATTTAACTTCCCTTACAATAAACTTTTAAGTAAATAAAGTACTTAAATTATTTATAACCTTAAGATTAATAGAATTTAATCAACTGTTTATTATAAAATTTATATCTTTTTTTATTTAATAAATGTCTTCTTGTCTAAATGATATTATTATATTTTTGATAACTCGCTTTTAATTATTTAATTTGATGTAAACTATAATAACAAAATTTAGAGTTCTAGGTTGATATTAAATGATATTGAATAATTTGATCATAGAAAATAATATATAATATTAATGTATATATTCTTATTGAGTTTAGATATAATATTATTTTTATTTTTAATCTTATTATCTATAATATTAAACATCTAAAGAAGAACTAAAGTTTATATTTTTGGTTTAATTTAAATTATATTCTAAATTTTGAAATCTATTTACGAGTGATATTTTTTTCGAATAGATTTAACATCAATTACATAGCTAATTTGATTGTACAAAAAATATTTAATATGTGTATTACTATTCACAATTATTTGATATTATATTATATTAGGAAATATGTAATAAGGAATAATTCTATAAATTTGTAAGAATCTAAATGTATAATCAGAATTACCTCATTTATTGAATAGAGAAGTTGTTAATTTATTTCAAAAAATGCAAATTAATTTATATTACGTAATCAAATCGTTATCCTACTTATCGATATCTAATCATGTAACAAAAGAAATAAAAAAAGTAAGTCTAAATATAAATTTTAGATTATCAAGAAGTCCTTAAAGAAATCCATTAACTAACAATACTACACTTATTAGTAATACAAGCAATATCTCACCAAATAAATTTATAAAAAAGAGAGGTACTTCAGCATCAATACCAACAGATTCATATCGTATAGAAAAAAGAGATTATAATGAAAAGAGAAAGGTTTCTAAAATATACAAATAAACAAATTAAGAAAAAAATAATTTTGTAAGAAAACAATCAAAGCAAAAAGAGATTTAAAGAAGATAAGAGATAGGTTTGGATTTTTTAAATAAAATTCCCAAAAAAAAAATTTAACTGCTTCTTCAAAGTATAACTTAACTTTTAGCATGTAGGATAGAAAACTCAAGAGCTTTCATTTTTCTAACAGAATATTAGGAAAAAAGCATAAGGTTCATAAAAATGTGGACTACGTATAAAGTAGAAAAATAGATTGCAACAGTAGTAGAAATAAAATGAATAGATGAATAGAAAGATAGATACAAAATAATAATTCCAAAATAATCTAAATATTTTGAAAAGTATAACTATTGTAAATAATAGAAAGTACATCTTAATAAAGATATAAAAAAAGAAGTATTACTTCAATAACTTAGAAAAAAGAGACAACCTAAAGAAATTCAAGTTTTAAAACAAAAAATGAAATTACAACTTAACTCACTGGTTAAGAAATAGAATTATTAGATAAATATAAAAAAATATAAGCTCGATATTCAAAAATATATTAAGCATTTTTTGACGAGAGTAGTTGTGTATAATATATAACAGATACAGATCCGTATATATTGCCTTCTTAACCTACCTCAAATAACTAATAATAAATTTTGACAGAAGAGTTCTCCTTGAATAGAGATGAAAAAGTATAACTTTAAGAATTTGGTATTCTCGAAAATTAATTCAATAAAATGGATTCCGCAGCTACTAAAATATAGAAGGTATGGAGAGGATTTATAGCAAGAAAATAAATTTTGGATTAACAATTTGAATAATATTATTATAAGTAACCAGAAGTTTTTAATGAAGATACTTTTAGAAGTCAATTTCGATTTGAAAAAGATAGTCAATCAATACAATAAGGAAGAGAGCAAACTTTAAATCAACTAACACATTAGACTGATATTAATTTCATTTTAGATTTGGAATCTGAAAAAAGAGAAACAGAAGAATATAAAAATAGTCCTAAGATTTCTAATAAATTTGTCAAATATTAAAAAATGAAGTGGCAAGAATTACTTAATTATATTTCTTAATTAGAAAGTTAAGCCTAGCCAAGAACAATTGAAGAAGTTTTAAAAGATTTGAAAAAATTCACATAGTAATGTTCTTAAGATTGTTCTTTAAGCAAATTTTAAATCAAGAAGTTAGAGATTTAAGTTCCTCAATTTTCGTAAGAGTCTATGGTAATGAGTGAAATAAGATAAGCTATGTGTTCAGAAAAATTAATTAAATAAATACTTACATCTTCTGTAAAACAAGAAAGTGAATCAATATTTGATGAATAGCCATTTTAATAATTTGCCTCTAAGAAAATCGATGAAATACTTAATAGATCATAAATTGATGAATTATTAAAAATGAAACAGTAAATTGTATAAGAATAGTAGAAATAATAACAGAAAACTTTAACTAAATAATTTGAATTAAAATAAATATCTCCAAGCACTTTTGAAGAAAAATATTAAACCCTGGAAAAATGGGTTACTAAACAATATGAAGAAATTGAGAATAATAAAATCAATTTTGAAAAAGGATGGTAAGGATTGTATGATACATTTATATAAACTGAGAAAGAACTAAAATTTTTATAATAATAGAAGTATTTGCAACTATCTTAATTTTCAAATTCTTAGCAATATATTAATTATTCAATATCAGCTTTCTCAGATTCTGCATACAAAAAATCTTTATAAGAATTATCAAATTACAATGAAACTCTTTTTATAAATAATTAGATCGAAGAGTTCGAGAATAACCGTTTAAAAACACATAATTCAACATCTCAAACACCTGATGAAAAAATCAAGTTTCAAAATTTTTAAAATAATCAAGAAACTATAGAATGGGATGATGAATAATTATAGACAAGTCAATAATTTTTATAATATAATTAATCTAAAGAATCTCGCTCAAATAATACGGTTTAATAAATTCTACAGAAATCATTAGAATAGGTTGAAATAGATTATTTACATTAAGAAGTATAATTTTATTTACTATGATAGGTATAAAATGAGGAATTAAGTTGGTTAAACTATGATGAATTTAAATTTTATGTTCTAATGGATATCTCAAATATAATATTTAATGAATTAATAGAAGAATTTAAATATGAATGTATATAAAATTTGTTTTGAAAATTTACCAACACAAAGTATTTTAAACTATTAATACACAATATTTGATAAATTAATAACAATATAAATGAATATTTTATATTTATTTACTTTTCTACAATCAATCGTATGCATTCAAATAAAGCTATCTAGATTTTAAAGGTTGTATTCAACGGATGCTTTTAAGTTATCTAATTATGCAGATGTGCAATATTATGGTCCAATAGAAGTAGGAACCCCCAATTAATAATTAAATGTAATTTTTGATACAGGATCTCCTTATCTTTGGGTTCCTAGCGATAAATGCTCACTTCTAAAATGTCATAATAGTAAAAGATTTTAAACTTCAAAATCATCAACATATAAAAACTTTTCAAAAACAGATGAAATTGAATATGCTTCAGGAAGTTGCTCTGGTTTTTGGGGTTCAGATTATGTTTAATTATTGAAGGATAATAACACACGAGTTGAATCAAAAATTTTATTTACAAATTAAGATTATGGATTTGATTAAGTAAAATCGGATGGTTTAATGGGTTTAAGCAATGATAAAGAGATTGATAATATATTTGATTTGGCATATTAGAAAGGTTAAATAAAATCTAATCTTTTTGCAATGGAACTGAAAAATACTAAAGGATAATCATTGTTTTACTATGATGATATTCCAAACGAAATTATGGATAATGTGGAATGGGTTAAAGTTTTAAGAAAAGACTATTGGGTATTAAATTTAATTAGAATAGACAATTAGAGTTTTAACTCTTTACATAAATGGACAACAAATATCAACAGGAAATCAAAAGGAAGCATTAATTGATTCAGGAACTTCACTTTTATACCTTCCTGAAAATGTTGTATATTCATTATTTGAAGAACTGATTTCAAAGGATTGCAGATATTTCGATAGTTATACATTTTGTCCTTGTTCTATACCAAAAAATAAGGTTGATGATTATCCAAAAATAAAAATATACTTGGAAGGATTAGTTTTAGAATTAGATATAAATGATTACTTGATGACAGATATGATTTATTAAGGAATGTGTGTTGTAGGGGTAGAAGTAGAATCATAAATGAATTTAATGATATTCGGTGATGTGGTAATGAGAAAATACATCATAGTTTTTGATAAAAAAAATAATAAGATTGGATTCAAAGGGTATTTTTTGTATTATTATAGAATTTTAGTGCAGAAGAATTAAACAATGTATAGTCATCAGCGATTTTCTGGATTGAATTGATAGGATTTGGAACGATAATTATTAGTTGTATACTATTATAGATGAATTTGAAAAAGTTATGAAAAATTAATATTATAATTAATAATGAACGACTCTCTTAAACAATATTTACCAAAAGATTACAAACGAAGAGCATATTATACTCCATATGATGTATCAGTGCACAATACAGCAAATGATTTGTGGGTAAGCTTTTTTGGAAAAGTATGGGATCTTACATAACTTGTCTAAGAAAATATATCATCAAAACTATGCGAACCATTAATAAAAATAGCTGGAAGTGATATCTCTTATTGGTTTGATAAATAAACAGGAGAACCTAGAAAGTAAAGAAATTAATGATTATTTTTGAATAGGTAAGTAGATATCAATACAGGTTTGATAACTTATTATTGTCCATAAGGCAGATATTTACATATACCATCATCTGATCCTTGTGGAGATGATGAACTTGGAAATCACACAAAACCGTAAAAAATATTTATTATCGATTATTTTAAGATGGTGGAACAATGAATAATAATATTGTATTGGGAATCTAAGTAATAAAACAAGAAAGATTAAAATTATCAATATGCTTACAGATCATGAAGACATTATTGAAGTAATTATTAAATTTTTATAAATAAAGGTACCATCTGAAGAAACTATAAACGAAATTCTTGATAGATATAAAAAAATAAATGCTCATGCAGCCAGTTATACTTGGAAGAGATTGGGTAAACCTTTGGATATGGAATTAACTTTGAGTGCGAATGGAATACAAGATGAAACTGATGAATTTGAACAATTAGGAGTTCCTGAGAGTTAATGGTACATACCAGCTATTCATCTGTATTTTAATGATGATTTAACAGTGGCTTGATATGAATCATTATTATATATTATTATATATGATTAAGCGTAATCTTAAATGGAGAATTAATTCTTAAAGAGAAAATAGTACAGCTAAACCAAAATCAACTAGTATTGAATCTTCCCCAAAACTTCCGAGCTATTTAATTAGAAGGGAAGTCAAACAGAAAAACTCATAATTCAAGAACTCCTTGTCAACTTACACTAAATATATTCTTCATTCTAATCAGATCAGTCCATTAAGTTCTCCAAACACTTCAAAAATTATTAAAAATGAAGAATAGTAAATAAATCAACCTATCAACAATTTTAATTAAGATAGGAAGCATTCGTTGAGTACTCTTTCAACTGAAAATCGCAGTTTTAAACGTAAGTTATCTCCAAAATATATTCATTTTTAAACAGAATCTATTAAACTCACGACGCAATAATTCACAGAGCAAAATATTGATATCCCTATTGAATAATAAATAAAATAATAAGAAATAGATATTGAGTGTTCTAATCTAGATATGTAATAAAAAAAAAATTCATGTAATTACATATTTGATGATAAGAAAAAAAATAAATTAAAATAAAAGATGTAATAGTTTTAATAAAAAGAACAAAAAAAAAATAGTTCTTTAATAGATTAAGTCATTAAACTAATTAGAACAATAAAATAACCTTCTTATCGTTATGAGGCTCAATAAAGATCATCCAGAATATGGCTTGAAAATGCATATTTTGAACCAGTAAAATTAAAATAAAATTATGTCTACTCCCAAAGTTAGTTTAAGTTTTATTTTAGTTAATATTTTGATAAGAATTTGAAATTATATAGAATTCTTGAAATTAATAATTAACTTTTATAATTGATGAATAACAATTAATAAATAGATAAAGATATTTAAGAATAACGTAAAGCTGTTTTTATAGACAAAATTTATAGTGATACTAGAGTTGTATTATATAAGACTGAAAGTTTATTTAGATTTAAAGTTGAAATAAAAACCTATGGAATGTATATAATATATTTAATATTAGATAGGATAGATTTTTTAAACGAAAATTCTCAATAATGCATATCATTAAATCACAGCACATCGGAAATAAAAGAGAAAAATGAGAACCAAATTTCATAAGAAGAGGATGATGATTCAGAACTTTTCTAATTAGCAAAAATATATTAGATTTCTAATTTAATTCCCATTCAGCCAAAATAAAATATACAATTAAAATCACATTAATTTTAACTCATACATATTATTTCAGAATTAGATAAAATCTCAAAAAATAAACTATTATCAGTTGATTACACAGTCACAGATCAAAAAATATATGATGATAACATTAATTAAATTGTACCCACATTTTAGGAGCAATTTGCAAACCCATTATTTTTTAAACTTTATAAACAATTTTATAATCAAATATACAAAGATATTCTAACTGGTAATTTTTACAATTCAAATCCTTTTGATGATTTAGAATATGAAGCACCAAATTTTGATACAAATGATGATGGAAATAATGAAAAAGATAATAGAATAGATAAAAAAAAAATGCTATATTCATTAAGAAAACAAAAGAATTGGCACAGTGGAAATGTATAAAAATAAACTTAATAAACATAAGAAATTAATTCCCATAGAAATACTATTCAAGTATTATCTAAAAAGTAAAGTCAAGAAGCTGGATCACCTTAACTACCATAAATTAATATTTTATAATAATCTTCAAGTTAATAGTTAACCAAAAAAAGTATTAATAAATCCATTCATGGTAGAAATGCTTTAACCCCTAGATCTCAAGGATTTAAAGATATTGTTTAATCATTCTAATAAGCAGATCTTCTATTAAAAAATCCCATTGATAATTCTTAAGATTCAGTAAGTGAAATTAGATAAATAACTATGTCTAAATCTCAAGAATAACTTCCAAAACCAATGCTTGATTCTAATTTGTTATCTTAAAGAATCTTGAAAAAGGAGGATTCTATTAAGCTTTTTAAAGAATTTAAAATGGTCTCATCCATAAAATCAGAGATTGCCTATTAAGATTCTGTATCAGATTCTATAAACTCTAATATGCAATAAATTAATTTATAAAATGTATGGTTTTATGTAATTATAAGAAAGGAGCAAATCCTTAAAATATTAAGCTTGAAACGATGTTGTTTTATGATTAGATGATAAAAAAAACTAGATCAAAAAAAAAAATAGCCACTATTTTAATTTAACATGGATTATTAAATCAATTTTAAGAGTTTATGGACGTACACAGAAACTTCAATTTGAATGGTCTTACATAAGATGGTATTCCATTTATTTCTGTTGCTGCTGCTAATGGAAATGAAGCCTTAATTAGATATATGCTTAATTTTAATATAAATTTAAATTAATTGGATGTAAGATTAATTTTATTCTTATAGAAAAATGGTAATACTCCTCTTTATTACGCCATGATTCATAATAATTTTGAAATTGCTGATATTTTAATACAAAATGGAGCAAATCCTTATATTAAAAATTAAGGGAAGAGTATTTAGATTTGATTAATATACATATATATATACTATTATTAAAAGAGTCTGAAAAATGTTACAAATAATTTTAATCAACAATATGGACAATATACTTTTGCAAGAGGTTTAAGTTGTCGTCCATATTTCCTAGATTTTTAAGAAATGTTTATCCAAAAGAAATTACATAAAGGATTAAGGCAATTCTGAATTTACATTTAATAAGTGAGGCATTTTAGTTATTATTCATACATTGAATTGATTAATTAATCTATACCTTTTATTTAAAGTTATCTTAAGTATTCTGGACATAATTTCATCCCACAACAACAAGAAAAATGAGGCTATGTATCCTAAAGTTATTCTTTAAATAGGTCAAGAATACATTTTTCATGAAACATATGCTGACCAGTATCACACTGGATAATGATTTTATTCTAAAAATTGAATTTTCGACATTTTAAACAATCTTAATCCTTATTATAATTATTGCTAACGCTTCTTTCAAACTTAATATTATATGGACTCTAATTAAGTGTTTTTATACGACGATTGCAACTCTTTTTAGGTGATAGTGAATTTTTATTTTTATTTCCAAATGCTTTAATCTAAAAATCCAATTCTTTCATTAATTTATTTTGTACATAAATCGGCACAACATTTTTGTTAACAAGAACATCTTTTATTAATTACATTTTTTCGTATTTCCAATTAGAGTGAAAATTCATTGTAATTAATAAAAATTAAATAATATTGTTTTAGATAAAAGAATTTTAATAAATTAAAGCTAGTAAAATAAATTGAAATGATTCAATAATTTAATTTAGTCACTCAAATATATATTATATTAGATTTATATGTTAATTATTAAATAATTTTACACTAAATTATCATTACTTGATTTCTCCACAATCAGCTATAACAATACTAACTTTTGGCTTATCTGATTCAGTTTCAATCTTTTCTATTACATCAAGCAATTCAATTCCCTTGGTTACTTTACCAAATACAACATGTTTGCCTTTATAATATTTATTTTATTTATATACCATCAAGCCAAGCTGTTTCTTTAAACAAAATGAAAAATTGACTTCCATTAGTATTTGGACCAGCATTAGCCATGCTCAAATAACCACGTCCATTATGTTTGTGATTGAAATTCTCATCTGCAAACTTCTCTCCATAAATACTCTCTCCACCAGTACCATCTTAAAAATACTACTAAATTTTTACTTCCTTAAGTGAAATCTCCTCCTTAAATCATAAAATCCTTAATCAATCTATGAAATTCACAACCCTTATAATGTAAAGGCTTTTATGCTTTACCAACACCTTTCTCACCTGTACAAAGAGCTCTGAAATTTTCAACTGTCTTAGGACATGATTTTTTAAATAATGTAAATTCCATCCTTTTTGGTTCATCATCTCCAATCTTAATATCAAAATATGTTGTAATATTTGAAGGATCACTTTCTAATAAAGAAACAGGAGTCGATTCTTCTTCATAATACGATTATTAAAACAACTTTCCATATATATCTTTCTCTTTTTATTTAGATATATTGATCTTTTTTTATACTTCATGCATTTCCTCTATTACTGCCTAATTATTTGGATCAATAGCATATGCTGCTTTTAAATCATTCTTTGCTTCTGTGTAATCAGCCAAGGAACTATGAGCAATGGCTCTTCTATAATATGCCTTTACTAATTAAGCATTGTTTGGCTTGTCTTAGATAACCTTTGATGCATGTTCCAAAGATTCTTTGTAATCTTTTGTATAATAATAACAAAGACTAAGATTTAAATGAGATGCTAATTTTTATTCATGAGCAAACTCGGTTTCAGCCTCAAAATAATTAACAGCTTCTAGATATTATTAAATAGCTTCAGGATAATTCTTTGCCTTAAAAGCAATTGTTCCTAACTCCTTAAATTACTTAGCTTCATTAGTTTTTTCTTCATCACTTAATTCCCTTAAAATATATTAATAAATTATACCATTTTTCCTTCTTTTTCTCTTTGAAATCTACTAATTAGACATCAAAAATTAATGTAGCTCCACCTGGAATTGTTGGAGGACTTCCTTAAGCTCCATATCCATAATCAGATTTAATTTTTAATTGTGCCTTTTCACCTTTCTTCATTGTTGCAACACCAACATCCCATCCTTTAATAACACTACCTTCTCCTAATGTGAAATTAAATGGATCTTTTCCTTCATTTGAATCAAATACTGTTCCATCTTCCAATTTTCCAGTATAAAACATCTTCAATATAAATACATAAATTACCTCACATATATTTCCTTATTAAGGCTAATCCCCTTATCCTTCTTAAAGAATCAACTTTTGAATTCCACCATCCTCATTTAGACTTATGTATTCAGCCATGTTTAAAAGAAATTTCTAGAAAATTAAATTAATTATTTATACATTCAAAGAAATCAACAATTTAATATATTCATCAATAAAAATTAAATTCTCTTTCTTAAGAAATGCTTTCTTAAATTCAAATCTTATCTAGTTTTCTTTTTTAATCTATATATTTAAATTTCAATTTTATCCATTAATAATATTTTAAATTTTATCTTATTGATGTAGTTTTAATCATTAAATCTTAGATACTCCAAAATTTTTGCTCATCATTTCTCTACATCTTTCAGGTATATGTAAACTATTTTACTATTATTATAACTTATATAACTCAATCAAATTTTTATTAAAACATTTTGTATTATGCTAAAGTCATTTCAATAGTTTAAACTACCTAAATGATATTATTCCTAAGTGAATTTAGAAAAAAAATCAGCTCAAAGTTGATAGATTTCTTTTAAAGAGTCATGAGAAGCATTTAAAAATCGTAAAATTAGTAGAAATGCTTAAATTAATTATATCATCTATATTTTAAGATAAAATATCAAGGATCAAAATTAATCAAATGGGTATTTATTGATTTCTACTATTGTTTTAATTATTATTTGGATTATCCTACTTTCGAGTAAAGTAATACAATTAATTATACATAATTTTGTTGTTCAATTCAAATAGTAATTATAAATTAAATATTAAGGGAATTAAATCATGAGCAAACCTGGAATAGGATTGAACTAACTTCATATAGTTTTTATTGAGAAATCTTCAGGTGATGATGATGAAGGAAATTAAAAAAGAGATTTATCTGAGTAAACTATTTTAGAAAATAAAGTACGATTTGCTGAAGAAATTTTGATATGTTTGTTTCATCAAAAAGATAAAGTAACATAAATTAATGAAGGGAAGAAGCAAATAAGAACTGAATCTTTAAAATGAAAGAAACTTAATTATTGATAATATTATATTCTCTTTATTTTCTATTCAATCTTTATTTAAGAAGCAATGAAATTTAATTATTTAAACTTAAATATTTCACATTAACAAAACTTTTCTTTTTTGATCATCATCCATTTGACTCCATTAATTTGCATTGACACGAATTTCCTTTAATTCATATTTTTTAGCTGCTCCTTCAAGAATCCATTTATTAAAATAATAGAAGCCAGTGTAATGTTTCTTGATAAAGACAATTATGTACCATATCGTAAGTAAGATATAATGAATTATCTACTGATATAATTTGATTTCTCATTTAAATATAAAAGTCAACATATTGATTATCAAGGAAATAATTTACTTTATATTCAATCTGAGATTTATCAAGATATTGCATTAAGCTTTTGAATTATGGAGATACTTTTTAATTTGGAATAAATTTTGTATGAACTAAATTTTTGCTGTTTTCAATAATTAGTTTTCCTATTTATTGTTATTTTTAATTCAACTCTTTAATATATATTAAATTCTTACATAAATCTAAATGTAAACTAAATTCTAAAAGATTGAAAATATCCATAAATTGACGAAAAACAACTGGCATTTTAGAAGACAGAGATGATTTTGGAAATTTATGTACGCTAGTTTAAATTATAATACACTTACTCTTTCATTAAATTTGTAACTAATTTTTCATATTTTTAATAATAATTTTTATTCTAGATCTTTAGATATTATAAACTTATCAAAGTACTCCATAAAGTTTAAACATTTGAAATAGCATTTAATTAAATTTTCTATTCACTTTATAGATTGTCTAAAATATTCAGGATTAATGATTCATTAAAATAACCAACTTTAGCATAAGAATTTAGTATATCTATCAATTCAAAATTACTATAAAATTGGAATTTTTTTGAGATTTATTTGCTGAGAATATCAAATAATTATTTTGAATATACTTTTTATTCAGATAAATTAATTATTACTTCAACAATTTAAATTTATTTTAAATCATCTACTTACTTTATGATATAATTAACTAAAATATAAATAGTATCATCGTTATTAAGTTTAACTTTCTTTGCAAACTCAATAAAATCTAAACATACAGAAACTTGAGGTATCTCATATATACCTAAGTTGTGACATTTTAAAAGCATATTTTTAAATATTTTATCATAATTTCTTATGAATTGATATTTTGAATCATACTTTCCAATAGTTTTAAGTATTTCCTTCAAACCAGGCCTTATATCATTTATTGTTATTAAATGATTTATATTATCATAATTTAGTTCTATAAAGTCTTTTAAACCATCATCCTCATATTTCAAATTGCTTTATCTCCAGCCTTCATATTCTAATAAAACCATTAACCCATCTAAATAATGTTAGTTTGTTTTCTCTAAATTAAATCTAACTATTTCTTATTTTAATTGATCTATCACTAAATTTATTTATGATACATCAGGATTATCACGAAATTTTACTTAATTTTTTAATTAATACAAATATATTTTAGTTTTTATTACTAAAGCTTCATAAGTGTCTAATTCAACTTAAACTGCAAAATTCAAAAAATCGCTAATAACTTATATATTCGAAATTTAATGAACATTAAATTCGGTTATTAGAGCTGCAATTTATAATTTCTCTAGATCATTTAAGCTACTAGCTTGATTACAAAGTTTTTAACAGATATAAATCACTATATTTGATCTGAAATCTAACTAATTTATTAATTCATTAAATTTAAATAATGGTTCTATTTGTATCTATAAACTCTATTGAGATTAATTCAATTTGTTAGTAAATATTTCGATCAACTCTCTAATAGGTTATAAAATAGTCCCTCTCATATTGCGAATTGAATGAATAGGGCAAGTAAGTGTAAATTTAATCAATAAATTTAATGAATTTAGATTAAAAGATTGATCATTTATACTTTTATCAATTAAAATTAAAAACCATTTGCTTATTTTATTCACTAATTTATCATTTAAAAAATCAATATTATTTAAATTTGTTATGATCCATTATAATTAATCAAATGATGGAGTTAATTACTCGCTTTTTTTTCTCAATACTTAGTTATAGTGAGATTTGCTATTTAATCTCAAGATAAAATTTTAAAAGTAGTGTTCTGGTAAAGATTCTAATTAGATATGTCTATCGATAAAATCATAGAATGGATCATCTTAATACGGATCTAAAGTAATAATAAAAGAAGAAATTCTTAATTTTTATTCGTAATCTGATTTTTCTAATTGTTCAAAAAACTATTAAACGCACTTTCTGATGTTTTCATCCTACTGATCTTATTTATATCTGTTAAGTTATTTATGACAATAATATAATTATTCAGTGATTTTGAGTAGTTAATAGTCATTAATTTAATTTAGATCATAAATCTCATCTAGTTTATTTTATTTTATGACAACTTTTATAAAATCTGTTTTTTACTTAATACTTAAATGATTGTAGTTTCTTTTTAAGTGTTTGATGCAGATATTTACAACCTTTTGATTTTATTCAGCATACTCTATTTCTAAGAATCTAATCAATAATCCCATTTCTATATTGCTATCAAATCTAATCTTATTTAGTAGTCTTTATAATATTTTGGTTGAGGGTTAGTTTTTTTATTTTTGAATTTTTAAAAATATGTATAATTTCAATTAATTACTACTTGTTAAATATTCAGATTCAAATGATTAATAAAGATTCTTAAAAAGAGTATTTGGAAACGATTCTGGTAATTCAGAATAGGCCTCTAACAGTTTTAATTTTGAATATTACGAGATTTTATCAAAATTTAAAATGAATCTGTCAGAGAGTTGATATATTATTTATGGAAGCTATTTATAAGTTGTATTTTTATCTAAATGCATTCTCGCAAGTTAATTAAATACAGCAACTAAACCATGAAAATTTATATTATCTATAAGATTAATTAATTATTGACTAGCTAGATAGGCTAAATCTGAATTATAAGTTAATTTAAGAGTACTATATTCAATATAAGCCCCTCTTATAATTTAACATAATGAATGAGCAGTAAAAGTCTAAGTAGATAAATGTTACCTCAGTAATTTACATATATGTAGAGTTTTCCATCCTTATTTTGAGTAAAATGAAAATATATATGGCAATTATAAATAAGTATAGTTTTTCAAATTTAAATCAATATTTTTCTTAATCTACATACTATAGGATCTATTTTACAATTTTAAAAACAGTTAAATAATCGTAACACATTATTCTGAACTTAATCTATCGAAATATGGAATTATTTTTTCTTAGACAAATTCATCTAACAAAGTGTCTTATTGGATTTATTTATGATTAATTATATTCATCAATTAAAATGCAGCAAAATGAATTTATTCATATGATAAATTATTCTAATTGAATGCTCTAATAACTTCTTCTGTTGTTTATGCATTTACAAAATGTTAATAAACTGCAAACTTACTTAAAAGTTCTTTAGACTCTTATTCAGTATCTCCATCAGATAGATAATCATATTCTCTTAAAGTTTATTGTTGTGTAAAGTAAGCTATATTCTTTTGAAATAATCTCAATGGAAGCTTTGATGTGAATAGAAATTTAAGCATAAATAAAAATTTATATAAATATTATTTAATAACAAAGAATTATAAAAATGATTGATCCAAATTTTACTATTTTATTTCAATAAAAACTTATTTCAAATAGAAAATATATAATTATAATATGCTACAATCAACTTCATTTTTAAAATTATTTCTATTATTTTTACCCCCCTTTAAATTCCAGTTATTATCATAGTTTACATTAATCATAAATTTAGAATTCTAATTAATTATCAAAATTTTCATCTAATATATTAAAGCTTAGATTCGAACATGTTTTATTTCACTCACTGTAAAAAAATTTTTAAATTATAAATAACCAAAAGTAAAATTAATACCAAATAAATGGTAACATTTGACTATATATTTTCACTTATTTCTATCTCTTATTTTTTTTCCATATTTATTTAAAATACTCCAATAAGAATGTAAATGTTATATTAAAAGCAATTAAAGAGGTTTAAAGAATATTATATACTAATAGATGATCTATTTGTCTTATTCTTCTAAAAACCCATCTTTTTAATAATAACAAGTATCACTACTATAAATATTACTTTATTACATTTATAAAGAAGTTCCATTCCTTTAATTACAACTTTAACAATTATCTCTCCGCTATTTAAATGCAAATAAGTTGTTTATTGAAATTAACTATCATTTTTGTTGAGATTAAAATGCTAATAATAATAATTTAAAAAAATAATATTAATAATATTTGTAACATGATAAAAAACCCTAATCCACTTAATGCAAATGAACCAAAATTAGGAATTCAAATCACTTAGCGTAAAATGTTAGCAGAAGTTCTGAATAACAAGACTGTAGAGAATGCAAAGATAACTGATATTTGTTTTAACAATTAGAAATATAAAACTTAATTAGCGAGTATAGATATTTCTGGTGTGTTGAAAATTTGGGATGTTGCACAGAATAGATTGATTTAATAATTTCATGCTTCTAACATGTGGCTAACAACAGTTGATGTAGAAAAGTAAGAAGGAAAGAAAGTAGCTTGCGGAACTTTAGACGGAAAAGTGTTAGTTTATGAGTAAAATTTCTAAATAAAAAAAAAGAATAAATCAAAGTAATAAAAAAGGAAAAAGTTTCAGCAAAGATAAGCCCAACATTGAACTTTTTGGCCACTCAGGTTCAATTTAATGTGTCTAATTTCTAAGTCCATAATTTATAATTGTATAGAACAATTAATTATATAGGCAGGATCAACAGATTCTTTAGTATCATTATGGGATTTAGAAAACCCTTAACGATATTTAGCTATTCATTAGCAGCATACTGGAGATGTTTTATCCTTACATGCTTACGAAAATGATAGCAATATTTTTATTTCTGGTTCTAGTGATTTGACTTGTAAAATTTGGGATATAAGGGTTAAAAAACCAGTACAAGCAGAATATAAAGGTATATTTTGTATTAAAAGTTAGGCCATGAATCAGCAGTAAATGCAGTAAAATTTATTCAAATGCCTTAACCAACTACATTTGTAACTGGAAGTGATGATGCATCCATCAATTTATGGGATCTTAGAATGAAAGATCCAATCGTATCATTTTAGGATAGCTGTTACTATGATTCCATATATTCCATTGCCATCTCGTTAAGTGGAAGATATATTTTTGCAGCAAGTGAAAATTCAACTTTAAAGGTTTTTGATGTATTGGGAGATACAGATATCTATACTAATCTGGATGTTGGACTATAGTAGAACGATGGATTAATTAAATCTATTGACATTTCTGCTGATGGTTATGCTTTGGGAATGGCATTGGGAACTAAAAGTAATCATAAAGACTTGTTAGTGATTATGTGATTATAAATTATAAAAATTAGTTATAATAAGTAAAAATGAATTAAATGTTTAACAAAAATGATAATGTTAAATTATTTATACATTTTTAAATTCAATTTGTTTACAATTTAACATTATTAAAAATTAATAAGGAATATATATATTCAATTAAAAATAATTCCTTTACATTATTAATGTGTTGATTTGACAATAAGGCGCGCTTAAATTAACTAATGTATGTTATATCTATTAGATTCATATTTAAAACATGTCTAATGAATTGTAATATAAAATTTATAAATTCAAAATTATTAAAGTTCAATAAGAGAAAATTTGTAAATCAAATAATCAAAAAAATTATTGATTAAACTTATTATATTGATTATTAATTTGGTATCCTATTTTAAACTTTGATTTTAAGTTGAATCTATGGTTTTACTTTGAGATCATGGATTTTAAATAGTTTATTGATTTAAGAGTAATATATCATAAGAATTTGATGGCAAGATGTAAAGAACTGAATGTTTTGAGTTGGTTTTTGGTTAATTTTTAAATTGAAATTGATGCCCAACTGAGTTTATATGATTTTCAGTTAGTCCAAATTTATGGGGATTTATCTCAAATAATCATTTATTTCAGAATCATTTGAAATTGTGTTTAATAGAAAGCAATTATTTATTGGTTTTCATTTGACAAATTATTTACATTTAATTGGAAATAGAATAAAAAATATTCACTAAAGTTTGTTGCTTTAACTGAGTTTAGGTTTTCAGAAGTATTTAATATACTTTCTATATACGACATTAAATGCTAGATTGATTATATATCACCATTGCTTAGATAGATTCTATTTGTTTGATTGGACAATAAATTACAATACATAATAATCTGATCAAGTATTTTTAAGTTTTGAACATTTTCAGTTAATTTAGAAAATTATTAATATTTTTAATCTCTATCTCGTATTTAATTTACCAATAATAATTTGAAACTATATTCATATTGATTAAGTTCATTTTTATCATTTTCTACATGGAGAATTGCATGCTATTTAAGCTATTGAATTTTTGAATGCAACAATTTCAATTTTGGTCTTTTTAAATACTTCTGATCTTTTGATTCCTTGAGATTATTGTTTTTTAGGATTAAGTTTTTAATATTGTTTAACAGCATCTCATAAATGGAATTAATTTTGATTAAAATACAAATATTTACAATTATCCTTTGATTATTTTTAATTAAAACAGTATATTTGCCACAATATTAAAATGTATAATAGTATATAAGTTTTAGGAAGTTCTTGAGTGACAAAGAAAAGTAAATATTGCCTCAATATATAGCGGAAAAAAGAAGACAAAGAAAAATTAGAACTAAAAGATGGAATAGGAGGGGAATCGAGAAGAAATTATATATCATGTACTTTTTTAATTTATTAACATTAGAATCTATATTTTCCATATAATAAAGTACATTGTGATAACTGTGAAAAAGATATCACAAAATAAGCACGAATTCTTTGTAATGACTGTCCAAATGCTATAGATATTTGCATGAATTGCTTTCTAAACTTATAAGAATTTGGTAATATAGTTTCTTATATTGCAGAATCTCATTTAATTAGTCATTCTTACTCAATAATAAATAAATTAAATTTTCCTATATTTGTAGAGGATTGGACTGCTGAAGAAGAATTATTATTGTTAGAAGGATTAGAAAAGAAGGGATTTGGTAATTGGCAAGACATTGCTGAAATGCTTGGAGGAGAGAAGGCATAAGAAGAAATTGCACAACATTATGATGATATAATTTTAAGTGGGAAATTTAGAAATGTTTGTTTTATATAATTTATATATTTATAGATGCCACTTTTATCAAAAAGAAACTAAGATACACTTGAATTAATAAAGCCAAAAAGAGCACAAACTGCTCCGAAGAGATTAAAGGATGAACAAAATATTACTAAAACAGGGCGTTTAACACCAAATATGACATCTCAAAGTGGACAAGAAATAGTAGGATTTATGCCTAAAAGAGGAGACTTTGATATAGAATTTGATAATGATGCAGAACTATTGTTAGCAGAAATGGAATTCAATGATGATGATAAACCCTACGAAGTTGAAATGAAGTTAAAAGTTCTTGATATTTATAATATAAGATTAGATGAAAGAATCAAAAGAAAAAAGTTTGTAATTGAAAGAGATTTACTAAATTTAAAGAAGCAAAATATTCAAGATAAATCAAGATCTAAGGAAGAGAAAGAATTGCATAATTTAATGAAACCATTTGCAAGATTCAATAAGCCAGAAGATCATGAAAGATTAGTTTAAAATTTGATTAAAGAGAAGCAACTTCGAGCTAAGATTGAAGAACTAAGATATTATAGAAAATTAGGAATGAAAACGTTTGAAGAAGTTGAAGAATATTTAGCAGATAAAAGAAAGAGAGACGAATAATATTAAAGAAGATAAAAATAAAATGATTCATTTGTTTATGACTCATAAAAATAAAGATTTATGTAAAGAAGAACTAGATTTATACCTCTTATGGAAGGGAGAGATAAACATAAATCAGGACCATCATTTTGTGAAGAAGAATACTAATTATGTCAAAAATTAGGATTAACTGAATAAGAATATTTAATTCTCAAAGAGGTTCTTGTAAGGGAATCAGTTAAAAATGGAATCATTAAGAAGGATTAAACACTACAAAACTTTAAATTAGATAAAGATCGTGTAACTGGAGTTTTTGATTACTTGGTTGTTAAAGGTTTAATACATGAGAAAGAATGAATTATAAATTAAATCAATCATATTAAATTCCAAAAAAATGTAATTCTTTTAATCTAAAGCCTTTTGCATGTAATAATTAATATAATTTATATACAATAAATGCATAGCCTCAATAGTGTACATCTAGAAAATATCAATACAGTTGGCTAATAAGATACTTCCTTATGCAAAAATATTCCTGTAAATAACGAATGCGACTCTTCATCAATTATTTTACTTAAGAAATTAGAAGCTCCAAGTCCTGACATTCCTAGTTTCAGTTAGGCTGCTTTCAAACCTTTTCAGAAATTAATTATCTATTATCATATCGGATTTTTTATTCGGAAACTATTGAAGTATATTAAGCCAGATCAATCATTCAAACCAAAACATTACTATTTAATCAATGATAAAAGCGCAGGGAATATTAAAGATTTTCTAAGTTATGCTGGTAAATCCAAATCAACTGTCATGCAGTATCCCAGTCTTGATGAAGTAGATTTCCTTGTTAGATTAAGATATCGATACAGATAAGGTTTAATAAATTTTTAATAAAAAATCTTGTACTTATTTGAGCAAATCCCTCTGATAGACCCATCATATAAAATTAAAATTATTTGGGATCTACTTCTAAACATATTCAGAATTTATCTTATGTACATTATTCCTATAATTATTACATTTGAATAACTCATAGAAGATTATGATAATATCATTATTGTTTCATAAATTGTTTTTGTTATTGATTTGCTGTTAAGAAATATTACAGTCTATTATGATTAAGGTTTGCCTGTTGTAGATCGATATTAAATAGTAAAAAATTAGTATCATTTCACTAATTTGATAGAATTGATGGAAATATGCTTGCTCTTTGCAATGGCTTATTTTAAATTTGATTTTAATCACTAATTTGTATTGTTTGGCGGCTGGCCTAAATTATGGATGCTATCTTATTTTATTTAATTAAAAAATCTTTTAAATTTTATAGGTTCATGGCAGTAATCCTTTTTAATGGGTTAATTGGCATCTTCATTAATTGAATTATTTAAATTGATAGGTTTATTACTAATAATTCAACATATATTTAGTTGTATATGGTTGATCATAGGAAAATATCACCTTATTTTAGGAAATTCTAATTGGATTACATTCTTTAACTTGGATCATATTTCATGGACGGATCTATATATTGAATCAATGTACTACACAAGTGTAACTATGTACACTGTTGGATATGGGGATTTACACCCAATAAGTAAGTAATTATTTACTAATCATTACTAGATATTTCTGAAAAAATGTTTGCTTTTTTATTTGTTTTTGTTTGTACATTCTAACTTTCTTTTAGTTTAAATACAATAGGGGAAATTTTAACGAGAATGAAAAACAACAATGATATAATTAATAAAAAGCTAATTTTCATTAATTAATACATGCATAATAAAAAAATAAGTCATACATTACAATTTTAGGTAAGAGAGTATCTCAATTATTATTGGTATTAAGAATAAACATAATAAACAAAGGAATAGACTGATATTTTAAGTCAATTATCTGATGATTTAAGAAAGCAAATCGCTGTTGAATCAAACAGTATTGTGCTTAAAAATTGTGATTTTTTTTATAAAAATTTTTCAGTTGATTTTCTGAATGAACTATTGAAATAGCTATAATTTCAATCCTATTAACCTTCATCTACAATAAATATTTTTAATGAAGATGATCATTTCATACATATTATTGAATCTGGTTAAGTTGACATTTATGATAAGTCTTTCGAAAAAAAAGTTTTAATTGGTAGTTTTAAATCAAATGAACATTTTGGATTACATGAGTTCTTGAATAATTAAAAAAACTATTAATATGAGTACAAAAGTTCAGGTTTTGTGAGCACTTTAGTTATACCAAAATCTAAGTTTAAAGCGATATTATAAAAATATCAATCTGATTTTGAAACTTTTTGGAATTTGAAAATCAATAATTACCAAGAATTAAAATGTGCTGTTTGCGAATCTAAAAAACATCCACCTGATCTATGTAAATAAGTGCATTTTATTCCCGATAGAGAAAAGGTAATCAAAAAATTTAATTTTTATTAAAACCAACTCAGATAAAAATATAGAAGAAATTCAATGAGAATAAAATAATTATATCATGCTTCAACGGACTAAGAAATTATTAAGGAAGCTGCTTATATGGTAAAGGTAAAAAATGACAGTATGTTTTTTTAAAAATATTAAATTATTGAAGATGAAACAACACAATACGAAAGTTAAGGTAAATTTTATAATATGTGATTTAGAATATATTAATAAAAAAGAAATAGATTCAGTAGGAATTTTAATAAAAGATCTGGAGAGCCGGTCTTATCTCGATAATTATCATAAATCTCAAGAGAAGTCTGATAAAAATATTTTGGATTTAAAATTTCACTTTTCATTGGAATTGCAAACCTTAAAATAATTGAAAGATAAATTACATCATAAGGATCTATATACAGAAAAAGACATTTAATAGATTGAGTATCTTATTAAGATCTTAGAACTTAAACTAAGCTTAGAAGATACAATAGATCTTGATTAATCTTAAGAATATTAGGTTTTTAACTAAAAAGCAAACATCAACATATTATTGAAGAAATAAATTCACCCAGTCAGATAGATAATAACTTAAACTTCAAAAAGTTTAGATTAATTTTAATTGATTACAGGGAATGCTTGGCTTAAATATATGTTCTATCCTTATGATTTTATAAATTAATATAGATACAATGCGAACAGATTAGGGTTACCAAGAAAATCTATGGTTGTAAGATAATAAGAGCGTCGTTTATCATCTGCGTTAATGAGAAAAAAACAATAAAATAGATCAATGAAAAGATCGATATAAGTACATCCAATAAAATGAATAAATATTATTATCGTCATATAACTTTAAAAATAATTAAGTTTATGATCTATGTAGGTCATATTCAATCAAAATTCAATTAAAAATCAACCAAAATATCTAATTACTTATATTATATTAAATTATTAAGATTATTATTTCATATATAAATGAAACAGCAACCAAAAAATTTTGAACTCAAGAATTTACAACTAAATTAGTAATAAATTGATATGGATGAACCTTATGAGAAAGGTGGTGTAGAATTACTATCACGTGAAACATAGATGAGAAAGAGAGAAAAATTATCTCCAATTATTAGGTCAAATTCTGGGCATTAAGAATAATTAATATTATAATATAGTAATCCTCAATAACTGATAACTCCTAAAAATGAAATGATTACAGAAAGATTACAGACATTTGGACATGTTGATTTAATTAAATAATCTAAATCTTTTAGAAAACTTATTGTTTATTTTCATTAGAAAGATTTTATTAGAGTTTTATTGTTTCCATTCAAACTAACATAAAGTTTTACATTATAACACTTTAATTTAATTAATGATTTAAGTGCTTATTACAAAAACTAAATTGGAAGAAACAATGAAACATAAAAGAAATTAATTCATCAATACATTTCATTAATAGATATTAGAATTTAAATAAGATTGAAATTTAGATAAATAAAGACTAAGTGTAAATATCATCTAACACGTATACATAATTAAATACCTCTAATCGAACCTATGAGTAATGCTAAATTCTTCTGGGATTTGATTTGCTTTGCTATACGAATCTATCTTATAATAGTAATTCCTGTAATTATGGTATTCCATGGATAAAATTTCATTGATGTTTAATTAGGTCCATTGGTTTTATTCTCAATTGCATTGATTTTTGATATCATTACTCGTGCTTTTACTATTACATATGATTAAGGATTACCTATAAGAGATAGATACCTATTGTTTAAAAAATAAATAAATATATCAACCGTCATTGAACTTTTTAGTTTTATATACACTATATTAATATCATTATCTGAAGATAATACTATTGATTAATATTTATTGAAAGATGGATGGCCAAAATTTATATTGAGTTTATTATACATTTAGGTAATTAATATTTTGAAATTTATTGATGTCTCATAATATTCACTTAAATTAAGTCGAATGTCAACCTCAATTGTAGATCTATTAAAATTGATTGCGTTAATTTTACTTGTGTAGCATATATTTAGTTGTGTTTGGCTTATATTTGGAATGTATTCAATTGAAAATTATGAGAATTCTTGGTTAAAACCATATTAAGATGATGATTGGTCGCTTTAATTTTTATAATCATTTTATTTTATTTGTGTAACAACATTTACTGTTGGTTATGGTGATTTAACTCCAAAAAGTATATATATATAATTTATTTGATAGATGCTCCTGAATAAATTTTCACTATAATTTATATGTTTCTCTGTATGCTTTTATTTTCATATACAGTTAATACTATTGGAAGCATTTTAACATAAATAAAAGAAAGCAGTGATAAAATTAAATCAAAATTAACAGCAATCAATTAATACATGCATAATAAATCTATTAGTCATGCTTTGTAATTCAAGTAATTAATAAAATATTATAATTTTAAGAGTAAGAGAGTAGCTTTACTTTTACTTAAAGTAAGAAATTATCTAATAAGTGAATGAATAATCAGAAACTATATAATTACTACCAGAAGAATTATAACATAGTCTTAAAATAGAAGCTGCTAAATCACTTCTTAATAAATGTTCATTTTTTTAGAGCAATTTTTCAAATGATATTTTAAATTAATTACTTGAAGAAGTGAATTTTCAAATGTATTAACCTGGTGCCTATATTCATTCAAAGGAAGAATTCTATATTCATATTATCGAATAGGGTTAAGTAGATGTTTTGTATAAAAAAGTAATAATAAAATTAATAGTATTTTAGAAAATAATTTAAACATTGGAAAAATATGAATATTTTGGTCTGGAAGAATTTATAACTTAATAGATTAATCCTGATATTGCTTTTAAAAGTACCGCTTTTACAAGTGTTCTTTCTATTCCTTATTCTTACTTTCGTAAGATTTTATCATAAAATGACCTTGAAAACTAAAAATATCATAATCTTCTAACTTTGTCTACTTGTCTTTCTAAATACTGTTTTATTTGTAAAACTAAGTCTCATCAAACCCAATAGTGTCCATAGGTTCATTTTGTACCGAACAAGGAAGTGGTGATTAAAAAATATCTCTATAAAAAAAAATAAAAGAAAAGGACTTTTTAGGAGAGAAAATTAAGATTGGTGTCTGTAAATTAAATTGATGAACAAACTGATTAAGGTAAATTAAAATCAATAAAATTTTAAAACGCAAAGATTCATTAAAAAATAGTAGAAGAGGCTGTAATGAAATTTAAAAATGACAATTTATTTTATTTAGAATCTCTATTTCCTAATATTGAACAGCCAAATAGTGCATATAGTCAAAGTGAATCAGAAAATGAAAATCCAGATGAATTGAAAGATTAAAGTTTTTCAGAATAAAATTTTAATCCTAGAAGAGAAAGTAAATAAATTGTAAATTCCTCCTCAAAAAATCTAATTAAGTTTAAAGTTTTAGATAAATTAAGAAGACAAAGATTAAGTAATCATTTATAATAATAATCACCACTTTTGATGGTGTCTCAATATGGCTAAGTAAGTCCTACTCCATAATTTAATCTTAAATAAATTCCTAGAAAGATTATTTAAGCGAAATCTCTTGAAGAAGATTATTATTTTGAAGAAATCAATTTTTTTGATGATTTAAGAACCAAAATGAATAATTTACTACTTTTTCCAAAAAAGGAATAAGAGTAAATTGAATTTTTGTATAAAAAACTTTCAAATCTAAAAGATGAAATTAATGATATGGCAAATTTTGAATATTTAAAAAATTATGAAATTTATAATAGACAATGGAATGTAGATATAGTAGTTAAAAAGACAAGCTCAAAACCAAAAAAATTTAGGGGACTTAAAAAACTTAAACGATATCTATTATTTCCTTATCTATTTATAAATAAGTACTTAGATAGAAAAGATCCAAATGATCCCAATAAAATAATGGAGAAATCTAAAAGAAAAAGTATCAATATTTTTCATATTTAAGGACCTAATAAGCCTAAAGTAATTAAAAAGACTCGTGTAGTTCCTAAATCATGATTTTAAATTGTTATTTATATAAAATTATAAATTATCAATGTTTACATACTTTTCAGACCCTAATATCATTTGAATCTTATTTTTTTATTGTTTCCTATTTCAGAAGAATTTTATATAAAAAAATTATTAATGTTATAATTAAATAATAAATTCAGATGAGATAGTTAAGTAGTCCATTAACAACACTATAAGATAATTTATAAAGTAGAAGCATGCCAAGGATTCATTCTAAATAAGAATAAAGATTTCAACTTCCAACATTAAAATCGAAAATGAATAATTTGCTTGAATCTGATGATTAAAAGGCAACGGTTGGTTAGTTTTTTTAAGGTTTAGTTAAAGGAAAGACAATCATGGAGTCAAAAAATAAAATAGAGTTTCCTAAAACATAATAAAATTTTTATCGTCTCGTTTATAAAGCGTAATATTCATTTAGGCCAACTAAATTAAATCCAAGATAAGTAAGTATGGATTAGCCTGCAATATAAAAGAAATTAGGGGGTCCCACATTTGCTTTTAGAACTATATAAAGTTCTGAGGAGTAACTAAGGAAACCTAATTTAGAAGTTATTGCTAGATAATAAGTTAATTATCTTAATGATTCCCAATCAATAAATGAAAGTTTAAATACTGAAATTAATTAAATATTATATGGAAAGGGATAGAAAAAATTGGTTATAAAGTAAAGATTAAATCAAACAAAAAACAATAATGATACTAGTAATGTAATTTAAGAGGAGAGTGAAAATTCATTTATTTGATAAATAAATTATTTATTTTGTTGTTTTCTTCTTGAAAAAAATAATTATTTACTATTTTAATAAAATTTATATCAATTTTGGTTATTCTTATATGGAAATTTAGAATTTGGTTAAGTATTTATTGATAAAAAAGAATAATTAGTTATGAATTTAATTTTATTAAATATAATTAGGGTTAGAGATATTATTTCTTACATAAATTGTTAATTTTTTTTACAAATGACATATATTTGACATGTAAATAATGCATAAATCAAAATGCCTGAACAGTGCTAAGATTAGCAGAAGATGACTCAATCTAACGAGTCTGTTTAAATAGTTAACGATTAGGATCTTTTTCTTTTTTCTTAATTGAAATCAATTAAATCTCTGAAACTACAATCTGAAATAGTATCAGCAATTAAAATATTCACAATTCCTTTGAGGCCTTCAACCTTATATTCTTCTTATAATTATTTAACGAAATCTTCATCTTCCATCAATAATTTTTTTAATTCTGACTTCTCATCCTCTGTTATTTTGTTTTCATAATGCAAATTCGAAATCAACTTTAAGACTTCCTTATAAAATTCGGCTTGCTCATCTGCCATAATTTTAATTTAATAATAAATATTTGATTCTAATATTAATCATTTAAATAGATGAGAGAATTATTATTAAATTTATATATTAAGATACAAAGTTATGTAAGAATAACTTTAGACAACTATGTTTGAATATATGATGAATAATTAAAATTGAATTAAAATTTATTTAGTAAATGATATTAAATAAAATATTTATCTAATAAAAAAGAATGCCTATATATCCAACAGCACCACTAACAAGTTCCATTCCAGCTCCAGTCAGTGTAGTTCAACCAATAAGTTATGCTCAACCTCTTACTTATGCTCAACCAGTTTCTTATGTTCCATAACCAGTGTAATATGTTACTCAACCTGTTGTTTAATAACCAATCCTTACATAATCTGTTGTTGCTGCTCCATAATAAGCACCAATTAAAGGAGAATCAAGAGTTGAATACAGAGAATATCAAAGACCTGTTGTTGAAATGGAAACAGAAACTATTTAAGTTTAAGTACCAAAAACAAAATATGTGACTGATTATTATCCAGTTGAATATTAAACTGAATATATTCCCAGAACAGTTTATGAATAATAAACTGAATATGTACCAGTTACTAAAACAGTGCCTAGAGTTGAGTATGATGCTGTTGAGAGAGAAGTATAAAGAGTGGTATTTAAAATAAAAGAATTACTTTAGTAATATCAACCTGTTTAAACTGTACCTGTTTAGCCTGTTGTTTAATCATTTGTTCAACCTGTTCAACCATTAACTTATTCAGTTGCTAGACCAATTGCTTAAGCACCAGTCTATACTCAACCTGTTGTTGCTCCAGCACTCACTTATTCTGGTGTCAGACCAGCTTACTCACCAGTATATCATTATTATTCGAATATATTATTTAGGTTTATCCAAGTTATCCTCCTGTTGGTGCTAGAACATAATAACCTTAATAAGCAGTTCCTTCTAATAAACCAAAATGAAAATGAATTAATATATATCATTAGTATTTGTACACAATCAATCAATTTTATTTTAGAAATTTAGATATTTTTATCCAATTGTTTATTATTGTAATTATTTCTATAAAATATCAAATTCTAAACTTAATTATTAATTTCTTTCTTATAATTTGATATAACATATTTAATTAATAATCACTACTATTTATGAGTTTAAATAGTTCTAAAATTTATGCTAATAGATTCTTATTGAAGAAGAAATTGTCTTAAGGATCATTTGGCATTGTGTATCAAGTACATGATCGAGCTACAAATACAGAGTGTGCATTGAAAATGGAGATAGAAGAGAATTAGGAAAAAAAAACATTAGAAAGAGAAATTTCTATGCTTATCTAACTTGAAGATGTCCAAGGAGTTCCACAACTGATATGGCATGGTTAAGAAGGACAAACAAGGTTCATGGTGATGGAGCTGCTAGGTAAAGACTTATCTTATTACTTAAAATAATATAAGAAGTTCTCATTCAAATGTTGTTTATAAGTTGCTTATGATTGCATCGATATTTTGAAAAATATACATAAAAGATTCATCATACATAGAGATTTGAAACCAGAAAATATTATGATGTCTATTGAATTAGATTAAATATACATTGTAGATTTTGGTGTAAGCAAGATATATTTTGAAGCAGATCACATGTAAATGTTGTTTTTAAAAAAGTCTTAAAAAGACCCTTTCGAGATGACAAAGATTTTATTGGCACAATAAGATATTCATCAATAGCTGCACATAAAGGATAAGAATTAGGAAGAAAGGATGATTTAGAATCATTATTTTATGTCATCTTTTATTTTTTAAGAGGTCATCTACCTTGGTAAAATATACCAGTTGAATCTTGCGAACGAAATAGAGTTGTTGGAGAAATGAAATAAACTATCTCCGTTTAAGAAATGACATCTACAAAATGTCCAGAATTCAACAAAATTTTTTCATATATTAGAAAATTAAAATTTGAAGAATAGCCAGATTATGAATTTATTAAAGATCTTTTGGTAGAAGCTGCTAAAAACAATAATATTAAATTAGATGGACATTATGATTGGACAGAAGGAATGAAATTCAGTAAAAAGCTTTCAGAATCTAAAGTTTCATTAGATAAAAAAGAATTCTAATCTCCTAAATAACAAATCAAAAGCACAACTAAAATATCCAATTAAGTAATTTGGTCATTATGTGATAATTCTATGTATTTGTTATATTGATAGTAGACCTTAATCTTAAAAAAATTTATTGGTACCACCAGAAATAAAAAAAAAAAGAAGTGACAATCATCATTTTTCTAGTGGTTCAAATATTTCAGCAATCATGGGAACTAAAAGTTCTATGAAATTAATGTATTTACCTTCAGCTATAAATAAAAAGAGTGTTGGTATAAGAAGAATGGTTTCAATAGAATTTGTAGGTCATGATGAATCAGTATATTAAGAATAGATTGATGAAAATTTTGATGAGAAACTTTTAAATGAAAAGTATTAAGATTATCCAAATAACATGTATGTAGTATTTGAAATATTTTAGATACTTTATAGAAAAGAATAAATTTTATTCGATTAAGAAATGATGTAATTGATTATATATGTGTATTAAAAGGTTTTTGTATTTATATAATTATAAAACAAATGGAAGTTATTTATATTGTTTATTTAGTTTTAGCTTTAGTGATAGGAGTAATAGATATATATTGCATTATAATAAATTTGAAGTGCATTGACAATAAGTTTACCTTTACGATTTTAAATTTGCTGTGTATTGCTAATTCAATATTTAGTTAGTGTGCTTTTAATTTGCATAGGATGTTTGATGGCTACAGTAAATTGCCAAATTTCATGGTCTTTTACATTTATAGGCTTAAGTGCGATTTGCGTATGGTAATCTTTTACTATGTATGCAACATCTACAAACAAAGTGATTATATGGAATTCGGCTTAGAAAGTAAAATAAAGTTTAATATATTTGATAGACCATGTTAATAATGGGATATATTGTGCCAATCATATTTTATTTGATTTCTTTATTGGTTATGAGGAATACAGATTTTCATAAAAATTCTTAAATTTGCGCAATAAAGTTTAATTCAAAGGAACTCTTGTTAACAAAAGTGCTTTAATTTTTCTTCTTCTTGGCGTTTCAAGTAATCTTTTTGGTTTTTGGAATAATTGATTCTTTGAAGAGTATATCATTCTTAGAGAAGTGATTATTTAATTGATTTAGACAAAAGAGTAAATTTGCATTTCTAGAGCCATCTTATCGTGAAACCATGATTTTGCCAATAATTACATCAGTGTTAATCCTCTCATATTTTGTCTCATTCAATATTCAATACTGGTTGGAAGTGGAATAGATTCAATTAATAAATAACATATGCTCAATTGTAATGGAGATAAATTTATTTATATTGGTGATCTAATATGGATTCAACCCAACCATTTTGAAAGTGAATACAATAAGAAAAATCTATTAATTTAGATAAAATTTAGAATTAAGATATAGAAATAAGTACAAAAATACATTTATATTTTTAGATTATTAGAAGGATCTGGATCCACCTTTTTCCATGGTACTTACAGTGAAAGTGAACTAGGAAGTATTGAATAAATATAATAAAATTATTAATAATGATTCCAATGGATACTTCCTCTTAAAAATAAATGAGTTTGTAGTAATTACGTGATGTAATGTTTCCCCTTGGATTCATAACTTATGGAGGTCCTTTAGCTCACATTAATGTACTTAGAGAAAGATTTAAAAATTACACCACAGAAGACGAATTTTAAGAATTGTTTGCATTATGTTAAACTTTGCCTGGACCAACTTCAACTCAAATGGTAATTGCTGTTGGCGCGAATCTAACACAAAGTTGTTTGGGTGGATTAGTTGCATTTCTATATTTTAGTATGCCATCTGCTTTAGTAATGTTGATACTAGGTTTAACAGTACCAAATTTATCAATACCATGGATATAACTAATGATTAATGGTTTTAAATATGCATCAATTGGTGTGATAATTGAGGCTGCGTATAAATTATCAAATGGAGCAATCAAAAATCAATTTCATTTGTTTTTATGGATAGTAAGTGCAATCATAACTACATTTTTTCCAACTCCGTCAATTGCAATATTAATGATTGTAATTGGAGCAATTTCAAATTATGTATCTGATCGTTAAATTGGATAATAACTATTAGTACCTTAGGAAGAATAAATATAATAAACTTTTGATAGCTGGTTGCTAGGATATAGATCATTAATAGGATATGGTGTATCTTTTGTTATATTTTTCTTTTTATCATACATTGATTGGATGCCTTTAGCAGTTAGCAGTAATTTATTCAAAACTGGCAGTCTTGTTATTGGAGGAGGACATGTGGTTTTGCCTATGATTTAATTTTCCTTATCAGAATATCTAACAACAGAGTAATTTTGGAATGCATTTGCATTGGTTTCGTGTATGCCAGGCCCTATGTTCAATATTGCAATTTACATAGGAGCATTAATTGGTGGAATTCCTATTGCTATTTTAGCCGAAATATTTATGTTTTTACCTGGATTCTTTACAATATTTGGATTGCTGCCATATTGGAAGAAATATAGAGGTTTAAGAACAGTTAGAGCAATTTTATAAGGAATAGCAGCAGTAACAGTGGGATTTATATTAAGCGCAATAGTTCATTTAATTATAAATTCATGTAGTTAAGATATTATAGTTCCGATGGGAATAGGAATTCTGAGTTGCTTATGTCTATATAAAAGTATTCCAATACCATTTGTTATAATAGGAGGAGGATTCATAAATTTATTAACCGAATATAAATGAATCATATTTATTATATAAAATACTCATTATCCGCATTATCTCATAATGTTTAGACATACTTCATCTTCTAATGGTTTCGAAATAACTTAGATACCTACTGGCAATCCAACACTGCCTTTCATAGTTTCTTCCAAGACTTGATATTCAATATCTTTTGTGCCATATAATGAATCTTCATTATAATATTATTCATTTTCTTACACAGTAGTTACAGGTACTGAACCACAACTGAAATCAAGCATGTTCCAAATAAAAGTGTAACTTATCCCACTGAAACAATTTTAAGCAGTATTATGTTTAACAGCAACTCCAGCAGTCACAGGACTAATTACTGCATCTAATTATAAATCATGCCAAATCTAAATCATTTATATTTAACTTGCTGTTAATCTAGCTGTTATATGAAGATTTTCATAATATGATAATCCATGATCTCCTGCTTTCCAAATCATTAATTCTCTTTTACGATCCTACAATTTTAAAATCTTCTAATAAATCTTTTTCCAAATCCTACACGAATGAGTTGCCTTCTTAAAATTATCAAAATGAGATATCCATGGTTCTCCTTTATACAATTCATAAGCTCCTTTCATTCCTCCATCTCCCAACATTACATCATAAACATGTTAAAAGACATTCTCATAAATAGTTTAATCAATCTCAAACTCTATTACTGTATGTCCCTAAGCTTTCAATTTCTCTACAACTAGATCCAATGCTCTTTAATTAGCTTTACATGGTAACATCAAATTAATTTTTCTTAAAACTCCTATTTTATATTTCTTATTATTATTATAACATTCTTTCTCATCGAATGGTTTCATTACAAAATTTATATCTCTTATATTTATTGGAGCCTATTCATAATTACTAGTCAAGGCTACCATCATATTCACCAAATTAGAATAATGCTTAGCTTTTATATATTAATTATATCTTACACATTGGACCATAACAAGAAGCAATATTTCTAATCCCATCCCAGGTTGGAACACCTTTTGCTTAACCTCTCATTATCAATCGTTTTGAACTTGGTTTATATCCATATAAACCACAAAAATGTGATGGGATTCTTATACTTCCTCCACTGTCACTTCCCAATCCTAAAGGAGAACCATTTATAGCTATCAATCCACCTTCTCCTCCTGTGGAACCACCAGATGTTCTAGAAGGATCTTATGGATGGACTGATCTTCCAAACAAATAATTCCAACTTTCATAGGAAAATCCAAATTATGGTAAATTAGTTTTTGCAAATATTATTCCACCTGACTTGTTTATTTAATATCCTTATATTCCATCTATTTATGATCTTTTTTATGCATATGCACCACATCCAAATGCTTAATATGTTCCTTTCACCATAAATGTATCCTTTACACTTATAGGAATTCCAAATAATGGCATATTTTCTATCTTATATTCTTTATTCTTTAATTCCTAATCCAACTCCCTCGCTCTAGATATTGCATCTTCCAAATTTACATCGTTCAAATATCCCATTTTGAATCCTTTATCCAAAGATACTTCCAAAAATGTCAATAACACATCCAAACATGTAAACTTTTTAGATTCATAAAACTTATGAATCTCAGGAATAGAACTATTTAAAATTAAGCTTTTATCTTCATTAGATAGTTTTAACTCTGTTTAAATAACATACCTTGCTGTTAAAACTTTTTATTGAATCTCTTACCTTACTCTTTAGTATGTCGATTCAAAGGGGTTTAATCTTTTCCTTCTAAAAGTCAACATCAATAAACTCACACCTGCAACCAAGGATAAAGCCTTATACTTGTTTTTTAACCACCAATCCTAATTTATTTTAAACATTATTAAAATATTTATTTTCTTTAATCAATTTTCTTCTTAATTGTACTATTTATAGTTACTAAACCTATCCATTTATACAAAATATAATAGAAAAAGATTACTCCTAATTTTTATAATTATGAGAAAAATTATTTATTAAAAACAATAATAATCACAACAAGGAATATCGAACAAAGATACAAGATCTATTTCATCTGTACATTCCCAAGGAATTAATCAATCCAATTACATCTTAACTTCTCGACAGACTCCATCCAAATTTTTGATTAAAAAATATTAACTTAAACCTGATGTTCCTAGCATAAAAATCATTAAAAATTAAACACATAGTTAGTTTAAGCATGATAATATCAGTGTTTAAGATGGATATAGTCCTGGAATTTATTCTTAAAGAACATCAAGTCAATATCAGCAAAATCTAAATAGTTACATGTCTTCAAAAAGATCAATTTACAAATTATGTATTTACTTATTTATTTAGTGTATTATAGAATAGAAATCTAGCTATGAATCTTAAGTTTAAATATATAATAAGACTTTGAAATAAATGATTTATAAAAATGATTAAAAAGAACTTATGGATTTTGATAATAGATATTATCGATGTGCAAGATAAAGAAGATTTAGAGAAATTATATAGTTTTTGTTAAAAAAATCAAAAGAATTGCAAATTTCTTTACAAGATCTTATAGATAATAAAATAACATAAAATAAGCCTTATTAGTAATAAGGCTCATTTGCATTTTTATTTTATGTAAAAAAAGGAGTTACAGATAAAGTTGAAGAGATGCTTGGTGTAAATCCTCTTTATGTTCACGATTTCGATGAAAAAAATATGACAGCATTATAAATTGCTACCAAAAAATAATCATACATCATGATTAAAATATTACTATCATATGGTGCAAGCATTTTAAGTAAAGATTTAAATGGTGAATCTGCCCTTTCAAATGCAATCTAATCAAATCAATAAGATGTTGTTAAAGTAATAAATTAGAAATTACTATTTAGCTGTTTTTATCAATACAATGTCCAAGTGACCTTGAGTATTTATATTACTCCAAGATGACAAAAAATAAATAAATTAAATATTTACTTAAAAAAGCTAAACTCTAAGAATTGGGACAAAGATGTACCAAACTTTAATTTATGTAATTTATTAAATGATGATTTCTAATCAAATTATGTCTTTTTTTATTAATTCTACCAGTTCATTGATCCTTGTTATTTGATTTTCTATTTTTAACAAAATTAAAATCAAGGATTTAAAATCTACATCATTTTTCTTCAATAAAGACTTTATATTTTATAACTCGCTAGATAAGTTGTATTTGCCTATATAGATTTATTTCTCCTTTAATGTAAAAATAAAAAAATACTCTTTCAGGAAGTAATTAATCGAAATAATAATTAATATCCTCTAATGAATTGAATTCGATAGTCTTTTTCTTTTTTTAGTTTTTATCACAAATATATTTAAGCATATCAAGTTTTATTTATTTTTCACTATCAATATGGATGACATCTTTTTAAGGAAATGTCGAATCAAAATTCAATTAATTTTTTAATAGAAATACGCAAAATACTTGTACAAATAGTTTCAGTCTAGTTTCAAATGTCTCTTAAAGCTGTTATTAATTCTCAAAATATTATGATAATCTCGTGCATTTTTATAATTGATATATTTTATTATGAGATTATTCAAAACAATTTGATATGAACAAACTAGCAAAAATGCTTTAAATCTTACTATCAAAAGAGCGAATAAAATTGTTAATTTATTGTTCTAAGCTTCTTAAATTACCTTTTTATATTTTATTTAATAAATCTTTTTGAACTTCATATGCATAATAATATTTATAACTATATAAATTGTTGTTTCCAAATATTTGCATAGTCAAAAGTTTACTTATCTCATATTTCTCTAAAATTGATATATAAGTCAGTAATTAAATACAACTTGTACTTTCAAAATTTAAATTAAATAAGCATGGTAATTCTTTATTTTAAATACCACATTTTAATTGATTTTCATACAAAATGTAATTATGACTGCAAAAGGCTTGTTCTAAAATTTAAATCAAATCAATAATTTTTACTCTTATTTTATTTATTAAAGTATTAATTTATTAAAAATTGAAATTTTAATTGAAAAAAATTATATGAGAGAAATTTAAATAGCTATCTCTTATGAATATTTTTATTTCTGCTTAGCATTTATCTACCAGCTTGTAAAGAAGTTGATTAAATATTTTGATTTACTCTGAATTAAGCTTTATCTATGTATATTTGTAATATATAATAATTTGTTGTCTTTCTTTCATTACGACGATATGTTTTACTAAATTTTAGTCATTTATATTTGGCTTAAATAGAATTTCAATTTATTATGATGAGTTTCTAAGACGATTTCGTTATTTAAAGGATAATTGCATATCAAAATCTTCCTTTTCTAGTTCAAAAAGTTCTTGTTTTATGAAATCAGTTGGCTATTTATTATTATAGTCTTAAATTTATTCTAATTATGTTTGACTCTTATACTTCAAAATTTCCTATATTTTTTAGTGAATCATAATTATTTTTTTATATAATTAAGGATAGAAAATTAAGTATTATCCTAATAAGTCAATTATAGATAATAATATCAATCAAGTGTTAAGTGGAAATTTTGCTCTTAAATAAGCCTCTAATTCTTTGACGTCAATTGGCTTAGTAAAATAATAATCCATTCCTTAAGAAATAGCGAATTTTTTGGTTTCGAAATCGCAATATCCCGTGTTTGCTATACATAGACCTCTAGGAAAGAAACCATCATTGATTTTTTTTTTGATTATTCTTACAGTATCAATCCCATTCATTATTGGCATATTTATATCTAAGAAAATAACAGAATACCCAGAACAAGAACAAATTTTACATGGTTTAATTTTTTTTTCCTCACATTTTCGAATCGCCTCAATACCATTACAAGCTTTGTCACTTTTAACTGAGAATTTTGACAGAATTAATTACATTGAAATGATATTAAAAACTTCATCATCCACTATTAAAACCCTACTACAACATTTTGAACTAATGTTGTATTACACTATTTAAGTTTTAAAATTAGTTTCCAAACTAGGTATAACAATCAAAGATTATTTGTATAAACTTGGATCATTTTCATTTTCATCATCTTCCTCATCCTCTATTTATTCAACATCTAAATTATCCTTAATTTAATTGATATCATTGATTCTATTTAAAAATTATTACTATGTTTCAGCTGATTACTTTCTTATTGAAAAACTTTTAATATGTTTTTGTCTATTATGTATACCTCCACTATTACTTTAACTACGTAAACTGGCTTCATACTTAGAAGCTAACATTTATTTAATGCTAGCTTCTGAAGGTTATTATTCAACATAATAGATTTAATTAACAATTTTTAAATAAGTTTAACTAGTTTGATAAGCACTTTCATTATATAATTATTATGAATTTCTAATTGAGAATTAGAACTCAGTCCCTTTATTTTATGTAGACTTAAATTCTAATCCATTTTTTCCATTCATCTTCAATACAATAGCATTTGATATACTCAATCCTAATCCACAACCAACAGAGTTTGAAGAAACCCTTAACATTTTTTTATTATCTTTTAACATTTCACTTAATTTTTAAGATTCTGAAATACTCATTCCAATTCCAGTATCTGTAATTTTGGTTTTTAATTTGTCTTAATTCATTAACACTTCAATAGTTATAATACCTTCAGAAGTGAATCGAGCAGAATTTGATAATAATTAATATATTATTTATTTGTATCTCTCGGCATCATTATAAACCTTTAAATCAATAGGACATTCAACCTTAACTGTATTTGATCTAAAATTTAATTACTTATCCATTAGATTAATAATTTCCATAATCGTTTAATATGGACTAAATTCCTAAAGTTTTAGTGTAAATTATTATAGTAAGATGGAGTTATAATCTCGAATATTTCTTAAGATATAATTTAATAATTATGAGTTAATTTAAATTGGATCAAAAAAAATTTCTTTTATATCTTTTTTAATATTGGGGTTGTTTAAGGCTTCTCTACTAACAGTCATTATACAATTTAAATAGGTTCCAAATTCATGTGAAACAGATTAGAATATGTTGTAAAGTAAAGAACTTGAAATTGTGTTATTATTGTCGACAGTTTTAGAATTATTAGCACTTGAATGATTTTGATGAACACTAATGGTATGCAAAGATTTACTAAATTAATTCTTACGTTCTAACAGTTATTCAATATGAAGAATAAGAATATTCTCAGATTGGAATAGATCACTCAAAATTATAAAATTGAATTTGAAATTCTAAAATTTAAGTTGTTTACTTTCAATCTCTCCTGCTGAATAATAATTATAGATGGAATTTCCATCTTCGAAAATTGTTTAACAAATTTATTTCAAATCAGGTTTGAGAAATACTCTCTTTTTGGGTTATGGACTCTATTATAGCAATTGCAATACCCCTATAATAATTTGGTTAATCCTAATGATAATGAGTCGCATTTGCATTCTAATAAAAGTTTCACCAATTAAGAGTCACTTATTTCTTAATTTTCCTCATCAGAACTATCCAAAAATTATAACAACTATGCTTATTCATAAATCATTAGCATTTTGTAGTTAAAAACAATAAATTTTTATTCTGTCAACCACGGACTAGTTATTTAATATTTTTTATTATTACACTAATTCAAGAATATGATTCTTTATATCAAACTTAATTGACATCTGAAGTTCTACTTTAGGAACAGGAGATACATCCCTATCTTTCAGTTTCTTTGGTCTAAACTTAAATCCAATCATAATACAAAGAATCGCTACTATGATAGTTTTAACTAAGTCATAAAAATAAGATCCTTATTTAAAAAATTCCACTATCAAAAAGTACAACCCTAGGAAAACTCCTGGAGTATAGTATTATTGAATATTCAATCCCCACCCACATTATATAACTATTAAAACCTTCTATACATCAATATGTACTTGTATTAGATCAATTTTGTACTACCACTATATGCTTAATAATCCCACGCTTATAGACTCACTAACAATTAAGGCACTCCAAAATTACCACTTGCTTGAGTCCAGATTGATTAAAATGCATTTGATCAATAAATTTATATAATGTAAAACTAAAGCACTTACGATAAACCCAAGTTTATCATTCTCCATCCTAAATATCAAATTCCAAATTAATTCAAACGATATAATAAGCTCGAAGAAAACCACAATTTTCATTTTTTATTAAAATATATAATCACAATATTCATATTAAAACTACTTATCAATTACTTCAATAATTTGAGTATGGCTATTTAACATAGTCTCTAATATCAATATTTTAATATATATTTCGAATTTGCGATACCTATATCTATAATTTAAAAGCAGCATAAATCTTTTGCTTTTCAATTAATTACAAATTACTGGAAAAGATAACGATAAAAATTTCGCTTACTTATTTTTACATATTCTCATCAACATATTCCTAATTATTATCATAAAAAATAATATCTGCATCAATAATATTAAAATCGAATGATAATTTTGCTAATATCAATATCCACAGTTTTAGCAAGATCCATTTAAACAAATTAAGAAATTGAAATATAAAGCTCAACTAATCTAAAACATAATCATGACCCTCATAAATTCAAAATTAAGGTACCTGGAACTGGAATTGTCTAACTAGAACCTTCAATTGGAACTGTAAATTTTGCAATAGAAATTCAAGATTAAAATGCAACTGTAGCTCTTGATAGAGCAAATGCTTTAGTCACAAAAGCTGTGGAAGAAATTAAATATAATTTACGATTAGATAACTATACAATATAGACTGGAATCTTTTAACTTTCCTTGAGATATGATTATACCACAGGAGTCTAATAATTAATTGGATATACAGTTACTAATTAATTATATGTAACAACAAAAGATTTATAATTGATTGGGAAAATTATTACTGTTGGTGTCAATGCTGGCTTAAATAGAATAGATGGAGTTAATTATTCAAATAATCAAGAAGAATTAGTAAAAGCAAATAATGAGGCTATTAAAATAGCTATACAAGATGCCAAACGTAAATCAATACAAATTGCCTAATCATTAAATCTTTAATTTAGTGAAATTCTTCACTTCAAGTATTTAGATAATTATAATAATCCAATAACAAATGTTTATGGACCCTAAGCACCAGATATGGAGGCTAAAACATCAGGAGCTCCAACTCCTATATTTGCAGCTAAAAATAATGTTAGAGTAGATATTGAGTTGAAAGTGTTGTTAAAATGAGTAATAAATATAAAATTAAATCATTTTCAATGCAATTCTTCAAAATCTTAATTTTTTCATTTAGTTAAGGATGTACAAAATTATCAAAAGGATATTTCAAAATTGATTTATGAATTTTTAAGATTTATAAATAAATTGACAAAATAAGAATCAACTGTTGATTAATTATTTTAGAAATTGGATGTAAAATAGTAATCATAGTATTTGATTAAAAATTACAATAAATTTTAAATTCTAGACTACTGTGATATGTAAGGTTATTTTAAGAATTGCTAATGAAAAATCAATAGCAATGCTTGCAAATTTGATCGATCAAATCAAAATTAGGGATTATGTAGTAATTCTTACAATATAATGCATATCATAAATGTAGAACATTCAACTAGAATATTTGAATGGTTCGATTAATAATTAAAATAATGATAATAATAATCTTAATATTATTTTCATAAATAACTACATAACAGTAAGAATTAAGCTGCAATATTATTACTAAAAATGTTAGTTCAAAATAAGCATCTTAATTTGAATAAAATTTGAATAGAATTCGTAATGAAGTAGCTATGGGAAGAAGAGCAAATCATAAAGGCTAAATTTAAGCTGCTTCTGATATGCATTTGACAACATGGTCATAAGAACTAGCTAAAGAAGCATAAGAATGTTCTGAAACATGTCCAGAACCTCCTATATTTTGTAGACACGTATAGTTCTAACTTTTTATTTAGTACAAAGCTTAATAAGCATTTTTGATTAATAAATAACGTGTACATTCAGAGAAGTGGAATGCAGACCCATATTTTATCTTGAACGAATGGATGTAATCAAAATAATATGCTCAATTATTACTTCAATCAATGTTATTTTAGATAGGATGTGGTAGAGCAATTAGTTCAAATTTAGGAGAATATATAGAATATTTAGTTTGTTATTTTGATCATGTATCAGTTTCATCATAATCTTATAGCCGAATCAATTGGAACCCTATAGACCAAGTTCTTCTTTAAATGTTGCAAATTCATGTAGATTGGGAAGATCTTAAAGTTATTCAGCTTTATGTGCCTCACCTTATCAAAAACAACAAGGAATAATGTAAATAAGAAAGAGAAACAAGGGAATGGAATCGAAGTGATTATATTATTGATAAAGTTAATTATGTTTATTTTCGTTATTTAAATTTGAATGAAGCAGCCTCTTTAGTATAGATTAATTATTTAGGATGCTAGACGCAAGAATTTAAGTGCTGTTGGTATTCTTGATCCATCACCTAAGTAAATCACAATTAGAAAGGCTTCTGTAGGTGGTTAAAAGAATAAGGAAAATATTATTAGTAATGACACTTAGAGGAAACAGAAAACTTCCCAAAATGTTAATACAGATGACATTAGAAAATAAATAAGTTAATTAATTAAAAAAACAGCATAATCCCAAAGAACCAAATTGAAAAAGATAGATATTGGATGTCAAGAATAGATAGAAATTAATGAGGAAAAAGAAGGAATTTTTGATGAAATTTCCTTAAGATTATTGTATTAAAAAGAATTGGAATATAAAATTCATCCTTAATTCTTCGATCATTAATGTCATATATCTCCATAGATGAGATCGATTTTATATGACTGGATAAGTGAAGTTTGTAAGGAATTTACATTAAAAAGAGAGACATTTCATTTATGTATTCATAATTTAGATAGATATATGTCTAAAATCTCCATAAGTAAGTCGTAACTTTAATTATGTGGTTTAGCAAGTCTATTAATTGCATGCAAAATAGAAGTATTCCAATATTATAATAAAAATAGGAAATCTATCCGCCTAAAGTCAATGATTTCTCTTCGGCTAGTAACTTTGGATTCTCTGAACAATAAATCCTCGATAAAGAATAAGATATTTTAACAGAATTAAAGTGGATGATAAATCCACCTACTCTTTATCTTTGGAGCTCATGGTATTTGTCTTAATGGGATGTATATTATCCTTAATCTAATTTATAAATGAAATAACCTACTTAATCATCATATACATTATTTAGGCATTTCATGACTTTTCTTGATTGTGCTGTATTAGATATCAAATTATATTAATTTACAAATCGAGAAGTAGTTTCATCTTTACTTTATTTGGTTTTACTAAAACAATATTGTGGATGTACTTATCAACGAATAGTCGAAAATAAATTATAAGAAAAAGATTAGCTTGATTTCCAACGCATTTATAAACCATTTATTGAACTAGTTTTTGGATTTTAATTTAGTCAATTATCTAAATGTATTAGATATATGACTAAATTCTTAATAATAGATATTATAGTCGATTAACCTGGTACAACAAAAGTTATAGCAGAAAAGGAATTAATAGATGTTTATGAGTATTTCTTATCAATTTAAACACATAATCCAGCAGGTCTCTAATTCATCAAAAAATGATTGATATCATATACTTTAATAATTATTTTATTGCTTTTTTTTCAAATGGCCTTAACAGATTAAATATGTCTATGGCTCACCATTTTTATTTTTCTTACCTACATAGCTGTTGATGTAGCCATTTAAATTTATATCCTAATAAATCCTTCAAAATAGAATGTGTATCAGATTGCAATCAATAAGCATATACCCAAAGATAAGCCTTTTATCATCATTTGATTGGAACCAATAAACCAAACTATATAGCATGTAGAATTTGTTATTATTTAGATGAAAATCAAATCTGTTTACCACCCGAAGATAAATATTTCTATTTATTGGAACCATATATTGAAAAAACCTATTTAAACATACATTAGTTAATCTTTATAAGATGATGCTTTGGTGACAATATATTTTCTATTTATATCTATACCTTTAATCTATATAACTCTCGATTATGCAGAATTCATCATCAAGTTGCCTTGGATAGTGTCATTATTCCTTACTTTTTCAATACTTTTAATTCTTATGAGGTAATACAAAATAGTTTAAGAAGCAAAATAAATGTATGAATTTATATTTGTTTATTTTAAGATTAATTTCAAAAGACTCATAATATGATTTGTCTTAGATGGCTGCAATTATGATGCTTTATAAAATGGATTTAATTTATCTAGTTCTAATTATCTTAATGTTTTTTCTTTAATGCATCTTAATCTTAAAGCATATAATGAATAGGATTCAATTTTCAGTATTGAACTAGTCCACTCATATATTGTTTTGAAATTGATTAATAATAAGCAGATTCAGATGAAAAGTAAATATGGTGTGTCTTTAAAGACTTTTAGAAGTATATTAACGATGATTATTTTTTAATGAAGATAAATATTTAATCAAAATAATAATTCATATTTAATTGAGTAGAATTCTTTACAATCATTTTAAAATTATAACTTATAAAATAATTAAGGATGATAATTAAAAAGTTAACATAATCATTTTAAGTAAATGAAGAAGTATTTAAATAAAATGTATTAAAAACACTTCATATAAATACAATTTAAAAAGAAAATATTAATAATTGAAAATAATAAATGAGTAATATTTATTAAATAATATTTTTTATTAAATTCAAATCCAGTCAATAAATTTACCTATTTTTGAGAAAGGTTTCCTCTTCTTCATTTAACTTTTATACTAAATTAAATAATAATATATTACTTAACTCTTATTTTATAGAATTTACAGGAGGACTATTAGAATCATAAATTGCTTAAACAACTTCAACTTTATCTCCTGCATCGTTCCAACGAGGTAATTAAACCATATTAAATTTATTTAATTGCTTCTAATTTTCCAAATGAATTTCTTTGAATTCTTGATCTTTATGTCTTTTCATTTAGTTGATTTAAAGAAATTATTTAATATCTGACATTTCTGTTTCAGCAACATCAGTAAACCAATCAGATATGCATGGTATACTTTTTGTGATTTTACTCTTTGCTCCACTATAAGATGGATCTTAATATACAACAACAGAGGTTTTATCTGGAACATAAATACTTTTGGCCAATCTCATAATAGCATTGAAATCAGATACATCTTTACACAAATATACTTTTGATCCTTAATAATTACACATTGAATAGACAATTGGACATTTTTTATATTCTTTCTCTTCAAAATAATATAAACCCAATACTGCTTAATTTCCTTTATCTAATGTGATTCTAAGATTAACATTTAAAGCAGTTGGATCAATTTAATCTCCTTACCACATGAAGGTTACTGGTAATGATGTAAATCTTAAACCATTTATACCATTTATTTAAATGAGTTTAGGTTTACTTCTTATTTATAAAAATTCTTTTGTTTCATCTGTTTTTTCTGATTTAGTTTCTTCATGATGATCAGCGGGTTCAATATGTGCCTGCTTTTAACCTGTATGCGTAACTTATTATGCTAGTTCTTTGCTAGATTATGTAGCAACATAAGCCAATTATACTTTCTAAACACTTGTATCACCAAACTTTTTAAAATTTAATTAGACACCATGTAACGAAACAGTTAATGGTGATACTTCAAATTGTATTAATTTTGATTATGATTCAACTCCTACTAAAAATACTTAAACAATTGGATCTTCAGTAAATGTTCTTTTAAATGTTAATAAAGATGGAATAACTCTGTCTCCAGCTTCTGCTTTCTTTAAAATTGAGAGTGCATCAACATTGAAATAACCAAATTCTACTTCATCTTAATTTATTGCAATATATTCATAAGCTAAAACTTTTAATGTGGCATGTAGAACTGTCAATTAAAAGGTGAAATCTATTAAAATTAACTTTATAATTACCTTATTCAGTCACATCTTAAATTTAACAAAAAAATCCAACAGGACCTGCATCATATTCTATAGCTCTAATTGTTACTAAAATTTAAGGGATATCAGAAAATTTATCTGGAAAAGTTATCTTCCTCAATATAGGATCGCAACAACTTGGTGCTGTAAATTCAATAACACCTTTCATTACTGATTTTGTCTAAACTAACATTAGAGTTATCAATCCAATCAAGAATCGTTTTTGCATTATAAATTTTTAATAATATATATCAAACTATTAAATAAAAACTAATCAAACTAACAAAGAAAATTACGAAAATCATAAAAACAGGCTATTAATTTTACTATTGTATTTTAGGTTGTTAAAACTCGATCTATGGCTTTTTTAAAAGAGAAAGAAATGTTTTTAAATCTGGGTGTGGTTTACATGATTTACTATCTATTATTTTTTTTATCAGAATCTCTTATTCTTTTATTTTATTTTAAGCTAACAATAATACATACATTAATACACAATTATCCAAATTAACTTAGTTCTCTTTACTTTTTAAATAATTCGAGAAATTCCTCATTAAATTTTAATTAATCTAAACTATTCAATGTACGAAAATGAGCAGACTCTTTTATCTCACTCTAATGATTTTAAAGTTTTGTTATATCAATTTCAATTAATTTATTTTGAGTTTGAATTTACTTCCCAGATAATTCTATATCATCAATTTCCTCTTCTATTAAACTTTCTGATAATTATGAATTATCTTCATATCGAGGATATTAAGACAAATATCGAACATGCTTACTTAAATTGCTTTTAAATATCTAACTATTCTACTCAGATCTAGATTATTTCATTTTTATATCTTCATTTTTTATAATGTATAATGGCATTTTGCATCTTAAAGTGAAAATTTTTTAAAGTTTATTCATTGCTAAACTCCAATGGTAAGTTAGAACCATTTTCTTAAAATGAATTGATGGCTTGGAATTTTTTTTGACATGTATATGGCAATTATTGATCTTTTCTAATAATTAATTAGCTTATGATTTCATTTTTACTTTAATATAATAAAGAAATGGATTAAGTAGATTAACTAGATTAAGCATTTAAAGAATTGTATTTTCAAGATGAGACATATGATAATCTGAGAGACAAAATCGATTAATGTAATTATGAGGAAGTTGCTAATTTTATGGAACGTAATGTTAGAGCTTATCTTAATGTATTATATTATTAACAAATAGACAGTACAAAACAATTTATACTCATATAGTTACAATGATTAAGATTCAGCGAGGTTCTATATTGAATAGTTGAATAGTCATTGGATAAGAATAAAGAATATTGCACAAGAATTGGCAAAATATTAATAATTGAGTAATTGCTATAAAGTAATTTTAAAATAATTTTAGATTTAAGAATATCATCGTAGTAAATTTTAGGATAGGATATTTTCAGATAACAAGATTAATTTTGCATTAAGAGAAATATGTAGGATTTATAAATTCAATCAATTAATTGAATCTCATTTTGGCCCTCTTGTATTTCAATATTTTAGACCTAAAATAACAACCCATTAAGACCTTATGACTAATTGGCTTACATATAGTTAATGTGAGTAAGGAATCGATGAAATAAAGGATTTTGAAAGAAGACTCGAATGTGCAATGACAAATCTACCAGACAATGAAAAATAATAACCCAAATTACCTCCTAATTGGGAAAAGAATATGGTAAATTTGATGAAAAAGAAAAAGAAGAAGATTTGATAAAAAAAAATAATATGTAATATAAATATTTGCAATTCTCTTCTATTTTTATAATAAAATTTATGAAATTATTCAATATATATATATATATTAGATCTTAGATCATTTATTATATATAATCATAATAAAAATTGTCTATATAATATCATCTTTTCATCTTTATTTCAATTCCACCTAATTGAGAAAGTTTTGATGATAGATTATGACAAGAATCATCCTCTAAAAATAAATTCGCATCATCATCATCACTTTCAGATGATTCTCCATTCATACTTTCCCCTGAATCACTTTCTGACTATTATTCATCATTGGATCCATTCTTAGTCTCAGTATAAAACGAACCTGCTATCTTAATTAAATGAATTATTTTTACATTTTTCACTGTTTCTTATACTATAAGATTCTCTTAATCTTCATCCTCACCTTGTTATTGTTCAGCTATTTATTACATCATTTAGGTTTTTTATTTTTCAGTAATTATTGCTTACTTTAATAAAATATATTATCTCATAGATCTCCTTTTTGCTTTCGAAAGATTAATCTTTTCAGGTAATACTGAAGAGCCTAAATAACTTAATCTAATCTATTTCATTATATTTGAAAAGCATTACTTCTTTTTTTTATTATAATTGTGTCCCTATTTCATTGTTAATAGTTTGGAGTTATAAAAACGAAGATTCTAAACAATCTGATGCAGATGGTCTTTAACTTTCTTCTAAACATAAAACTCTTTTTAGAAATAATTGTGCATCTTTGCTAAGACTTACAAATTTTGCATTATTAAAATCAATTCTTCCTGCAGTATTTAGATTTAATATAGCACTGATTGTATTACCTGAAAACAAAGGTTATTGAGTCAATAATATATAAGCAACAACTCCTGCACTAAAAATATCAATTTTTTCGTTATAAACTTTTAAATTTAGGACTTCCGGAGCTATATATCCTGGAGTACCATATTTTTTATATTCAAATTTAGGTATTTTTTTAGCAGCTAATCCAAAATCTGCTATCACAATTGTAGAAGAATCCTTAACAAGGATATTTTCTAATTTAATGTCTCTATGCATAATGTTAAGGGAATGTATATATTTAAGACCTTAAAAAATTTGTTTCATGAAATTGCTTATCTGTTGTTCACTAAATTAAGATTTCTCAGCTTTCATTTTTTAGAACTCTTAAAATAGTTCCCCTTTTGCATATTCATATATCAAATATAGCTATTTATTATCTTCATGAATTTCCAGTAATTTAATTACATTAGGATGATCTATTGGTCGAAGCAATAACATCTCCCCAATCACAGAATCTCTAAGTTTTGTTACCTTCGTCAAGTCTTAATTTTGGAAGGTCTTGCACATAAATTGTTTCTACTTATTGTCCTCTATTAGAAAACCCTTTTTTTAATATACAATACTTTTGAATAATTGCCATTACTAATTTGACTTAGGAATCTAAATCTAGTTTAAATTTGACCTCTTGTTATACAAAACCTTATTAAATGTTCAATCCAATTTTTTAATTACTTTTAGTCAGTGCAATGATACTCTTTTACTCTATCATATGAATACAACATAAAACTCTTATCAGTATATTCTAGAATATATAGATTGTTAAATAGATTGCAATATTTAGTTCTTTTATGTCCAAACTTGATTAATTAGCCATCTTTAGATAATGCATATTCATAATTTTGACTTTTTCTTAAACTTACTAATTGGGATTTAATCAAATAGGCTTATTGCACATTGCCAACTGTCCAAAATTTAGAAGTTTTGATCAGGTATTATAAATTCTTACTAGTTGGGATATACAAATAATCAATATTTTGAGTTGATTAGAGCATTTTATTTATTTAATAATTTTTTAATAAATAATGGGATCATGTGCCTCAATGAAATAAAAAAAAATAGATGGAAATATTTAAATAGCAGCATATAAGTAATAAAAATTAAATTATGATTACAGAGTTTGTGTAACAGCTTTTATTTGGAATAAAGAAAGTCATAACTTATTTGATTTTGAGAGTCATCAAGCTTGTCGTAAAGAGTTAGAACTAGATTTTTCAGGTAACTAAATTTAAGATGAATTAGCAACCCTTTCAATGGTCGATAATTAAATTATAGCACTAAGTGAGAATGTAAAAATAATATCAATAATAATAAAAGGAATATGTTAAAAAGCAAATTCAATTACTTAAGGTAGATTGTGAATAAGATTATGTCACTCTTTCAGGAATGAGTTAGAAATCAGATTAGAGAGTATGGGCTATATTGTGTAAAAGACCAGAATTTGAGTCATTAAATGTATACTAATAAGTGAAATTATTAAAGGAATGGGAACTATAGAGAGGAGACATAATTAAATTAGGAAGAATGAAATTATAACTAATAGAATTTAATTATGATATTGATGCATTACAATAATAAAGAGAATAAACTAATTAAAATGAAGAAGAATTATAATCATAAGATTTAGAACCAGATGGTTGCTAATGTAGAATTTGTTTCTAAAAAAGTGCAACCGCCTCAAATCCTCTCTTCAGTCCTTGCAAATGTAAATTTTATATAACTGACAATTATAGGTATTGGCTCTATGAAATACGTTCATCTTCATTGCTTATAACTCTGGATTCAATAATCAATCAAAGTTAAAAATTAATAATCTTCAATATAATATATTTGGAAAAAAATGGAGTGTGAAATTTGTAAAATGCCATTGAAAAGCACTTATACATATTAAAGATAGATTTTTTGTATTATGTAAATTTAAAAACCTACTGTTCCACATCTTATTTGGAAAATAACTTCAGACGATAAATCTAAAGAAGGAATCATATAAGTAATGGAACTATAAGATAAAACAGAAATTAAAATTGGCAGAATACCTGATTGCGATATTAAACTCAAAGATATCTCAGTATCAAGAAGTCATGCATTAATCAAAATTGTCAAATAGGAAGATAATTAATTTAAATTAATACTTCAAGATAATAATTCTAAATTTGGAACACTCTTATATGCTCAATCAGATAAATTACTTAGATACAATTTACCATCATTACAAAAAGTACTTTATTAAATTGGAAGAGTCTTACTATACATTCAATTTAAGGATAAAGGCAAGTCTTATAATAAATAGTAATCTCTATATTTCCTAACTTTAGATTTACTTGTTATAAACACCCTGAAAAAATTGTTGTCTAAACTAAGATTAATCAAAACGAACAAGCTACAATCATTCCAAATGTTGAAAAAGATAAAGATAATTAAATGTCGTTTTAAACAAATAATGAATTACACTAAGAAGATATCGTAATTAATGTAAAATAAATATGAATACCTATTGACTAATTATATTATTTATTTATTAAAATATTTGTCTGTTAAATGATATAAAAATTAAACAAGTGGGATTGCATCATAGACCCTATTATTAAAAACAATTAGTAAATGTAAGATTATTATTAATCGTTTAAGTGGTGGTTTATACTTAGCCGACATTGATTGTGCATTAAGCCAAGATTTATTATAATCATTATAAATTGGAGCCTTACTTAGTGTAATTGATGAACCTAAAGTTATTACTACTCCAACCATTATTCATTAAGTAATTAACATTCCAGATTGTACTGAATAAAACATTCAAGAATTTTTCCCTAAAACTAATGAATTCATAGAAAGGCACAGATAACATACTAATGTTATGGTTCATTGCTTCGCTGGAATCTCCAGAAGTGCCTCTGTTGTTATTGCTTACATTATGCAAAAGTTTAATTGGGGTTATCAAAGAACTCTCAATTCAGTTGTTTCCAGGAGACCATAAGTTAAACCAAATTCAGGATTTGTTAAATAACTCATACAATATGAAACTTAAAATAGAAATAGATCCTCGTCATAATAACATAGAATTCTAAACACTATTAATACAGTGATTGATAAAATGCCTTACTAATCAGATAGTAAAAATAATAAATACTTTTAACCATCAAAATTAGATTTAAATTAATTAGAAATGGAAATTGCAAAAAGATAATAAGATTTATAACTATTAAGAATGAAATATCAATAACTTAATGATAAGATTGTTAATAGAAGTAATGTCTATGTATCTGCTTTTGAATGAGATGATTTAAACACTTATATATTATATAATTTTATTTTTATTTGATCTCTTTTTCCTTTTATTTTTAATTTCATTTCTATCAATATGATTTTTTATTACACCATCTATTAAATATTTTAAATAACTGTCTATGATGTTGTTTTATTATTAATCATAATATGATACTTTAAATATTTATTATAAAATTAATTTGTAAAATATATAAATTTCTTTATCAAATTTTTTTATGCATTTTTATTAATGAATGGATATCTTCTAAGACTCTAAGCTTATTTTATGTAGTAGCTTATTCCTATTTTACTTACAAAACTTATCTTGATTGAATCTCTCTTTCACTTTCATATATTCTAACTTTTTCTTCAATCTATAAATTAATTTAAATCTATTACTTATTTCAATGAATACTAACTCTATTCTATCTATTATTTATATTTTGCAGATTTTTAAGCATGCTTAAGGATATCTTCTTCTTAAGATTTTATTTTTTATTTTAATTCATTTTCTCTATTTTTATATTCTTTAATCTCTTCTTTACTTTAAGCTAACTGTTTAACAAGATGATCGATTTTTATTTCAATTTCATCCATTGTTTTATCATTATCATGTTTGGTCAATTATATGTCATTTTCTAAATCTCTATTATATTGTTAAGATTTAGTTAATTGTTCTTACAAATGCAAGACTTAGTTTTTAAGCTATAATTTTATATTTTAGGATACTTATTCTATTGTGCGAAAATCTTGTCTAGATTATATTTCAAACTCTTCTATTTTTTGTTTCTTTAATTGTAATGAAGATTTGCAATCTTATATTTCAAGAATAAAACTTTAGATCTTATTTTCTGCATTTAACAATTTATTTTATTAACTATCAATAAGCTATTTTAGTTCAGTGTTGATTTACTATGCTTTCTAATTATCTTATATTTAAATTTGATGATTTTTCTCTTCATTATCAAGTAATCTTTAAAAATCAGTAATTTTTTAGTTTAAGTTATCTATTATTTATTTTTATTCATTAATTTTTTATTTTTTCTTTTCAAGTAAATCCTTATAATTAGAAACTCTCTTTTCAATTTCTGCTTCTTAAGATTACAAAATGACTTGTTGCTGCTTTTCAAATTTAGCTAATTAAGCATAAGTCTCATCTTATTTATAAGTAACTTAATCTAATTGTTACTTATAGTAATTGACTTATTAATTTAAATATTCTATTTGAGATTATTAATCTGCATCTCTGTATCTAATATCTTAATACATTTATTCGAAATATCTAATTTAATCATCTCTATTAATCAATTCATCTCTTTATTTTAATAGTTCTCCTTCTAACTCTTTGTTTTGTTCTTCTTAGTTTTTTCTATTTAAAATTAAGAATAGTAATTACATTTCATTTGAAAAATCTTCACATAATTTTTATACTCTCTCAAGTTCTCTACCAAAGTTTTATCCTTGCTCTTCGTAAACTGTCTCTGCTTGTTTTAATTGATCTCTTAAAGCAGTTAATTTTTATTTTTTATCTCCTAATTTTTATTTTAATGATTGATTTTGCAATTGCAATTCATCAATCAATTTTTCAGAGCTCTCAGCTTTGATTTTGACCTCTTTGGTATTTGCATCTCCTTTATTAATAGAATCCAATAATTATCTATTTTCTTACTCTAATGCTTTAATTTATTTATCTTTAGCTGATAACCTCCCTTCTAATTCTTTATTAACAGTCATATATTCTTTTAGCGTAATCTAAATTTTATAAGGAATGTACTTTTAATTCCTTATTTAAGATTCTGATTCTCTCATATTTTTCCCTTTCTTACATATCCTTAGCATTCAACGTATCCCTTAATCTACTAATTTACTCTAAAGATCCACTTTATCTACGTCTTTCCCTTGATGATTCTTCTCTAATTACATAAATAAATGAATTACTCATCATCATTTATTTTACTTGGTCTTGATCTGCCAATGAAATATGTGACAGGTTATTGAGGAGTTGGTTCATATTACATGATCTAGTCTATCTATTGACTTGTCTTCTTATATCGATCCATGAGTTTATTGACATTTCGTTCTAATCGGTTATCCATTATTTAAATTCAAAAATTTTATAATACAGGTTAACTTTATTTTCTTAATACTTACAACTCAATCATTTTCATATCTCATTCTCTAGAATTGTATTCTTATTTACTTAAGTCATGTTTATTTTTCAACTTATAGTATTGCTTCAAAATTTTCTCAATTTATTCATCAATAATCACTATTTAGCTTTTGAAAGCTCTAAATAAAAATTATAATTTTTATGATCTTTAGAATAAATATATTTGATTAATTAAGATTGCTTTCTATTATTTATTAATTATATTTCAATATGAGACATTTTTGAGCTCCTTTAAATCGAAACTTTATCATCAAGCTACTTCAACATTTTTATCTTATATTTAAAAGAAAAATTCTTGAATCTTTTTGTTAGGTCATAGAAATGATTTGATCCTATCTTTTATAGTTATCTTTACTTTAATATAATCCTTCCGATTAATGATTTAAACTTTTTATACTTATAACTATTGTATTTTTTCATTTCATATAAATTATTGCACTAAATTAGTATTCATCCAAAATTGCTTAATAAAAAAATCATATTTATCATTTATTTCCATATATATTAAATTACTTTTAATAAGTAATTTTTTTTATTTCTTAGAAACATCCTTATTCCTCATGTTATTATTGAACTTATTACTATAAATATCACCATTTTGATTCAATATTTTAAGTTTGAAATTTATGTTTTTCTTATATATTTTATCATGATTTTATATGTTATTAGAAAACTTATATCATCTATAAATTTTAAAATCCAGTTACTTAATCATAAGAATATTTTATCCTTTTCTTAGATTTTTTTATTTATGCTAAGTTCCTTAATAAAAATAGAATCTTTATATTACTCTTATTTTTTGTAAAGTAAATTAGAAATTTAAAACTTGAATTTAATTGCGTTATTTTCTTATTGTAAGTAAGGTTAGATTTGATGTTTGTTTTGGAGTGTAATATTTATCAATTATTGATATCTAAAGATATACAGACATATTGATTTGGAACAGGTTCTTATTATTTTAGGATGAAAATACTTAGAAGCTGCATTAACTCTAAGATAAATAAATTTGTTTCAAGATATTCTGTCTTAAATTTTGGTTAAATAAGCATCAAACTGAATTATTTATTTTAAACTTTATGATTAGACATATTATTTAATTAATGTTAAATACATATATATAAACTCGATTGATGAAATTTGCTATTAATGACTATAAGAAAACAAAAAAATTAAATACGATGCCTTAATATATAACAAAATCATTTTCCTAAGCTTTTGATAACTTCGTTTGTAAATTAATCTGTTGTGGCATTTCCACCTATATCTTTAGGTTTAATCTAAAATTTAAATAAAAAAAGATTTACTTTTTTATCTTGGATAGTATGTTAAACAGCTCTGCAAATTTAATCAGCAAAATTCGGTAAGCCAAGATGTCTTAACAAAAGAGAAGAGGACACAAGCATAGCAGAAGGATTCACAACATTTTTACCTAGATTTATAAGTGATAATACCTGCTATATCTCTTCCTGTGTGCCTACAACCTTATGAAAAGAGAGCATGATCTTTGCCTATTGATGCTCCAGCTGCCATACCAACTCCTCCCGTTATTCCAGCAACAACATTTTGTACAATAGATCCATATAAATTTGGCATAACCATTACATCAAATTGTGTTGGATTCTTAACTAATTACATACAACAGTTATCTATGATCATCTCTTCATATTTTATAAATGGATATCTTTAAGCCACTTCTCTACAGGCTTGTAAAAATAAACCATCTACTAGCTTCATTATATTAGCTTTATGGACAGCTGTAACTTTCTTTCTTCCGCTTAAGTGAGCAAACTCAAATGCGTATTCAGCAATCCTTAAAGATGCTTATTTTGTGGTCACTTTTATTGATTCAACCACTCCAGGATAAACCTCATGTTCCACTCCTGAATATTCACCTGTGGATATATAGCTATAGAGATACCTTCAGTATTCTCTCTTATAACTACAATGTCTGTATTATTGTGTCTTTAAGTAATCCCTTCAACAGAAAATGCAAATGTAATATTAGAATACAAGTCTAAATATTTATAGAACTTGTAATTATCTGTATATTTTTAATTCTTTTCAGTCATCACACCAAGTAAAATGCACTCATTCTTTCTTAGTTGCTTTTTTGATTCATCATTCTCGAAATTGAAATTTTCTAACACATCGAATTTAATTGGAACATGTAATGCTTCAAACACAGTTCTTACACTATCTATTAATTTAGAATTTTTCATACTTGTTATTTCAGGTCCAATACCTACTCCAGGAATTAAAGTGACATTTTTTAATGCACCTTCTCCAGGCTTTTGTAAATAGTTCTAAGACCAAGCACCTCTAAGTTAAGGATTTTAACGAAACGCTGATCGAATACAATTTCTCATAGATAAATTTTATAAAAAATATTAATATTATGATAATACATATCAAAACCCCCATATCCTAGTATAATTCATATTATTATAAATTATTATTATATAATTATATTTTTTATGTCATAATATAATATATATATATTATAACTCTATATTAATCATTTTTATTCATTTTTCTCGAGCTACACATGTAAACAAGTTTGCAATTCTCTATAAGATAGTTCTATCTTAACAAATATTTTTTCCTTTACAAACTATTTATTATGGATTGTAACTCGCTTGGGTATCATCAGAATACGAATTAGAATACTCTTACTCTTTAGTTTTATCTTAATCTTCTCTGGTTATAAATGGGTGAATAAATATCTAATTCAAAGAAATTCTTTCTATTGGATTAGGATTTAACATCTTTAAGATTAAATCTTTTGCACATTCATCTACTATTGTAAATTAAGGTTCTTTGAAAATTAATATCTACTCGATCATTTCTACATCAGTTCCTACCTTATTTTTTTTTCATACCTGATATTATTGGTTTTTTCTCCAACAACCAATAAAGTAAACATCCCAAACTCCAAATATCTACAGAATAAGATTAAGGATAATTCTTTAAAATTTCAGGAGCCATAAACTCATATGTTCCACTAAAATTGCTAATTATATCTATATGAGTAGCCAAACCAAAATCACATAATTTTACATTATTTTTATGATCAATCAACACATTGCTTGGCTTTATATCTCTATGAATTATTCCTTATGAATGAACATATTACAAAGCATTGCATAATTATAGTATTACTTTCTTAGGATTAATTTACAAATTTGTTTTCAAATGTCCATATTCTAAAATTTATTTACTTAATACATGCATATTCCAACACTAAATATAAATCATCATTTTCCTCTATGTATTGATATAATTAAATAATATATTTATGCTTAAGTAACTTATGAATTTTAAGTTCTCTATTCCCAACATATTTATTTATTTTTTTTATTGCAAAATTTTATCCATTCAGTTATTTTAAATACACTTATCCAAAACTTCCTGAACCTATCAAACTCATCCCGCTATTCAATTAACTAAAAGAGAGTTTAGGAACTAATTCAAATAACCCATTGCAAACTTAATAATGGTATCCCTCCCTACCAAATGGCTAATTATAAATACCAATCAAAATCTCTACATTTGTTTGAACAATAAAATGCATTCTGGCAACTATCACAGCTAATCTAAGTTCCATTTAGTATCGAATTATAACTTAAAATTTTGCTACATTTAGAATTTTGGCAATTCATCTCAAGTTTCACAATGGTAATTTTTATTAAACTAAATAACAAATACATTTTAAACTGATTTTTTTCACTCATTTATAATTATTTCATTAATAGAATGTTTTTCCTATCTATTCTAGTTAATACATTCCAATTCTCCACCATTTTAAACTAAATTTTTAAATTATCTATGATAGGTTCATTTATAATTTTGCAATAGTTGAAATCGAACAACAATTTATAATTTATTATATATTTCAATAGTTTATTTTATCAAATCTCATATAAATTAAACTTTCTTCTCTTATATCACAAATTAATACCCTCAATTAACTTTTTAAGTTAAAAATTAAAATCAATCTCCCATATAATAAATCCTTTTATTTTGTAAATTCAATTAATATGATTGATTTTTTATTTACAGAAAAATTTAAATAAGATTTCAACAAATTTATTCCAAAAAAACAGAAATAAGTTATAAAAATATTTTAATTAGTTTAAAAAACAATATAATGTCTTATATCATTTTAGTTTAAAATATACTAGAATTATAATAAATTTCAATTTTAAGCAATATTTACTTTCTTTGTTAAAAAGTTTAAGTTAATTATTTAAGCATTAACCTAAACATATTAATTCTAAAAGATCAATATAATCATCTTATTTAAATTAATAAATCATACAAACTTATAAAAATTCTATGTTTTGAATGCAAAATTTTCATATTTATGTATCCTGAATAACGAAAAATATCATTTTAATTAAAAATTTATCGATAAATTGAAATTAAGGCAAATTTGAATTTTATTAATCTAGAACTACTCTATTCATTCAAATTATTTATTTTATTTAGGTGTATTCATAAATGTTTAGTCGTAGTTATATAAAGCAAATACTTTAATAAATTAAAAAATATACAAGATGATTTTTAAATAACAGTAAAATTTCTGATTTCTTGTTAATCAAAAGATATTTTATAAATTTATTATTGTTATGGATGAGCAATATATTTATTTATTTAATTCTTATAAGTCTAAGAACCTAAATGAACTCTTCACTTATTGGAGCAAGACTTAATAATAATAGAGAATCAATTTCAAATATAATTATCAATAAACTTTTGTTTCCGAACGATAAGTAATTAAAGAAATCTCTTTAAAATTCTTAAAGCCAACAAATTTTAGAATAGAAAAAAGATGAAAATGTTTTCTTTATTCCAAAGTAAAGTTTGAGAAGAATTAAATATTTAGATTAAAATGGTAAGACTAGATTCTATTATATCTAGCAGTTAAAAGATCAACAGTAGGGAAATCTTTATAATCATAACTGATTGGCAAGTTTTTGAGCGAAGATATTATTCAAATCCATCAGATAAACCCTAGAAAATAAATTGTCATGGATGAATTTAGATCAACATCAAATATTTATCATCCAATAAAAAAAGTAGGGAATATATACACAGAACCGAATTAAGATAAATAACATTTTCCTTTAATGCCTTAGTTAAAATAATCTTAAGTTGTAGATGATTTGTATAAATTCACATTTTACAGTCCTAAGACTTAAGAGAATAAACTTCGATTGCCAAAAGAATTCTAAGTTCAACCTTATAGAAAAAAAAAATATTTCATATGATCAAAGCAATGAATCTAATGATTATATATAATATAATTTTTATTCCAATCTATAAAAATTTAATGTCTGCAAAGAGAATAACATCCCCCTAAAGTAGTAAATGCTATCTAACTAATCGAGGTCCTGAAATTAAGACTATTTAAAAATTAGAATGTTTTACTAATACAAATTCCAAAACAAATAAGGTAATTAACTCTTATGGTTATTAGTTTAAAGAGTGGTAAACATCAGTTAACTTATACTTCAGATATAAAATAATTGGATTGCTTAACAAATAAATCATTGATGAAAAATAGAAATAATCATCAAAGAGAAAAAATAATTAATGAACTGCTTCAAGAGAACATAAAGTTAAAAGAACTCAATAATTAGAAAAATAAATTAATAGAAATGCTAATAGATGACAGAACAGAGATCAAAAGAGTAACCAGCCTTCATATTCCTCCTGATAGGGATAATTAACAGTTAAAAACAAATTTTAGACTTCAAAGTCCAAACCATATGGATTTCACATTTTATAAAAGTCCTGGCAGAGGCTTACCTAAAGAATTCTAAATTACTCCCTCTCGTAAAATGTTTTTTTGATAAATTATATATACTGATATTTTGATTAATATTTGTGCTTGATTTATATTAATTCTTTAACATATCATAAACAATCATTTAAATAAGTTTACAAGAACGAATGTATTTTAAAAACTAGTAAAATCAGTAATTAATTAAATTAGTTATAAATAAAATTTGATTTATATTTATTTTGCTTAATTTTAATATATAGTTAATTCTAATACATAAAAATAAAAATTGCAACTAAAGCCTTCTCTTTTTTAAATTTTAGAAAAGTAATAAGATTTTAAACCAAATTTGCAAAAAACAAAGTTAATGAGGAAAGAGTTGTCGATCAAATAAAATAATTAGTTTTCAATAGTAAATTATTAATGACACATAAAATCTTAAGTTAAGAAAGACTCTTTATATTAAACTTGATCCAAATCTTATCATAAAATAATAATAACTCTTCTTTTGCTAGTTATTTAAATACCAGAATTTCCATTAAAAATTAAAAGTTTGCAAATTCATTAAATCATAGTTTACAAAACTGATTTAAGAAAAATATTATTATTATTATTGAAATCAAAAAGACTTTTTTTGGATTTCATATTGCCTTATAACAAAAGTATAAACTCCTATTTAAAAAAATAAATTAGATAGCAATATTCTTAGAGTGATATAATGCCAAATTTTAGAAATATAATCAATTTAGAAATAAATCATGTTCAGCAAAATTATGATGAAAGATTAAATAAATAAAATCAATTATTTACTTTAGAAAAGGTTTAAGATATTTTATTCATTTATAATTAAATAAGATATTCATGAAAGCTGAGATAGTTTTACCTTTTTTAAATTATTCTTAATTTATTATATGATTTCTAATAAACATATTTCCATTAATTTTTATAAATAAGTGTAAATCTATAATTTTGTTTATTTATCTATTCTCGAGCTTCGTTCTATAATTAATTCATTTAAGGTGGAGGAGCTTTTAAAAAACATCTGTAACCAATATAATAAATCATCATTCACTTTACTTTTTTATTTTAAATAATCTTTGTATACTAAAACAAACTATTCCTTTAACTCGCATGCTAACGACACAATTTCTGCTTCTGGAGTAAATCTATATAATACAGTCATCTATAGATATTAATTTAAATAACTTTATCGATAGCCGCAACAGCATTTTTAAATAGAGCTGATTTGTATTTATGATCTGATTCTGAGATGAATATTTTTGGTTTAAACATTACATATTATGTAATTAAGCCTCCTTTTACGAGCAATATATTCCATCTTTTGATTAGAAAACTCACCTACTATATTATTTAAGACCTACCTTTTCTTCTAACTTATCGATGTGGTTAATTTATTCAAGAGATTCAGTAAGCGTAAGTTTGCAATCATTCAATCTGTAAGGATTCATTTAGCATTAATCTAAACGATACTAACATTATTCTAAAAATTTTTCAATATTCTTGCTAACTTTTCCCATAGAAGTTAAAAGTATTATTGTCTTGGTGTAACACTCTGCTTATTCAAAATGAGAATTCGAGTGATATCCTTTACGAAAAAGGATAAGAGCGTTGCCTAATGTAATGTTATTACTAGTCTCTTCTTATAATTCAATCAAAAATTAATCAATTATTTACATAATATATTTATAATTCTAATTTTTAGCATCTTATTGAATCATAAATTTTGTTTGTCATCTTTAATTGAGAGTTGTTCGATTTTATAACTTATTTTTTTTATTTTAGATAGAGAATATTGTTAATTTTTTTTCTTTATTCAAAAATATGAAAAGAGAAAAATAAAAAGTTTTATTTAAAAATACTTGCTATTATTGCATTTGCTCTTCTAATTGTGCATCATTCTTTTGAGAGCTAAAATTATAATCCTATTGTTTACAACTTGAGATTATGCTCTCATAAATTCATTTTTTTATTTAAATCATCTTTCCCCTTTTAATTATTCTCCATAACTGTTTCTTATTAATTTACTTTCAGCTTTCGAATTCTTAAAATAAGAACTTCTTCGTCATAATATCAATATGGTTTTGCTGATAAAAATATTTCTTTTATCCATTTTACCTAGAATTACAGTCTTAAATTTAATAAGCTATAATTTATTATCTAGTAACTTATAAATTAAGCCTTATTACCATTTTCATCAGATTATCTTTTGATCTTCTTATTAATTTTAATCTATCATTTTTTCTCTTTATTAGGAATAAGGAAATATTTCCTCTTCAATAAACTAAATTCTTTCATCCATTGAGACTTGCTTTACAAAAACTTCATTTTCAAATAATAATCCTTATTACCCTATTATCCCTTAAACTTTTTCTCGAAATGACTCTTTCTTTATTAATTAAATTCTAACTTATATCTACCTCTACTAGTTTCTTAAAATAATTCTTCGTTATTATTTCTGTTTTAATGTTGTTATCAATTGTTCAATAAATTAATCCGCTTTCTTTAATAAAACAATTTTTATCAAATACGTTCAATCATTAATTAATAGTAATTGAAAAATAAATATTAATCAGATGAAAATGATTTACATCTTTGATATTAACTACTCTTTTTTTGATACATTCCATACTATGGCCTTGAGATGTTTTAGCTATTTTTTCAATTTGCTTTTTTAGTTTAATGTAGAAAACCGCTTTGATGATTTCTACAGAATAGCACATTTGTTCACGTCCATCTTTTCAATATGAAAAAAAATTTTCTTTCATAACTTCTAATAAATTTTAGAACTGGTTGCTGAAGATAAAAAATGAGTTAAATATAATCCTTCATATTCGACGCATAACAAACTGATGCCCCATTTCCTGCTAAGATTTTAAACTCATTTAATGATACCTTTTATTATACACTATTTAAGAATTAATTTTCTTTATTCATTTTTATCACAGTAAATATTTATCATTTAAAATAATTAGGTAACTAGTTAGATCTTTTTACACTTTAATTATAAACTGAATTAGATATTTAAAATAACTTTTATCATATGAAATAATTAAATTAGCAAAACATATTCTAATTTCAGAATTAATAGAGTTATCATGTTATTAAATTCAACTCTCAACCTTGAAAAAAATTATGTTGTTTATAAAATAATTTTTAATTAAAACAAAAATTTCGATAAATAGTTATTATCTAAATTTATAGAAATTTTATTAATTTATAAGGCTAAAATATGATAGTATACTAAGTATATTACTATTACTCTCTTATTAATTAATAATATAAGCCTAAGTGAGCTGATAAAATGGCGTAAACACAATAAAAGGTTAGTAAATCTATTTTCCTGATTTTTAAAACGTAACGAGTGATATTATTAATTTTTGAAGCCAAATAATAGATAGCTAGGATATTGGCAAGAGAGTTAAATCCTTAATAGTGAAATACTCAATTCACAAATAAAGAAACCTCATCTAACTATAATAAATATATAAGTAAAGGATGAATGCTTACAAAATATTTACATTAAGAACATCAACTTTGATATGATATATATGCACTAAGGGATTCTTAGGTATTAAATTGCACTCGTATTGTTTATGTTACAGAACTTAGCACTTTTTAATTGATCATTCGGGATTAATTTAAAATTATAAACGATGGTATATAACTTTTCCTTTTTAAGAAATTGTGCAATTCATAAAATAATACCATTAGATCTTGTTTTAAATAAGCATTCTTTAACTTTACTTTCTTTTTCACTCTAATTAAATCTAATTGCCTGTTTTAGTTTATTTAATGCAAAAATTAACCAAAAGAAATTATAAATGATTTAGTTTTATATCTTTAACTTTCTTAAGTTTTATACAAGTTTCATAAGAACGAATAATTATCATTGATAATACTATGGGATGGAAAATGTCTTTTGAAAGAAAACTTATGTGGGCTAAGATTGGTAAAATGATCAAATAAATAATTTAACTTTAATAAGTTGCAAGCCTTAAGTTGTCTTTATCAGTTTCTAATTAATATTAGCATATCTTCATTTTTTACTTTTTAGTATTATTATAATATCTACTTAATATTTAACTTTGCTTGAAAAGTGCGAGCATAAATAATATTATTTGGCACGGAGTCGGTATAAGATTTAGCTTATTGAAAAATTAAAGCTAAAGTTAAAAATATTCTTTTTAAAAAATTCAATCCATTTACTAAATATAGACCTGATTTTTTTCTCAATAATTCTAAAACTACTTAGAGCATGGTAAGAAAAATTCAATGAAATAGTAAGAATACTAATAAAAATTTCAACCATGAATGTCTATCTTACAATAATATTAGTATTTAAGGCTGACTTATATTATAGGAATGATTATAATGTTCATAATTAAATAATATAAAAATCAAAAATGGATGTCAGATTAAGACAGCAATCAGCAATGACTTATCAAGAATACTTAAATCAATTTAATAAAGAGCCAGATTCTCCAAGGCTTCAGTAATAATATCATTTAAAACATAAGGCCAAAGGATAGTCCAGTAGAGCCTTTATCAGATTTAGAATTAAGCCCAATTCAAGAGAAAAACTCAAAAAAGCTTTTAGTTCAGAGCTGCAAAGTTATCAAAATCAATTCAAAACTATGATTATTCACTTTAAATAGAAAAATATTTTCAACTAAAAATATATACTTAAAGATATGTACAATATATTTGTGCTATACAATAGCAAACATAAATTTTTTTTCAAGCTTCAATATTGGTAAATTCTGCATTTTTAATAACTAAAAAAGCATATTAATGATTCCAAACCTTCATGAGTGTAGATTACGGTTACTTCAGCATAAGTATTATTTCTAATTCAAGTTCAGTGATTTATTGTTTCTGTGAGCCTCTAAAGTCGCAAAATTATTGAATTTTTTCGAAAAGATTTATTTATTTGATTACGATTATTGGCTTTCAAGTAAACTCTTATTCTATCAATCTATCTTTAGAATTCTGTATTTGATTATTTAAATATTCTTGTGGTCAGTTTAGATAACTGCTTTGCCATTAATTTAATACCATCTCTTAATTTATTAAGGGCATATAAAAGTTTATCAAAAATTCATTAATTTGGAAGAGTTTTAATTAGATAAAAGTTATTAAATATTTTTTCGAAATATAATATATTATTTCTTCGAATATCTATCAAAATAATACGAAAAATATTTATTTTACATGTAATTAATTATGACTGAATTTCTTTGTTGCTAATTCCTTTGTTCATTTTCATATAAAAATTAATGAAATCCTTTCAAGTTTTCATCGTCCTCTTTTTGATTGTATAATTCCATTTCCATTTAATTATATTTTGGATCTTAATCGTTTTAAGTTTATTATTATAAATCATAAATTTAATCCAAATCTAATTATTTAATTCGAATATTATTAATTTGCCATTTCATTCTCTGCTAGAATTGCTATTTATTATTAACCCTTTCTATAATTTACTACGTTATATTTTTATTAATGAAACTCCAAAAAAATTTATTTCTTAAAAAAGGATGTACTAGTAGTTTACATTATCTTATAAGAATTTAATATTATTTTCTTAAGATGAGATTGTTTGATAATCTCATTATATTTAATTTCTATACTCAGACTCTGCAAGGTTATAATTTAGAGAATTAAATATTCCTTATATTTGCTATTAGTTTGAAAATGAATTTTATTGTTATTTTTATGATTATGCAATATAAAACAAAAATTATATTTTTCATCACAATCGGATATGATAAATTTTAAATTTTATGAAAACATACAGTTTCTGAAAAAAATATTAAATTAAAGTAAACTTAAAGATTTTTAAATTCGTAGAAATCTTTTAATAAGATTACAAAATTAAACTGAAAGCGTACATGAAATTATCAAATCATTTAGTTTGCTTAAAGATTTAAGGATTTATTTTCAAAAACTCCAAAAATTATTGAAGATATAGCATGGATAAACTTTGGATAAAAGGGATATAATAAAATGAATAACTGAATTAAAAGATGAAACCACAGATTTGTAAGATTTAAAAAAATATCATAGTAAATCGAATTACTGAAATATAACAACATTTCTTATCAATATTATTTTAAAACTAAAGTATTGCTCTACAAAAAATCTTTGTCATAATTAATATTCGTTCATCATATAACTTATCTGATTCTAAAATTTTTGCTTAACCAAATTTGAATAACTCTAATTTACTGCTAAAGTTATCATATAAAATATGAAAGTAATGAAACCACAATCCTAAATCCAAAAATACATTATTTTTAGAAAGTTCCAAAATAAGTAGCTAAGATGATTATTAGTTCATAAGATTCATAAATAGAAGCCAATATATAGAATACTCCCAAACTAATTGATATAAAATTAATACAAATTCTCTTATACAATATAGTAACTTAACCTGCTTTTAGGTATAAGGAAATACATCATCATTTAGAAATATTAAAATATAAATCAAAATTTACTTAAACCATAGAGCTTATATTAATTTAAGAGTTTTAAATTTTATTAACAATAATTTAAAAAAAGTTACTAAAATTAAAAAACTTTTATGAATATATTCTTAAAAGATTTAGATTTAATAAAAAAAAGTCTCTATTGTAACTGAAATAATTTACAAATAATAAATTGAAGTCGAAAAAGTATGTTATTAACTTCCAAAAAATCTTCCTTAGTTAAATGTGATAAAAATTTAACTGTCTTCAAAAGCTTTCTGTTTGAAAATTATATTAATCTTTGCTTTTTATAGTTTAGCTTTTTTTATATGGTCATCTGATTAGATAAAATTTTGCCAAGCCAAGTTTTATTCTTTGAATTGGATATAAATTAAAAGGATTGTTTTATATTAAATTCTCACTCGAGGTCATTAAATAATTAGTTTTTACAGATAAATTTTATTAAATAATTATTTAAGAACTTTAAAGTATCTTAATCTTCATCATATTCAGGTTTTATTTTTAAATTAATACTCAACGATCTAATTATACCCTTAGTATAACTAAATTTTATTTGCTGCAATTTATTATAATAATAATTCTACTTATACAAAAATAGGAATTAAATTCAAGAAAATACCAAATGATTAACCATTTAAATTAAAGGAAATTTGATTTCTAATTTTTCCATAAAATCTGGTACTCATAATTTTCTATTCTAAAGTGAAGTTATATAAATCATATTTGAAATACTTTTTTATCTTGGATTGAATATTTAATAACAAAATTATCATTTTGGATATAAGGATATATTTGGAAATATTAATCTATTTATTAGTACTCATCAAAATTAAAAAATAAAATTAACAATAGGAAAAAAGCAAACAAACAATTATAGTTTCCAAAATAGATTGGTGCTATTATTAAGAAAATCTAATAGAATGTATATGAATTCAGTTTAAACTTATTTATTAAGAGCACGATAATCTCTATTCTAAATTGAAGCTAATCACGCTTCTAGGTTTATTTAATTTCGTCAAAATAAAAAAAAACTAGTGGTCCAATTTTTCACAATAGGTATTAGGTAACTATTCTTATTATAAATAAAAACGGATTATAATATTTTTTATGAATAAATTTGGATTAGTCTTGATCCTTGTTGTCTTCGTAAACTCATCTAACTTGGATAATTAGATTTCTTTAGGAAGGGGTATGCTTTTAACTAAAAAAATTAGAGTTAAATTTCTAAGAAGCAATGCATCTCAGTTCTAATAAGTTCACTTGTGATATGGATCCTAAATTTTATGACTTTATTATTTTAGAACTAACTAAATGGTCAGATGTAATTGACCGAAAGCCATCCTTAATGAAGGATTTAACAGTTATTGAATAGATAATTAAATTAGTGGATAAAGCAAAGCATATAGATGTTGCATAATAAGGTATTAAGTTTAAAATTATATAGACATTTTTATACAAATAACTCAAAGTCTTTCGGCTTCAATTAGAGAGATTTCTATGGCTGAAATAAAAAATCAATGGGCATAATTTAACATTGAAGAAGTATTATAATAAGTAAAATAAATATCAACAATAAAAAATACTTAAGAAAAAAGCTAAATGGCTGAATAAATAGTTTCTTAATTGCATAATATGGAAAAGTAAATCAAAATATATTTAAATTAATGCTAAAATTATTAGAGCAACGAAGAATTATAAGAAAAAATATAAGATCTTATAAATAAGAAAAATAAGTGTGGTTGGTCCTATGATAATAAATATTAAGGTTCCACTCGATTACCACCAGGAAGATCAGATTAACCTGAATCATCTGATCCATAACATGATACATAATCAGTTCATTAGTAAGCTGCTAATTAAGACAAACCATTTTAATCAAATCCTAATTATGAAGGAGGTTAAAAAGAATCTAAGCAATAGTCAACTAGATTACCACCAGGAAGATCAGATTAACCTGAATCATCTGATCCATAACATGATACATAATCAGTTCATTAGTAAGCTGCTAATTAAGACAAACCATTTTAATCGAATCCAAATTATGAAGGAGGCTAAAAAGAAACCAAATAATAATCAACTAGATTACCACCAGGAAGATCAGATTAACCTGAATCATCTGATCCAAAATATGATACATAATCAGTTCATTAATAAGCTGCTAATTAAGATAAACCATTTTAATCGAATCCAAATTATGAAGGAAGTTAAAAAGAATCTAAGCAATAGTCAACTAGATTACCACCAGGAAGATCAGATTAACCTGAATCCTCCGATCCAAAATATGATACATAATCAGTTCATTAGTAAGCTGCTAATTAAGACAAACCATTTTAATCAAATCCAAATAACTCTATTAATCATCTTGATGATCACTAAACAGCTAATTAATACGCAAATAGTAAGGAAAATTCCTTAAAAAGAAATCTTATACATGATGATAATAAATCCGCATCCACAAAATTACCTCCTGGCAAATTTGATCAACCTGATTCCTCAAATCCGATTCACGATCACCAAACTTCTCATTAACAAACAGCTAATCACGATAAGCCATTTTAAGCTAATCCCAACTATAAAGATATTTAGATAGCTGATGGATCATCGAGCTCAACAGGAAATTATGAGGAACCTTTTCAAGGGAATCCACATTATAAAGACACCTAAACTTAGAGAATAACTTAGGTTGAAGGTTTTGGATCAGGTTCGCCAAGTATTTACGATGAGGATGGTTGCCCATAAGGAGAAGAAGACGATACTCCAATTAATTATGAAGAAGAGGAATTACCAGATTAACCTGAGCCAGAAATTTAGGCCCCAGAAGAAAATGAAAATCCATAAGGGGAAGAAAAGGCTGAAGAAGATGAAACTACATAAAAAGAAGTTGAATAAACAGAAGAACCAAAAGAAGATCCTCCTAAATTAGAGCAAAATTAAACAATTCCAGAGATACCTCCTGATGATGATGAACCAGCTGTTGAAGGGGAATTAGTAAAAACAGAAGGAATTGGTTCATCTGTAGACGGTAGAGTAGGATAATAAGTCTAAAATTCTCAAGAATAAGAAAAGGAGGATTTTGAGGAGATGGATATTGAAGAAGATGAAGAAGTTGATGATGGCAAAGGAGGTAAGAAAATAGTCAAAAAAATTGTAAAAAAGTCGCTGAAAAAAAGCAAATAAAAATCAGCGAAGTTAACAAAAAGCTAAAAATAACAATAAAAAAAGGTAATTTCTTAATCTAAAACATCCACAAAGTCAGGAGTAAAATAAAAAACACAAAACAAAAAATCTGGGGAATCTAAAAAAAAAGTAAAATCTAAATCAGGTGGAGATGGAGATGGGGAAGAATATTGGGAAGAAACAGAGGAAACATTTGAAATCTCAGAAGACGGAAAAGAAACCCTCGTATCTTCTAATACTAAATCTTCTACATAAAAAAAATTGCTTTTAAATGCAATTGGAGATACATCAATTGATTTGAAGATTTTAGATATCAATAATGATGATGATAATTTAGTTGATGATTTTTAATATTAACAGGATATCTATTATGAAGAATTAGAAGATAAATTTATTTATTATGAATATGACCCTATCGATAAGGTCTTTAGACAATCAGCTATAATTTTAAAACCTTAATAACAGCGCTCATTGATGATATCAAATTGGAACGATCTTATTGATTATGTAATTGATCCATTAGAAAACGAATAAGAAATCTAAGAATCTACTGAAAATGAATAGAAGTAAATCTAAGATATTTCACAAGAAAATAAGTAAACTAATTAAAAAAATACTTAAAATGAATAAGGAAATAATGATAAGGATTAATAAAAATTATAACAATAAAAGGATTAATAATAAAAATAAATATAATAATAATAATAATAAGAATAAGATTAGCAATAATAAGATTAATATTAAGAATAATAGTAAAAATAATAGTAGTAATAATAGTAATAGTAAGATTAGCAATAATAGTAATAATAGTAATAATAGGAAGCTTAACGGTAATAAAAGGAAAATTAACAGTAATAATAACAATAACAACAAAAATAATAATAATAGGAAGAAATATAACAGGAATAGGCAAAAAGCGATTTGTAAAACTCTTAAACAGAATAATAATAAGAACCAACCTAATAATTCACAAAATAACCAAGCTAAAATGAAAAAGCAAAGTAAGCTTCAGTTGGAAATGTTGTTTAAGATCTACTAAAAAATGAAAAGTAATCATTAGATTATGATGAAAAACCAAAATAAAATAGAAAAGAGCATGAAGTGGAAAAATCGTTGAAAATTAACTCTATTAAAGATGAATATAATCCTAATGAACCTACTTAATACTTACCACCAAAACATAAAATCAATACACGACCGGCAAAAGAAAAAGTAGTAGTACCTGTATCAACTAAATATGTTTCAAGCTCTTTTGATGGAGAACCAGCAGAGTAATATGAATTTGCTGATCGAGAAATGCTTTAAGATTCTGATGAATATGGTTACGGATTTTGGTTAAGATACACTAATAGCTATCCGAAAGAACATTCTCGATAACCACAAACTTATTATTTTATATCAAGATTAACTTCAAACATGGATTATAAAGACTATACATATTATGGAGATAGAACTCTTTGCGTATTTTTATTAGAAAATACATTTGTCTTTTCTACTTATGATCATGGGGATAAAAAGAAAATTAAGGATTAAGTTGCAGCTTTAAATGAAGAACTTGAAAGTATGTGGTATTTCATAACATTCTCTTACAGTTTGGCAAAAAAAGCGGCTGTTGGTTATGTAGTGGGATATGGAGATAATGGGAAAATCTTAAAAGCTGAAATAAATTGTTAACATGTACCTCCAACATATTTTAAATTAATAATAGGAGGAAAAAATCTTGCGTATTAAGGATTTAATGGATAGTTTGCAAATATTTTTTATGATATTGACGCCCCTGCTTTTATAGATAGTGAAGATAAAGTAATTTCTCTAATAAAAACAGTAAGTAATACCCCATAAGCTGTTAATAGTTTGACAAATTTGGAGATTTTAACAACTCCTAAGTCCTTTAATGCTAATAATAAATAAGATAGTATTATATTAGATCCTTAAGAATCAACCTTAATAATAGAGGAATATAGTTTATCTGGATGGTTCAGATGGGTAGATGATTTAAAAGTTGATGAATCAAACACATTTTAATTATTCAATTTAAGATCAACAAATAACAAGTTACCTAATAAAGGAGTATTAGGAGATCGCGCTCTAGAAGTTCATTACACTTATGGAGGAGGAGCTAAAAGTACAGTATACTTTAATACTTATACGATTCAAGGAAATAAAGCAAAAGGAACATCTTACATTTCTAAGACTGTTGAAGCACCTTTTTATATTTGGACATATGTTTATTTTGGATATGATAATGATAAGATAAAAGCTTATGGTGCTTTGATTAGACCAGGGAAAGCTGATGAGGTAATTTTTGATCCAGTTCAACATAAACTTGTTACAAAATTGCATTTTACTATAGGAGGAGATGAATAAATTTCCTCTTTTAATGGTAAAATAGGATATGTTAGTGTATATATGGGACCTGGAGCGTTTAAATAAAGTCTTGATTTTGGTTAATAATTTTTTTACGGGGATGGAGCAGTTGGAGTTTATCAATTAGTCAAGCCAATTTAATTTTAGGATGATGCCTAGGATCTTAATGTTGTTAGAGATGCAGAATACGATTCTGATAAACCTTTAGTAGATAAGATTTTAATTCATGATGATAATAAATTAAGATTTAACGGTTAAAGTGAATACTCATTTGGTTTATGGACGAGATGGCTATAGACCTTACCTAAATTCTTAATTCAAAGAGGAGCTGTTCACAATATAGCTAGATTAGGAACTGCCCCATACTTAATAGAATAAATTGATGGAAAATTAAAGAGAGCTAACACAAGACCATCTTAAGATAAAGATCAAACTTTGGCTGTTACATTAAGCAAAGAAGCATACGAATTTTACACATACAAAGCAAAAGATGACATAAAGTTTGATGATATAGAAGGTTCATGGAATTATGTGTATTTTGGTTACAAGCGAATTGCAAATAGAGGAGTAGCTAAAGGTTATGTTTAATTTGGAGTTGAAGGGGAAATAAAGGAAGTAGTTTTTGACGTTTTGCATGACTTTTTATTAGAATATGTGGAATTTGTTGTTGGGAAAAGTACAGCTCCTTTTTTCAATGGTCAAATGTGCAAAATATAATGCTAAATAGGACCAGGATCTTTCTTTAGTTCAACCGAATAACTCAAACTATTTACACAAAATACTCTTCCTGATAAAGCATAAATACGTCCTATAACTAGATAAACATAATAGTTAATAGGGCTGCCAGTAGAGCAACCAAGCCAAAAGTTTTAATTTGATAAATTCTAAGGAATCAAAGAATACAGTATATCAGGATGGGTCAAATGGAGTGGAATGTAAAAAGTAGGAAAGGTTTATCATATTGCATCTTTTGCTCAGAAAAGACTTGCTGATTTAAATGGAAAATTTGAATAAACTCTTTCAATTTTAAGATCAGATATGGCATACAATTTTAATACTTATTCTTGTAAAGGAGAAGATTGTTCTGGTATTGTTACTCAAGATTAGTCACTTGGAGAATATTGGGATTAATGGACATATATTTACTATGGCTATTCTTAGATATTAAAGAAAACTTTCGGTTATGTAAAGTTCACTTTTACAGATAGTAAATTTAATCAAGACTAAATTACTCATTTTTATGTAGCAGTATTTTCTGTCATTATTTCATCGGAAGACTAAAAGTTTATTGGTTCAATGAAGACATGGGTAATCAATGTTGGAGAAGGATCATTTAGGGAAGGTAATTTTGATTCGGATGAAAACGTAAAGGTACATTTTGGTTTCATTAGTGGAACTGATCATATCAAGCTATAACAGGCAGGATAGGAAGCGCATCACATAGAATAAATAATAGAATGTGCCTCTAATGATAAAGATGTTCCTTTGCATGTTTAATTTGAGTAGGGTGAAAAATTACATCTCCATGGAGTAAGTGAATATGGTTATGGATTTTGGGCAAGATATTAACATTTTGCATAAAAGGGTATTTTATATTAATAACCATAATGGATGGGATTGGCTAGGTTGACATACTAAAAAGATTATAAAGATTTTGAATAACCCGGTGATAGAGTACTTTTGATTTTACAAGGCAAAGGAGTTCATCATTTTTCAACTTATAATGTTCAACCACCCTCAAACAATGTGAATGGAAATATTCCATATTTATTAGAATCTGAAAGTGAATGGATCTACATATATTTCAGTTATAAGAGAATTTCTCAAACTCTAGGACATGCTGTAGCATTTACTTCATATAATGACATTACTGCTGGAATTTAAATGGATGTTATTCACACATTATTGTAAAATTATCTACAATTAACAATTGGTCATGCTGGTAAATTTTACCCAAATTTCAATGGATAAATTACAACTGTAAGATTTAATCTTGGTCCTGGAGCTTTTATTGAAAATAAGTAAGGTATTTTGGCAAGAATTAAGAATAAAGATCCAAAACCAGAAATTAATATCATTTCAAAATAATATGAAGTAGTTGCTGGAAAACAGGATGCTTAGAATCTAAAAATAGTAAATCCATTAATTATTGAATAAGAAGCTAGGGAATATTCAGTTTCTTTATGGTTTAGATGGTTTAAAACTCAAGTTAGACCTAATTAAGTAATTTATAGATTAACTTCAAACAAAGGAGAAGAAGATGCAAAAAATATAGGAGATAAAGTTTTAATGTTGGCACATATTGGTACTGCATTATTTAGTACATATTCTTTGTAAGACTCAACTTTGAATGTGCCTTATGAATGTAATATTCCAAAGTAATAACTTGAGATATGGACCTTCGCTTACTTTGGTTATTCTAAGAAAGAAAGAAAGGTTTAATATTTCTTAAGAGCAGATTCTCATGAAAATAAAGGGCTAGAGCCAATCCTACATGCAGTGGCATCTAAATATCTTCTTTTTGTTGCTAAGGATGGTCATTTGGAAAATTATAATAGTAGATTGGCTTAACTTACTATAAATTTTGGAGATGGGGCTTTTAGAAATGACAATTTCTTACAGTTACCTGTATATGTACTGGGTCCTAAGTTATTTTCGTAGGAGAAAATGTACAAATGGGAGAAAAGTGAAAAACTGATACTAGGATAATCATAAACAATTAGATTTAATGATGAACCAGATAGAGCAATAGAATCTATATAAGAGTATAGCATTGGACTTTGGTGCAGATTTTTGTAAAGTTGGCCTGAAAGATTGTATAGATTACCTTTAGAATTGTAATTAGTAAGATTGACAAACAATGAAAAGAATGAAGTTGGAAAGGTTGCTATAGGTGATAGAATTTTGGCTTCTTATTTAATCTAGAATGGATTTTAATTTTCAACTTATGATTTGAATGATGATGCCCCAAATGAATTACACACTATTCCAAATAAAAGATTAGAAGGATAATGGCATTATATTTATATGGGTTACTTGAGAGTGAAATAGGTAGCATCATTTTTCGTTTTTGATGGATCTGAAATGTTATCAGCAAAGAATACTGATTTGTTACATAAACCTTTAGGAGATTTCGTAATCTTACATATTGGAGGAGAGCCAGATGTACCTTCATTTTAAGGAATAATAAGTAAATTATCAGTTAGCTTTGGATCTGGCTCTTTCTTAAGTTTAGCATAAGAAGTCATGAAAACAATTGATAATTCTTAGGCATTAGAGCAATCCTTAACTGTTGGATATATTCATAAACAGAAACATGGCTAATAAGAATTGATTGGAAAATTAGAAACAGTAACTGATGAAATAGGTGGCACTGAATTAAGAGGAGAAACTTGGTCAAGTGTAGGGGAATATTCAATTAGTGGATGGTTTAAAGCAGCTCAAATTAATGGAATGAATGCAAATGATTGTCAAGTCTTATTTAGAGTTACTAATAATGACAAAGAGCATTTGAATGATAAGAGATCTCAAGGTGATAGAACATTATTTGCTTCAATCTGTGTAGATTCAATTAAACTTTCTACATACACAATTGCAGGTTTAAAAGATTGGAATGAAGCTAAGTTTTTAGAGGAAAATGTGCCATTAGGTCATAATAAAAGAGCTTGGAGCTATATTTATATGGGCTATAACGAAGATTTATAAGAACTTCATGCATTATTACATTTATTTGAAGAGGATAAGCCATTAATTTTCAAAGGAGTACAACATTATGTTCCTCACTATACTGGCATTTATGTAGCTAAAGACCCTTATACTAAAAGATTTTAGGGAGAAATATAAAAATGGGTGGCTTGTTATGGTTTTGGAGCATTTGTAAGTGTACAGAAAAGAGGATATGAAGATTTGTTACCAAATTATAATGCTATAGCAATAAATCAAAAATTCATGTGGTTTAGATAAGAAGATACAGTGATGGAAACAGAATAAGGAGTAACTCAAGAATTCAATTAAGAAGTGGAATCTGTAGATGAATATTCAATCGGTGTATGGAGTAGATGGCTTATTTCATTTCCCACTACTTTAACAGAAAGATAAGCATAGCACAACATTTTTAGATTATCAGCAAATAAGCAAGATTAAGATAAAAGTGAATTAGGAGACAGAGTTTTGTCAGCATTTTTAATTTTGGGAAATTACGAATTCAGTACATATGATATAAGTAAACCATCAAATGCTGTTGATGCAAAATTGCCATATGGAGAATTAGAAGGTGCTTGGACTTACATTTATGCTGCCTATAAGAGTGGATAATTCTATGGTATGGTGTTATTTAGAGAGCAACAGAAGGCATAACATGTTGAAATGTAAGTTTAACATAGAGCATTAACTGGTTATGCTAAGTTTGTATTGGGGGCTAAAGAATTTGGTAGAAGAGGATTCCATGGGTGGTTATTTGACCCTAGAATATTCTTAGGTTCTGGAGCATTTATTAATGAAGGACAAAAAGTAGTAGATATGGTATTAAAGTTACATCGTAAATTACCAGTACCTGCTTTGGATGCAGAAGATTTTAAATGGCCAGTTTCTATTATCGATACTACTTTACCAGATGATATTAATGCAAAGAAAGACAATTTCCAATTCTCTTTCACCAATAAAGTAGGTTTGCTAGAATATTCATATGGTTTTTGGATGTAGAATGCTGTGCTCTAACCAGAAATGGTTGACGATCTTAGAGGATTAGTTCGATTAACTACTAATAATGAAGGATCTGATGAAAGATTGATAGGAGATAGAACATTAGCAGTTTTCACAAAAGTTTAAAAGCTGTTTGCATATACTTACACTCTTAAAGACCCTACATTCGAACCAGTATCTCACGAATTTGATTTGTTGCCATATTAATGGACATTTGTTTACTTTGGCTATATATAAGGAAAGGCGAGAGCTTATATTCTTAGTACTAAGGGTCCATCTGAATAAGTTTTTGCTGTTAAACATGCTGTTCCAAATGCTTTTTATTTAAATGTAATCAAAGATCAATCTCATCCATTATTTTATGTAAATTTTTAATTTAATCATTAGGGAAAATTCTATGGTTTGAAAGCCAATTTCGGATAAGGCAGCTATATAGAAAATCCTCAAGAACTAATTGAAAAATGGCCATATGATCCTAAAGTTCTTCCAGTGCCTGAACCTAAAGAAGAGAAAGTGTTGGCTTTGAATTCTGCTAAAGTTGACAGAGCACCTAATACTTAACATGAATAATTCAGAGAATGAAAATGATAACAAAATATATTTAATTACATTCATTGTCTCTGATAAAATAATACATACGAATTCTAAGATTTTTAAAGTTCATCATCTACTACTTTATTTGAGTATTCCGAAACTCTCTAATCATTAAAATTGTACCAACAATTTTTTCCCTTTATCAAACTAAAATAATTGAATAAATTTACCACGTATAATGTCCACTATAAATACTGTACCCTTAATGATTAATTACAGCAAACAATTTATACTATGGAGTCTAATCACAAAATCCTTTAAGTATAAGACTTTGTTCTATCTCAATAGCATAATTAGATCTGGCTTACCTTTGATCATATCTTTTTAACTATATTACTAACACAATTGGTGCTGCACTTAAATTAGTTTTTCTTATTAAAGGACTTGCTTTTTGACACTTTCTACACTTCTCTTAAGAGTTTAGTTACTCTGGCTTAAAGTAATCAGAAAGTAATTAACTTAGTCTACATGCTTACTCTATGTAGATAGATAAATTGATAAACTATTCAGTTTATTTACTAGAGTTATTGCAATTTTGGCAATATATTTAATAAGTCAATTGACCAAAAAAAGGTTATGTAAGAAAAGCTGTATTTACAATATCCAAAAAAACATGGAAGAATTCGATGCAATCTTATTGATTAAAATTATCAAATTCTTTATGTTGGTTCATTAATTTTTTAAAATGAATTATGTCATTATGCTCAGGTTCTATTTCTGCTTGAATGCTAAACCATATTTTATAAAATTGTTTAAACAACTCAGTGCTGTTTTTATTGTCTTTATAGGCCTTCATAGCTGTACAAATGGCAGGAGTATTGAATAAACATTGTAACATTGAGTTTCTAGGATGCTTATTGTTCTTGCATACATGTAACAAGTATTGCCGATATTTTCAATCCCAATCCTTATTGGATCTACATCTGATGGTTTTAAAGCCATCTACTCTTTATTTCTTGTCATTACGCCACTTCCATAAGCTTAATTACTTGTTCTATACATGTTTAAATTTAAATAAATTAATTAAAAAGTCATCTTTCTTTACAATAGGGAGTTTTATTCCAATTATAATGATTTTTATTCTGAAAAAGAAATGAAAGTTTTATAAAACCGGAAAAAATTATGTTCTATTTTACTTTCTACAATAGACAAGAATCAATATAAGAAAGCTATACAAAAATAATAAATAGTCTAAGTTATAATAAAATATAATCATTATTATTGGAGAGTATGGTAATTTGTAATGATTGATATAATAATAAAATGAATCAAAGTTATCGCATTCTGATATTAGTTCTTCTCTTTTCTATTGGTGAATTACTTGAATTAAGTGGGCTAAAATTCTTATAAAATAGAAAAATACGGTAATTTATTTAATGATCCTCTTTTTGCCATTTGTGCTAACTGCATAGAATTAGAATGTTATAGCATTCTAGTTTAGGATTATCTTTATTAAGTAATTCGAAATGGAGATTGTTTCTTAAATGGACTAGCAACATTAGTTTCAAAGAATAGTTAACTAGTTGATCTAGCTTATTTAATTCTTGATGTAGATTTTCTTTGAGTGGCATCTTAATTTTGTTATCTTAAGGTGACTTCTTATTAAGGAACTTATTCATTTAATGGGATAATTAATCTAATAGCTTTAACAAATGAAGTGCAATATTTAATGAATGAGAGAGCATTTATCAAACAGATTAATTTTTATTTATTTTAGAAAATAGCCATTCTATCATGTATAGTGATTGGTTATCCAAGATCTCCTTCTCCAGTAATCCAAGGATGCATCAGAGCTTATTAGGCAGACATTCTGGCTTCAGGATTAATTGCAGCACATTTTTTGAAAAAGTTTTATGCTGACTTATCCATAATAGTAAAATTGACATTATATGCTTAAATGCTCTCAATAAGATTCTCATAATTAAAGGGATGTTTTCTTTCATAAAGGAGATATTAGATAATTCCAATACTCCAGACATCTACACTCTTTAGATATGGCATTTTTAAAATCATTTCAGGAGCCATAAAAAGAAGGGTTCCACATTTATCATATGAGATTTTAGATTCAGATTGTTAAGACAATCCGAAATCAATCAATTTAACTCTACCATCAAGTCCAACCAAAATATTATCTAAAATTATAATCCTATTTACCAGGCTTTATATCTCTATGTGTAATATCTTTATTATGTATGTATGTTAAAACAATGAGTAATTATTTTATAATACTTTTGATCTTCTACTCACTTAAATTTTATTTGCTTAATTCAGTCAAATTGGAACCCTCAACATAATCCATTATGATATATAATTTATCAAATGTTTCATAACTCTAAAATATCAATTAAAAACTATACCGCGATATATTTCACTAAATTAGGATGCTACAGTTACTCTAGAATTTCTACTTCACGATTAAACAATTCACAATAACTGGGAACTGATTTATCCAACACCTAACTTACTTCTCCATCCTTACCTTGATTGCCACTTACCTACTCTTGTACGTGCCTAAGTAGACTTAACTAAATGCCCCATTCCCAATCTTTTGCAATATATTTAGCTCATTCATTATTTATATTTTAGGAAAATCTCTTATTTATTTATATAATTCATTAACATATTAATCAGTATTAAATTACTAAATCTCATTAGAAAATCAACCATTATAGAAATCCATTATTCTTAATATAATGATCTTTTTCTCTAAGAAAATCTTCTTTATTGATTAAATTATAAATATTGTATTAATTTAAAAGTCAATCCAAAAAACGAATATAAAAGTTAATAAATATATAAATGGATAGGCATAACACTAATAGGATTACTATATAAATATACATAGATTTATACTTTTTAATTTGGACACACTAGTATTTTAATTAAAAATATTTATTGTGAACAATCAAGTCTAAATGCTAATCCATTTTTAGATAGTTTTAAATTCTTTTCAATAAACTCTAAACTAGGTATTATTATAATTGATTAAAAATTTCTGCCTTGATAGGATATTTTTTTTAACACTTTTTCTTTTCATGAACCAAATCTATCTGAGAGATCTTCCTTAATAAATAAATTTAAAATTTACATAATTTAATAAGACAAAGCTTTCAGCTTAGTTGCATTATTATTATCATAAAATTATATTACAATATCATAATTTATATTAAGAATTATTCTAATATATTAAGTTTGACTGTAGTTAACATTTTACTATAACAGGTGGCCATTGAATTTGGTGTGATTGCACTTTCATTCAAGGATACATTATTCAAATTATTTTATAATGAAGGAATAATTAAAAATTAGGCTTTTAAATTATATTCAATCAAGTAGATCTAATTCGTTTATAAAACTAATTAAAATTAAAAACTTGTCTATGTCTATATTCTTTGTTGCTTAAGCAATTAAACAAAATTAGTTTTAAATTATCCACTCAATTACATATGTTTTAAATATAGAATTTTCAATTTCCCTATTTCTTGAATACAATAAAATAATCTAAAATCTTTTCTCATTCCTTCAATAAATTATATAAAAATAATAATTTTAGTAAATCTTTAGTAAATCATTTCTGAATGAATTATTAAATAATAACATCTACTAAACTTTGATGAGTGATTTCAAAATTAATAAATTTGTTATAATAAAAGATTAAGATTAATTTGATTGTGAATTGAATAATTACAAAGATAGTTTTAATTTGATTTTTGATGCGGAAAGAATTGTGTTTTTAATAGCTATTTACAAGATTAAATTTCTAAGAATATGATATTATATTTAATTAATTATTTATGCCAATCGTATAAGGAAAAGCAAAATTATGGCATCCAACATAAGAGGAATAAGTATAATTTGAAGCATATTAATAGGATGCCTATGATGATAGAATGATTGCAAATATTGAATTAAAATCATTGGACTTCGACGATGAAAATTTTTCACCAGTGTTTAATAGAAGCAAAAAAGAATTCTTTTTATAAGCAAGTGAAAGATATAAGAAAGATTTATCCAAAGTAATAAAAATAATAAATAAATTTAGTTAGCACGACCATTCTAATCATATTCATGTGAGGAATTTATTAATAAATATATCTATATAAAACCTAATCATACTTATTGGAGAGAATGGACAGTGACTAAATGGTTGTCTGGATTTGGATTAGGATATTTGGTATTAAGAGAAGTAAGAAAATTATGTGAATATGAATTTAGTTACCCTTACGTAATTTTTATGCAAGAGTATTTGTTATGTGGATCTTTTTAGCAAAGTTGAGTGATCATTTTACCTCGATTTTGCCTTATCATGGTAAAATAGTAATATCTACATAATCGGATAGATTTACAAAGTAAATAAAAATAAATATGATAATAGCAAAGATATTAATCAATATCACAATGTATGCAGTGCATTAAATTTCTTGGAAATGCCTACATTCTAAAATAGAATATCAGAATCCCTTGCTTGGAGAGCTAAACAACCTGCTCATTTGTTATATAATGATACAAATTGGTGCTTACATATTCTTAAAAAGTGGCATGGTCGTCCAACACATATTGCACATTGGGTATATTTTATATATAAAATTAAGGACGGAACATTCAATCAACCATTAGAAAGATTAGCAGACCCATATCATAAGGACGCTCACTTCATTCATTGGATTTGAGTAATTTTACATAAAAATATATATATGGATAGACAATATTTCAAAATTTTATATCACTTTTTCAATTCATCATTTTTGCAGAATATCTTTATAGATATAAATAAAACATATTTAAAATACGCATCACAATTCTATTGAACGTCCTCTTTATGAACTTTGCTATTAATCATATCCTTATGAAGCGGTCAAGCGAGGATATTCTTTACTTTATTTAATTCTTAAATCTCTGCTCTTTTTCCAAAATAGTAACCCTATTCCAATTAAAAGATAGAGCTTAAATGAATATTGAATTAAATACACAGCAAGCTACAATACAAGCAGTTGCACTTGATTTTTTGTCAATTGCTCCATCTTTAAAAGAATAGGCATAAGGGTAATAGGGATGTTTAGCATCAACTACTAAAAACAATATGAACTTTTTTATTTATAAATAATATCTTACAAATGCCACACTTGCTAGGAAACTGTTAACTACCCAAAATTCCAAACAACCCATTAATTTATATAATAATTAAATTAATATTGATTATTCGCATAATCTTAACATAAGAGTGTAAGTGTAATTGATAATGCATCAAAAGGAAATATGTTGAAATTTTCTAAACATAAATCATTTGAGTTTTTTGTAATATCAAATAAATAAATTCATCCAAATTGAATTTTTAAATAGAGAATTATCAGAAATTATGTCTTAATATTGATTCTTTGAATAATCTTTATAGATTTACAAATAATTAACTATATAGATTATTAGAAGTTCAATTAAAGATGAATTATAGCTAATAGATAATACATTTTTATGGAAATCATTTCGTATTAAGATAACTTTCATTTTAATTTCATCAATAATGATCTTTTAAAACTAATCTGATTTTTTCATTTGCATCTAACTTTGGAAATGTAGAATCAGTTACTTATGAATTAGAGTAAGATTAGGATCAAAAAAAACTAATATAAACTAGATCATCGATCTTCAGGAAGAGAATAGAATTATAATTATTGAGAATAAATAAATTATTTAGATTTCTTTATTACAAAAGTAAACAAGTAAAAAAAGTTTATACTTTAATTATTACTAGAAAAATGATAATCAATAAACATAAATATTAACTCATTAATTAAAAATGGAAAGTTGAACTATAAAAAAGATTAATAAAAATTTAACCAAATGCTCTGCATTAAAAGTCCATAATAAAGAAATTAATGAGATTATAAGGATATAAGGTAATCAAAATTTAATAAAAATGATAAAATTCCATTTTCAATTTATATAAATTTGTAAATGTAATTATAATCTCAACTATTTGAGTAAGAAAATATAATTTAAAATTTTTACTTAAAATCAACAATTCTAAATGATAATGTTTACCATGATAATTTAAAATCTTTAATTAATTAACTAAAGGTGTATATATTGCATCTATAAATATATGCTAACTAAATGTATATATGAATGAATAAATTATCTTAATTCTATATACATAATAAACCAGATTAATAGTTTATGCCATCTAAAATAATTAATATTCATGAGTATAATTAACATTAATTCTATAAATCCTTTATGTTTAATAAAAATAATGCATCTTATGTTAGATATTAATAAAATTAATCTTATTGTAAGTTATCTTAATAACTGTCTAATAGAACATTATTTTTAATAATTAGCTTAGTTAAATAGGAAAATTTAAAACTGTAAAAATAATTGAAAATCTTATTGTAAATGGAGTCCTTACATAATTGATATGATACAATTTTTCAAACGCCTAACCTAAAATATATACTTTAGAATTTGTAAATTAAATAACCAATATAAAGATTATTATATAGATTCAAATTAATTAGCATATTGAAGAATTTTGACAGCAAGGATTTCTTTTTAAACGCTGGATGTCTAAATTTGAACTCATTTGCTAATCTGAATTACTCCAGTTATCTGATTCCAATCTTTATAAATCTCTAGGCTTTATTGTTGTTGACTATAATGGAGCAGAATCATAGACTTTTTAACAATTATTGTTTAAAGATTAATTGTATGAATCAGGAAACTTAAATTAATAATATATCTATAGATACATATTCTATTATGTTATTTAAAGAGTCAGCAAACTCTATGATGTGACTTTCTGATAGAACAACTTCTTATTCCTCATTATAAACTTAAAGAAAGATTTGACTATTATGACTACTATCAATACGATTTCTTTATAATATTAATTGTGATTTGGAATTATTTTCATCATTATTGCTTATGACTGTTTTTACTTCATCTTTTTTATCTTTTTTTTCTTTTTTCTCAGGTGATAGATCTTTAGGAGGCCTAATTTTAATTTGAGCCATTTACCAAAAGTTATTTTAAAGATTAGGTTAAATGCCCTAAAATTTTAATTCTAATTAATTTTCTTCAATTTAATTTGTTAACTTTGAAAGATTCTATTTTTAAAGAAAGACTATTTTATCTTGTGATTAAGGTTTTAAGATTTAGATTAATTGATTAAATAAGCATTTATAAGCATCTTCAATAATGTAAATTTTATGAATTCTACCATAATAATTTTATTCACAACTTTTCACAAACTCCATAAGGTCATTTGTGATGAGTTGTGCTATATAGCTTAAATTACTCAAATCTATCAAAATTATTGTTGACTCAACATAATAAGATATTAAAACATCTCTAATAAGCATGCTAAATAAATAATCAAAACCCAATTTAAATTCTTCGAGTTTGTACTATTATAATATATCAAAGAATAATATTACTTAGAGAGTTTTATATATGTCAATTATGATTACTGGTCGAAAAGCTTTATCATGTCCATGTATGTAAATAGCCCCATTAAGCTAATAAAATGAAATTAAAATATACCACAACTAAATTTGGAGGATTTGACAAATCTATTTTGTTTCTCCAACAAAGATGTTACTTTAAAACCTATATGGTTATATCAAATTAAAGTACTTGAATAGTGTTATTAATTTCATAATCACAATAGGATAAAATTCTTAAGTAATCACTATCCTACCATCTTTCATAATATTATATATGATTACTCTTTAGGTAAGCGTAAAGGTGGGATGTTAATCAAGGCTCTCTTTAAATTGCTTAATTACTCTTTTTCTAAAGGGTCCATTTAAATATTCTCAAATATTTTTCTTTCAATCTTCCCTTCAATTATAACCTTGTCAGCTTATACGATTTTAATGATACATACATCCAGGTTCAATTAGTTTTTCTTTTTTCAAATAGCCAATCATATTATTATGTAAATTAATTAAGCTCTCCCAATACATTGTGCTTATTGTTTTGATGTTGTGCTTGCATCTTTACAAAAAAAGGATGTACCTAAGCCAACCTTTTAAGAATTTGATGTTCCTGTTTTTGTTACTTTTCATGCGAATAAAGAAGATTTAAGAGGTTGTATAGGAACATTTTCACCAGGTCCTTTGAGTTAACAATTAGCAAAATATACATATTTGTCAGCTTTTAAGGATAGCAGGTTCCCTCCTATATAAATGAAAGAATTAAATTCCTTAGATGTTGGAGTGAGTTTGTTAGTAAACTTTTAGAAAGGGAAAAAATGGAATCAATGGGAAGTAGGGAAACATGGAATTATTATTGATTTCCAAGATGGTGGAAGAGGTAATTATATCTAACATATCGATTTAGATTATGGAGCTACTTTTTTACCTGAAGTAGCTGCTGAATAAGAATGGGATGTCAATACAACTTTGGAACATTTGATTGCAAAGTCAGGATACAGGAAGAATTACTAAAACGTGTTAGACAAGATTGAATTAACTACTTATGAAACATCTAAAGCTAAATTGACTTATGCTGAATATTTAGATTTGAAGAAATGATCAATATATATAAATTATGAATGATGATTTTGATAATATTGCATTCATCCCAAATTAGATTGCAGAATAAGCTTTTTAAAAAGGAGTGAAGGAAGGAAAAGCTAAAGTCGATGCCAACATTTACAATGACTCTTACATTAAGGGATGGAATCAAGGCGCTATTGTAGGAATGATTGAAGCACAAATTTCCATTTTGAAAATCATCGATCCCACTATTAAAATTGAAAAATATGAAGAGGAATTGAAATCATTGGAATCAATAGAGGATTTAATCAATCTAAGAAAAACCTTAACAAAGTTATAACCATTAAAAGGACTTATATAATTAAAAAAACAAAGTTTGGATTTCTGATATTATATAATCAAATCATGGTTTTTTACGAGGGTTTCTTTTAGCTAAGGCTGCTTAAGTTTCATCTTTTTTTAATCTTAAGAATTTCTCCAATACAGCTTTATCATCTAATTTCAATTATTCAAAATGACTCTAAACTTTTTATTCTAATGTAAGAGAGCTATTTTAATCTAAGAATGGCTATTCCTTTTAATAATATGTCTAATTAGCTTTATAGCCAACAATTTTACTTAATATCTCTGCAATGATCCTTTTGATAATTTTGATATATTTAGAAACATTGGTGTTTCTCTAACAGGTTATTATTATTCATTCATTTTTTAATTTATTTATTAATACTAAATACATAAATTCATTTATTTACAAATGAATTATATATATTATAACACAACTCATTCACAAAAGCCCACTTAAAATGAACTTAGAGAAAGATTTATGTCAAAATTAAGTATTAACTACCGTGTAGAATTCGAATAAATATTTTTTATCATCTATTCCCAAAATATTTTTAGTGTTTACACTATATCTATAATATCATTTTACAAATAATAATAAAAACTTAGATATATAATTATTTCTAATATGTATCTTAAACTGAAAATCATATATTATAATACTAATTCAATATATTTTTATAAATTAAGATATGCGAAATAAAATAAAATAATGAAAATTTTCTCATCATTTATGAAATCTATTTATATATATGTCTTAAATATTATAAAGAGTGCACAAATGATATTAATATTATGCAACTCTCTAAAGGAGATAAATATTTTAATAAATTTTGTTGATTATTATTTAATTAGTGATTTAGAATAGTAGTCATCCTTCAAGTTACCATACTATTTGAGAATGACAATTGATTCTATGAATCAAAGACTAGGTTTAAAGCATACTTTTGAGTTGAATAATTGCTATGAATGATAAATAAGAAATTTGAGATTATTTAGATTATTCTTGGTTATGTAAAAATAACTGTACTTTGATATGAAAATAGTCATAGGAATTGGTATATAATTGAACAAATATAGGTTTAGTAAAGTGTTTGGTTAATTTTAAAGAGTGAATGAAAATAAGGGAATGAGAAATGTAGAAGTGGATTTATGACATAAAATCATATGATGATACATCCGCATGATTATTTTGCATCTTATAGGGGTTCTTCAACATTATATATTTTCCAGTTCTCAACTTCATATACTTAGATCAAAGATTATTATTTGTCTATTTCATCTATGAATGCAATTCTATGTTTTTTTGATCCTTAAGCAATAATGTTCTTAAATTTATCACATCTCTAGGAGTTCTGGATATCTTTTTTGGATGCTTTCAAAATGCCAGATTTTTGTGTATTCATCAAATAATTAATATTAATATTGATCATATTTTGTAATAAAAATACTCAGATGAGTTATGGATTCTCTTCCTAATCTTATCTTTATTCTGGGATTGATTGTTCTTAAGATTAATTTTAATTTTAATCTTCTTATTATATTTCTTATTATTATTATTCTTATTGAGGTTCTTATATTAATTATTCAGGTTATTAGTTTTCTTGTTCGACTGGAGCTTCGATTGGTTATTCTTCTTCTTATTTTTATTCTTCTGGTTTTGGTTGAATTATTTCTTGATTAATGCCATTAAATGGGGATTATTATTATTATGGAACTTATTCCATTCTTTATTTTAATTCTTCATTGCTCATAGGTCCTTACATAATAAGTTGTTCCATGATAGATTGATATTTCATATCAAGTTGTTTCATTTTGAAATTAAAATTGCTATTAGCTTATTGACTATAAACTTATGTGGCGTATTATAATATTTTGCTTCCTGGATCTTCAAATTTATTTAATCCATATTATTCTAAAATATCTTTTCTAGTATGAGTAAAAGTTTTACTTAGAACTGTCCATTTTTAGGGATTGCATAATTTCCATCATTTTGGGACTTTAGAAATTGATCTATTCACCTTTCTCTTGTAATTCTAGCAATTTTTCATTCAACTTTAAAGCACTTTCAGTCATGACCTTCTCAAGTATATCAAAAGTTGTATCAGCAGTTAGAAATGCTGGAATTTCTGTTTTAGGATCTGGAGATTAACCAGCAAATGATCTATCAAAAGATTCTTTCATTTGCTTCTATAATTCTCTGATAGTAGGATCATCACGATAAACATTTTGGCAATAATGTTCAACCTACTATTTGGTAATTTTAAATTAACTATAGACCATTTCTTCAACTTGTTCAATTTCTCCTCTGAACATTGCTATATTTATAATTAACAAATCTTACGTTATTCAAGAAGCATCATTTTAATATCTTCAGGTCTAGCTCTTCCCATTGATTATTATTTTATATTAATAGCAACCGCAGCAAAATTTTGAAATACAGTAAAAAGCTCTTTCTTTAGTTCTTTCAAAATTTTAATAATAATTTCCCTATCAATTACTTAAGGGTCAATAGATGACTTCCTATTAAATATTCAAAGACACATACCCATCTGCCTTGTTCAGAAATTTATAAAATAGAACACTAGCCCCAGTTATGACTGCTGCTCCTGTTAGGTAAGCGAATATTTTTTTGTTTTCTACTTTGCTCATTTCACCACAAATTTAATAATTAAATATTTTATTAAATTTACATATGAGTGAGATGAATTTGATCAAATAGAAAAAATATTAAAATCAAATATACATAATCTCTTAGACATATTCAATATATCATTCCATTCTAATTCTATAATCTACTCATCATAATTAAAAGGTAACGGACACAGATCACCTATATTCTTTAACTAAATCTTTAAGTTTAATTATAATATTATGAATCAAATATCCAACTTCAATCTTATAATTAGAAGCCATCCTTTTTTAATAGATAATATAATTTTATAATCAAGAAACCTTCACAATAAAAAGTAATACATCTGTCCAAACATCTAAATATTTTCAAGCTTTAAGTTAAATAGAGTCAATGCAACCATAAATAAAATTAATGGCATATATCTCATTAACTCTTTCCTAATCAAAATAATTTTAACTTTTTTTTTATTCCATCTAAATATTATCAAGTTTAAATAGTAACTATATATTTCTGTAAAAGATTCTATGAAATTCTTAGTGGTTTGTTAATTTTGCAGTGCTTCAATTCTTTTCACTATACTTTACAATCTTAATTTAAGTTTTTAGCAAAATTCCTTCATTCTAGTCTTTCTATTGTTAAAGAATATATGATTTCAGATATCGTAATGTTATAAACATCTATGAAATAAGCTGGTATTTGATCTTTAATCTATTTGTAATCAATATTTATATTTGCTACTTAATGTTCTTTATTTCTTTAATTTATAACTTTATAATAATCATTTTTTTATTAAAATATTATTTTTATTATCTCTCACACAAGTTGCCCATTAATTTCATGATTGTCTGCTAAATTTCATTATAACACCATTACATATAGTATTTTCTTTCTTTTTCATCTTATAAAAATTTCAATTAATCTATTAAATAATTCACTTTAAGATCTTATAAACTATTATAACTTAATTCTTTATTAAAAGTATTAGATCCTAAATTAATTTCCAATACTGATTAAACTAATTTTGGTTGTGATAACAAATATCACTATAATTTTTCAACTAATTACTATACAATATCTCTTCTACAATAAATCGAAATTCCATAATTTATTATTTTAATGAAATTGATATTCGCAGTTTATGTTAATACCTATATTGATAGAACTTATTCACTTACCAATAAAAATTAAGATCTTGTTTTTCTATTTATTGATAAAGCATAAATTAATTCAGCCAATTGATTTTTTTTAATCTAAACATTTATATCTCAAAAATGAATTCCTTATTTATCTTAAAATAGATGCATCATCTATAATAGTTTATTAGTTATTCTCTAAGATTCTATCAACATTTTTGTTATTACTTAAACAAATCTAAACTCCAATATTTGGGTATCACTATAATAATTCTTCTAATTATTTTTGATTAATAATATGAATTAATAATTTATTGTGGAGTATTTGGATGTTAAATCCTCTCGTTACAATCGATTACCCAATCTAAATAATAATCACTATTTAAAGTACACAGAGAGTATTAACTTAGTCTCTCTTAAGAATAACGCATATCACGAACCAATAAACATCATGGTTAAATAAAATTGGTAATTAATTTCATATTAATTTTAGCATGCTCTCTCTAATAAAAAGGATGAATCGAATAACTGTTGTAATCATACTACAATCTATAATGTTAAAGAAAATAAAAATATTTCCAAAGCTTCTAAGTACTATTATTAATATCAACTCCTCTTAGTAATTAAGAATCAAGCTTTCTCAAATACAATTAATTATAGACTAAACTTATGGTTTCAGACTTTAAAAACAAAGTTGATGCTTTTCTTAAGAAAAATAACTATAATACTATTCAAACTATAAACCCATATAAACCTAATTTGATTAGCAGTAAAATAACTTCTTCGTTAAAGGAATTGATATTACCTCATTAAATCATAAATGAAGAATTATTGAATAAATCTTTATGTTCTAACAAATACACTGTTAAAACTGAAAGTATACCTTTTTAATTTTTTTCTTAGAAAAATCTATGAAAGCGATTGAAATTTTTATTCTTGGTAACAATAAGGTTGTTACTAAAGAGGTTATTTCTAATGATCTCTTACAACATAGATTGTTAAAAAAAATGGAAACCTTTTTGAAAGATGATAGATTTAACTATGATTTAAAGTATATTCATCTTTTTACCTAGGATGACAACTATGATAGAATAATATTCTGAAATAGTCAATAGAATTAATTAAAAAGCATTCACTATCAAAATTCCAGAAAAATATATCATTCAAATGAGTGATTACAATGAATATTATTAAATTAAAGAAGATTAAACTGATATCATTCTTTAAGATAAATTAGAAATCATAGCTGACTAAATTATTCAAGAAATTCAATAATCTAAAATAGCTACACCTAAAATTAAGAGTAATAGATCGAGTGGAGTGTTTGAACCAATTATTTAAAATACAATTTCTTAGATTGAGAAAATTATTTAAACTGAACCTAATATTGTTCATGAACAAGAAGAAGTTACTGAATAAGAAATTGTACAATTATAATAAATTGTTCCTGAAAGAAAGATTTCTAATAGAAAAAGTAGATAAAAAAAGAAAAATTAACAAAATAAAAATGAAAGAAATCAATCAGAATAATCAAGTGTCTCAGATATTCTTGATTCCTCTCTAAAAAATTCTACTATTAAAATTAATGAAGATAATAAAAAGAAGAGAAAAGAAAAATCAAAAATTGCTGATTAAGCTAAAATTGAAGAGGAAGAATAAGATCTATAATAAAAAGAAATAGAAAAACAAAAAAAATTAAGATTTATTAAAAAACTTAGAGAATTTAACCAATTATACAAACCAAATATATTTTCAAGGAGACAATCTGAAATCCATGAGTTATATATTGAAGATCCAATTATTCTTGAATAGCCAAAAGAAAAAATCGTTAAAACATTTAGTTTAGGTTCATAAAATGATACTTTAAATATGAAAGAAATTAATGAAATAATTAGAATTAAAAAAAAATAATTGTATGAATATCAATAAGAGTAACTTCGATAGGAAAAACAATAAAATTAAATAATTGAGAATTTTATTTAAAATAAGAATAATGGTTAACAAAAACCCTTAAATTTAATAGTAAATGGCAAACATATTAATGACTTAAAGGAGACGGTTGAAATGAGGGATTCTAAAAGGAATTCTCCAAGATCTTACACAAAGTAAAGATAGAATGTGTAAAATTCAAATATTACTGAATAAACTTTGAAAGAGTAACAACAATCAGAAACAAACAATAATTTATAGAAAAATAATAAATTAGAATAATAAGATAAATAGATTGAATCTACTAAAGCTTTATAATAAAATAATAATAAACGCAGTAATCATTAATAGATTAAATAAGTTATAAAATAATTACCTTAGGATATTTTTGATATTTTATTAGCTTCTGATTCAGTTTATGATGTTAAAATAGATGAATATAAAATTGGGAAACCTGGTAAAGATAAAATAAGTCATCCTGATTTTATATTTTAGTAGGAATAGGATGAAGTAATTTTTACTAATTAGTAAAAGTTATAATATATTTAGGGTATTATGGAGAAGAGAAATATAATAAGTTATTCCTAAACTTAATTTTGTCAACAAACAGATGTAAGTTTAAATAGATTCAGAAGACGAGTATCTTAATTAAAAATTAACAAATATCGATGAGGAAGATTTTTAAGATGATGATGATGATGATGATGAAAATTCATAAATCTGAATAACTGTTTTCTTATTATGCACTTAATATCTTTACTTTTAATATAATATATACTAAACACCTATTATTTTTACTTATAAATTCAATAAAATATATTGTCATAACATTCTATATAGGATTATTAATTAAATATATTACTTTGTTTATAATTTTTATCTAATTTAATTTTTAGTTTTTATTCTTATATATGCAGCTTGATTGTAAGATTCATGAATTATAGAGGCGACGAGAATTATTTTAAAACTTATTTAATTTGTAATATAACCGATTAAGTCTAAAATTATATATGCATGGGATGCTAACATAACTAATGGAATGAAGGATTAGCACTTAGCTCGATTTTGAGTAAAGAATTCTTTCATAATTAGCGTATATATTATAAATAATTGTGGTTGGAATTTCATCATTAGTAGGACTAGGTGCTGAAATTCAAAAAACTTCAATATTAATGGGTTTATTAAAATATAATGAATATGAAGCAGCCAATATTACATAGTATATAATTTGGAATAATTAGTTATGTTTCTGTTTGCTCGAATGCTCTATATTTTATTTTTCTATTTTTCTCTAATTAAATAGATCATGTTGACATTTAGGCTATTCAGCTTTTTTTTCCTTTTATAGTAATTTTAACTGATATCGGAAATTATTTAAATAGAATGATTTATGATTAAGTTGTAGTCTTCATTACTCTAGGCCTCGAAATTATTTGGATTTTTCTCTTATCTATTAAATATATTTAAGAGAAGAACTATGAAAAAAAATTAAAGAAATAAGAACTCAAAATAGATGATAATCTAATTAATTTCAAAGAATAAAGTAGTTCTCATTTGGAATAAATAAGAACATACGACATAAAAGACTCAAAAAAAAAATCGCTTTTATTGATTGTATTTTCCTAATTATTTTTACAATTTTTGTTATTTTTTTTTAGAGGAGGAAATTCTATGTAATTTTTCAAATTTGAATATGATGGTTGTATTTATTGGATGATTACAGGAGCCATTTATTTAATTGGAGGTATAATTTCAGTTTTTTTATATAAAAAATAAGCAAAAGAGTATTTAAAACATATGGAAGAAAATCCTTTTTTCTATGAGATAAGACCATTAAAATAAAACTAACTTTTGATTTTTATCGGGTAAATTTCATTTTTTTTTTGTGGAATTACTGCAGTTGGAGCTGGACTTTTCTTAATTCCATGTTGCATTCTTTTAAAACGATTAAGAATGAGTATTTTGAAGACTATTAGAACAGTTATTATAGTGTAATTTCTGATAGATCTCTGCGTGATACCATAAACTATTTAAAGTAATATGATTTAATTTAATAATTAGATTATAACCCTTTATAAATGAATGATCAAATATTTTATTTAATAATCGGATCTTTGTCATTCTTTATTATTATTATTATCTTGCACATACTATTTATTAAAAAATAAGAATAAGAATTGAATTTCATTCTTATCATTATATCATTATTTGCATTTGATTTTATTTTAGGTGCATGGCAAGCCATAAAGTTTTAAAGTCCAGTAAAAGGATAACCTTATTTTTCAATTTCTATTGATGATTGTTCTATAGATTGTAATTATAAAATTTAATAATGAATAATATCACTTTAAATAAAATTAAATATTAATCAAACTACTTAAGGTTTGAAAAAATTCAACAGGAGTAATAAAAATATTAATTTCATAAGACTTTCCTAACTTAACATATTTGCCATACTCCATTTATTATTTGCTAATTAATTAGCTTATTTAATAAATGAAATATTTGGTTAAAAAGGTTACGGATTGATTTCACTCTACTAATTAAGCATGTTTTCTATATTGTTGTTAATAATAAATTGTCTTTTCCTCTCTTCTTTAAGGGTTTCTTTATTTTGCAAATATTATTAGACACATTTTACCATGGCAGGTTATAACTATTATTCATAAATATCCTTTTCTTCTTATTAAGAGAAGATATCCAATATTCCAAAGACATAAAACTTAAGTTCATGCTTATAATAACCATAACTAAAATTAAATATCAGAAATATTACTGTAGAGTAACTTCATTGTTATTAGTTTGAATAATATGCATATATTTTCTTAGAGAACAATATTGATTTGCATCAGTGAAAACTTCTTGTTCAACCATAATTTCAGCGTCACTGATAAAGTAAACAAACTATTCACATTTACAATTAACAAACTCTGGACCAAATAATTTCAATTTATCTCTGTTTGGTTATTTATAAGTAATAACTCTTTTACTAGCAAAACATTAATCTATAAGTTCTTTAATTTCGTAATTTTCTTCTTAAAGAAAGAAACTTGGTGGAGCAGGCTCATATTATGTATATTTGACTTGTATTTCCTTCAGAACATTGGTTTTGAATTAAGCAAAGAAGTTTTATTCATCACTACTAAGAAATAATTTAAAAAATTCTTTTGCTGTTAATGGTAAATCTAAAGAGGATAGATTAATCACTTTTGGATTATTGCAAAATCTACTCTGATCTTTTAAGTAGCTTTATTTTCTAAATTATAAAACATTGGAATATTCCTTTAATTATTTTTCGTATGTTTCTTTTTATTTCATAAGCATATCATTCCATTATTGCTCTCCTCTCATTTAATGGTGAACTTATTAATCTTAAATATAATAGAATGATAAATTACGTTTATTATATTGTTAAACTGCATCTTTTAAATTATCATTTGCTTTATTATTTAAAATGTTTATCCTAAAATAAATGAGTTCACTAAGATCAATGATAAAATTATTAAAACACCTATCTCTAACAATATTGGATTATACCATTCCTGACAAAGTCAGACTCATTTATTACATCAAATCTATTGATCTATTATTATTTTAATTTTACAATCATGAAAATGTATCTGATTAGAAGTTGATTACATTTCTAATACTAATTACATATATTTTGTATATTTTGATTTTAAACTATCATTAGATTGTTCTGCAAATTTTATAAGCTAATTTAGCATATCCAAAATTTCTTGATGAATTTCAACATGAAAATTTAATGTCTTCTATAATTCTAATAATAATTAATCATGTTAAAGAGTTTAATCATTTTAAATCATATTAACCACTCCGTTACTATTTCTTTAAATAATAACTGCCAATTTCTTTAATTACTCACCATTGTATTTTGTTGATTCAAAATACTACACTCGAAATTTTGCATATTTTAAATAAAATTAATAGAGAAATCCTCTTTCTTTGTTATGTGATTTGAAAAGATCCAATAATAAATTATTCTTATCTTCCAACTTTTGTATTGCTGCCAACAATTATGGATAATCTAGTTAATATTCCTGACATGTTAAATATAACAATTAATATTCAACGAAATCTCTCTACCATTCCTTTTTAAGACTATAAAATAATTACTCATAAATGTTTACTATTATTGATAATGAAAGAAACATTGCTTTATACTATTTAATCGATTTAAATCTAATTTGCAAATATCTAAACAAACACTCCTCTCTTATTATAACATTGTATCAAAACTCTTTTTTTGAGTCATAATAGAATCAGTAAAATTTTAACCCTTCTCTAATCTATCAACCATCCACTTATTAATTTATGTAAATATATCTATGATTGGCTAATAAGTTTAAGTGATCTTCATTTTATCAGTATGCTTCTAAAATTCAGCACTAAGTTCATCAAATTCTTTTGCTGAATGCTATTATCTTCTAATAAGTTCCTTAAAAGTGTGATTTATAGTTCCTGCAAATTACTCTGTTGGAATTACTTACATTTTTATAAAATTATTAAAACCTAAAATATTCCAAAACAATTATCCTGTTTTTAATTGAAAAAATACTAACCATAACAAAACAAAAAAAATAGAATAATAAATCTATCAATCTTTGATGAACACATCAACAAAAAGTGAAATTGAATTAAAACTATCTGCTTTTGAAAAATTAGGAGACAATCCAACAGAAGTTGATATTAAATATGTAAGTTATTTGCTCAAAATTCCATTATAAACTATACGTTCATGGTTAGAAGAAAGGGCTGGAATATTAGATTTTTAAATTGATATATCTCCAGTCGAAGAAAAAGAATGTTAAATCGTTGGATGTATCCTCGAAAATACAAAAATATTCAATTAATCACATTCAGTTAAAGATGAAGATGCACTCTAAAAAGAAACTTAACAATCCTATTAATAACCATCTAATGAATTAAAAGAAAATTAAATTATGAAAAAAAAGAAACAACTTGATAAAGTCAAATATTGTAATCCAAGTAAAAAATCTTTAAAGGCTTTATAAAAATAAACAAATTAAACTTTAAACTCAATTTAATCTACATAATTTGAAGATTGTAAGACTTAAGATAAAAATATATAGGAAGTCCAAAATTCAAACCAGTACTAATCGATACAAAGTCAAAAATTATTATAATAAAATGATTTAAAAGTAGATTCAAGTAAGCCTGACAATAAGAATACTTTACCTATCAATAATGATAATAATATTCAATAAAAATAAAATTAATATACTAAATAGCAAGCTTAGAGAGATAAAAAAATAAATTAATAATTATAAAAAAATAATTAAATCCGTTTAGAAAAAGAGAAAATTAAAATAAATCCATTACAATTAATAGCTCATACATAAAATAAGGGATTCCAAAATTAATGCTTAATTGTTATTGATGATGAGGTAAATTAGAAAAACTTTGTACCTTCAAATACTAATAATCATCAAAAGATTTAATCTTCAATATTACTGTAAAACAAATAAAATAGAGTTGAAAAATAATAAACTTTATAAGATTTAACTAGAATGAGAAAGAAAAAGATAAAAAGTCATATGCAATCAGCATCATGGGATATTTTAATGGGATTGAATAAATAACCTGAAAATGGATAATTCTAATAAAATAAATAGAATCTATTAAATACTCATCATTAAAAATAATTAATAAATGGATAATAATAGTTAAAATAACATATATAAGATTAAAATTTACAATAAATAAATTAATAACAGTAATAATCATAATCATTTAATTAGTAATAATCTTATGCAAATTTTTATTAAAATTAATTAATAAATTTTGGCACTTAAAATCATCAATAATTCAAACAAAAGCATTAAGATGAAAAGAAGATTTCTAATAAATACAATTAAAATTTGACTTAACCAAATTAAGATAATGGTCAAAATATAAATATAAATTTATAATCTTCTAAATTGTCTTAACAATAAAACTATTTAGCTTTAGTATGTTCTTCTTAATAATAAATTAATTCAAATATTATTCCAAATTAAATTTTACCAAATCAAACTGATTTATAAGTTTAATAAAATTATGAAACATTAACGTAGAAACTTAATTCAATTGACTCTGAATTAAACCAGGTATCCTTTTCATAAAATAGCATCGATAAAAAATAATAATTACCCAGTTAATTTGAAATAGTATAAATGTTTAATAAAAGTTCTTAAGCTTTAGGATAAGCGGTTTAATTGATTACCACATTTAACAACTATTAGGATATTATGTTGGAAAAGCTTAACATGATTTATTAATGTGTTAGTAAAAAATGAAAGAATATTTTATCATATATAATTATTAATGAGTCTAAGGGTCTCGAAGATGAAAGTCTATATTACGAGGTTACAAGTCTCAATTATTTTCAGTTGAATTTATGTAAAAGTTTGTTTTCTATCCAATTATTTATTAATTTTGGCAGCAACCTAGTATTGATTAGATTTCATATTGGTTATATGGAACACTATTGATTGATTATCTATGCGAATCGAATTATTGTTTATTGTATAATTAAGTTCCATTAAAATTCAAATAAAAATTTTAGAGATACAAATTAACTAAAATAAAAAAAACATATATTTACAAGATAGATTAGGTAAAAAGATCTTAATTAGATTGTAATTGATTAATAGTTTATACATATTGATTATAAAAGAGAATAGTTTGAGAAAAGAATTTTTGGAATGGCATGATTCTCTTGAAGATGAAATCAAATAATGAATCAACTTTTTATTTTGACTAATATTTTGATTGAATTAGAAACTAGGTTTTAATAATAATAAAATCAAGAGCCAGTGATTGACTCATTATATATATATATGAATTTAGCAATTAATGTATGATAATTTTATTTGTATTTCATGATCAATATATGTTTTTACCAGCCTTTCTTTTAGCCAATCTTGTTTCAAGACTCTTATTCTTTTTGATGGATGGATCATTCTTTATAGCAAATCTTCTATTTTTTGCGAATCTTTAATTGCACTTTATTTTATAAGATTAATTACTCCTTTCAATGATGTATATCTTTGATTTGGAAGCTTCTTAATGCCATTTCTGTGATGTTTACGGGCATTATGATGAGATGTAGCATTCTTAGACTTGGCCATTGATAATTAATTATTTAAAATATTTATTTAGATTTTTCAATATTTTTAAATTTCTTAATTTTTTATACATACCTATTATTCCATCCTTAGAGCATCTTTTTATAATGTTTCTTTCTGTATTATACTTCTCTCTAATTCCTTAAACAAACTCCAAACTCTTTATTTTGAATAATCCTGTACTTCGTTCTTAATTTTTGTCTAAGCTTTAAACTCGCTCTTCAATTTTGTATTTTGTTCTTCTTTAAATTATTGTTTATTTTCTAAGAACTGTTTACTTTATTCTATTTGCTCACTCAAATATTATTACTCATATTGCTCTTTGATTTTCTTACTCTAAAATTTTATGACATATAATAACTTATCTTTCATCTTGCCATTCTAATTGTTTTTTTGTAGCTTCTATTTTTTTTATCTATTTTTAAACTATCTCTAATTCATGTTTTATTTATTTTTCAATATTTGGATCATTTGTCTTTATTTTTTCAGCTATTTCATTTAAATTTGTATCTTAAGTTTAAATTATATTTTATTTCTTAGTTTCTTTTTACTTAACAGTTACTTTTGGAGATTTAGATTAAGAAGCTTATGATTAAACACTCTTGATATTGGATTTAATTTAATTATTCCTTTAACTATTTAATTATTCTTAAGGTTAAGTTTAAAAACTTTTAACACTTACTTAATCTTAAAAACTCATGTATTCATTCAAAAGATAATTTACTTCCTATTTTTTATTTGAACTTTAGAAAGGTGATTTAGATTTATTATATTATTTTTTTAATGTCTATGAATAACTTGGAATCTTTGGGCTTTTTGATTTATTGTTTTTATCTGCTATACCTTTCTAATAGGAACTAAAATCTTTGAATCTACTCAACATTTTAAATGAATTTACTTAATCTTTAGGTGTTGGTGGAATTTATTAAACTTATTCATGTAAAATTTATGTTTCTTCTTCCACTTAACCTTCAGATTCATCATCTTAAAAATTATTACTTAATTTAGATAACATATAAGACTTTAATTCATCTGAATTCTTATCTTAAGGAGTTTTCATTTGTTATTCATGTTTTTAATTAAGTTTGATTATCTTTTAAAATAAAGTATAATAATTGATTGACAAAGTTAAAATCTTCTCTAGTTTATCTGCAACTGTATTTAGATGCACTTTAAATTCTTCCTTATAATATTTTTAGGCCTCTTTAATGTTTGAAATATTAATCTTCTTTTTTATCAAGTTCTGTTAAAGATTGAACAAGATTGTATTAATTGAATCATAACTTTTACAGAATTGACTCTAACTAGCTACCCAATCTCTCTATTGTAAAAATAAATAGTCAGTTGTGATAGATTTATCTACTCCAGCAACAAAACACAATAAACCACAAACACAATTATAAAGTTATTGTGTTGGTTTAAGTATGTAAAATAAGTCCTAAAACATCAGACTTTTGAATGTACTTGAATATCTTTGATTTAAATGACTTGAAGAATTTTAAGAATATTTGAGTGAATTTGTTCAGTTTCTTCAATCAACTTTAAATATGATGGTACTCTCACATGATCCAATCGAATCTGTAATTTTGATTATTCAACGACTCCTTTCATAATAAAAATTATATAAACATAAATTTAATTATTCAATATTCTTGCGATCATAATCGAAAAATAAAGAACAGAAAAATATTCAATAAAAATATGTAAACCTTAACAAAGCAATAGTTTTAAATTTTACTTTTAGAAATATAACTAATATTTATTTAATAGCAATCTTATTATTGTTTCATTACAAAATCAATAATATTAATTAAAAAGCTAATTAGAAACAATAGTTGAGAAATAAATTTGAATTATTTTATAAGAATTAATAGAAAATTAAAAATAAGGTTTTTAAATTTTAATTGTGAAATGTCTATTTTAGATAAAATTTAATAAATATTCCAATAGATAACATACAAGCTAAATGCGAAATTTTTTTGGAATATAAAAATTGAATATTTTAGAACTGTAATATTATTATTATTAAATTAAAAAATGAAAGGTGAAGCTGCATAACCTAAAACCTAAACTCAAGGATCTGCAATTAAGAATGATAAACCCTTAAAACAAGTCAAATAATCTAGCCCATTGAAACATTAAGTTGAACCAGAAGTCGTATGGCCATTTTTCGCTCCCTAACCGGCACTGGTCAATTAAATGAGATTTTGGGATAGAAAAAATTGCAAAAATGTTTATCCAAACAAAGAAGATCTTAGATTCTAGGCTATTATGTTGAGAGTTGGAAAAAAGAAAAAGTCAACGAAGGGTTATTTTTTCAAATTAAGTAAAGATGGAACACTTAGTTATTACAAAAAGGTTTGATATTTAATCATAAAAAAAGGAATCTGATAAAGTGGCTAAAGGATATTTATAAATAACAATGGATTATGTAGCTCATCTGTTAGAATAAAAAAGCAAAAAAGATTCGTTACTAATAGTTTAAATCGAAAAGTATTAAGGACTCTCAATCTCAATATTTGATGGAAAATCTCAATTAACTCTTGAATTTTTCAATCATTTGAAAGATTATTGCATAGTTTCTGGAATGGACAAACTTTATACCTAAATGGAACTATTAGGAAAAGGTTCATTTGCATCAGTAAATGAGAATTTTTATTCATTATGTAGGTGTATAAAGTAAAAAACTTGTCTAATGATTAAATGTTTGCTGCCAAAACATACTTCAAAGAAACATTCGAATAGTCATAACATAAATCTAAATTTGTGGTACCATTTGTTCCTTATTAAAGCTGAGCTTATGATAAAGAACGAAATCATGGTTTTACGTAAAGTCATACATCCAGGCATAATAAGATTATACGATGTGATACAAGAGAAAGAGAAATTAATCTTAATAATGGAATTAGTTTCAGATGGAGATTTATATAGTTTGATAAAGGAGAAGAAGAGAATACCTGAAAAAGAAGCTGCAGTCATGTTAAAAGGTGTATGTGAAGCATTACATGAGATGCATATGTAATTTAATCATTACTTATGATTTTGTAGAAATGAATTTGTCCATAGAGATCTAAAATTAGAAAATATTATGATGAAATCAAGAGATTAATATATAGTTAAATTAGTTGATTTTGGATTTGCCGAACCTATAAATCATAAAGAATTAGTCTCTAAAGCAGGAACTCCTGGTTATATTCCTCCTGAAATTTTTAAACTATTTCCATACACTGACAAAGGAGATGTCTTTTCGGTTGGGGTTATATTTTATTCGGTAATATTTTTTATTTAAACTTAGTTAATATCTGGGATATCTTGTTTTAAAGGAAAAAATTATCAAGCTGTTCTTGAAGATAATAGAAAATGTGAAATTAGTTTTTCTAAATCAGTTTGGAATGACATTAGTAGTGAATGCAAACATTTACTTAAGAAAATGCTAGCTAGAAAGCCAGCAGATAGATATACTTGTGATGATGTATTAAAAAATGAATGGATTTTAATGCATACGTCAAATGAATATGAACAATAAGCAGGTTTTTAGTTCTTTTTTTTATAACTATTTAGATTCTGAACTCGAAAGAAGAAATTCTTATTAAACGATGAAAAAATCTCATTATAGTCATTATAACTCTGTTGATGGATCGTAACCTGATTTTAATAATGATTTCTCTTATCATACAAATGATTTGAAATCTTTTTATCATCGTAATAGTTAAAAGACTGTTAAGACTTAAAGATCTATTCAATCAATTAAATCTAATAGTAAATATTATTAATAATATATAATTTTAGATGATAAAATGAAGTAATCTATGAGGAATAAATCAGCTCATAGTAAATAATAATAATTTACAAATTTTAAAAGTTAAACTCTCAAATAAAGAAATAAGAGCGCAATTCATTCTAACACAGGTGAAGGAGGAGATTAAAAAAGTGTAAGATGGGTTGATAAAAAAAATAAAAGTGATGAACCATCTTTTGGGGATAAAAAAGAGAGTAATTAATAAATATTAAATAATATATTAGATGATTCGGTTAAGACATCTGTTACTCTTAAAATTTTTGAAGATTTTGAAGCTATAAACTAATCAAATGTTGCTTTTTTGAAGAATTCTCCAAATTTATTTAATCTATAGAAAAAACCCGATTCTGATGCTAAAGTCAATGAAGCTATAAAAAAGAAAAAATAATAGGCAACCCATTTTATGAAAATAAAATGATAAAAATAAATATAATCATTAATCTGATAATTTGAATTTAATTTTATTATCATTTAAGGATTTGTTATAACTAGTCAGCTCTAGATAAACGATATCTTAATTATTTTATGATTCATAACTTTGAATAGAAATTCTTTTCTTATATATATTAATTATAATTTAAAAAGATACTTTCGTACTCTAAATAATTTATTGATTATTTTTGCATGCAATCCTTATTATAGTTATATTGATATCCTATGATATAGTTTATTTAAATTAATGAAGGAGAGTTTGGTCTGAATTAGTATCATTGTTTATAATTCATTGAAAGCAATTGATGATAAGATTTAAGTTAATTTTATTAGATATTTAATCATTTGATCATTAATACCAGAATTAGAATGGGTTTATTTATAGTTCTCACAATGAATTTTGATAATTAAAAATTATGAATAATAATCATTATTATCGACCTACCTTAACAGGAAATAAGAATCGTCATAAAGTAAATGCACACATTTTTGGACCTATTTTAAAAGTATAATCAAACAAAAAGCCTTACATTTAAAATTCATCACTCTTTCCTGGTATGAGCAATATATAATATTCAATATTTCTTTTAGAATCTTAGATCTTTGATTAGTCTCGTAATTTTGAGCATAATTCGATCGATACGAGATAATATAAAGAATAATCTGACTCAAGATAAAGAGTTAAAACTGAAATAGTAAGACCTAAATATGAATTATTACAATTCTAAAGTTAGAAAATAGATAATCCTACTGCATATTTTCCAAAATTAAAAGAAAGAGCTCAGTCATACTAAAAAAAAAAACTCGATAAAGTAATTTCATAATTGAATAGATAGCCCTTGAGGTTGATATAGGTGATTCACCAGTGAGTATTAGAGAATTATAGAAATCTCTTGATTATAGTAGGAGTCAACCTAACAAATAAAGAAATCTAACTCCACTCCAACAAAGAACAATTGAAGTGTCTAAATTAATTAGTTAATCTGATCATTTAAATTAAGAAGAAATAATGCAATTTTCTTTTGGATTGCAGTACAATAGAATGAGCATTGAAAAACAAAAGTCTAAATTTCCTAAAGATATTTTTCTTGGAGATGTGAGAAAAGTTAAAAGAATTTTTTAGTAACAATGACTTAATATTATTATTCATTATATTGGAATTATGTTTTTAACTTATAATGTATCTGAATTGATTTAGATGAATTCTAATTTTCTATCTTCGGAATTAAAGAGGTAAATTTATTATTTGTATATCTAAATTGCATAAATTAATTACAATCGGTTAGGTGCAATTTATATTTTATATCCTTTATATAACATTGCTATTTTTCTAAATTGTTTTCAAAAACAAGTTTATTAATTAAGCATTTCCATCATTTCCAAATTGATTATAGCCTCCCATAATAAATATCTCTTAGTTTGATATTGGGAATGAATATCCAAGGATTTAAGGTACATAAGACTAATAAAATCAATCATAAATATACAAAAGAATTGACTAATTCAATCGAGTCTAAGAATCTCATAGAAATTGTACTAAATATTTCAATCAATGAATTTCCTTAATATTAATTCAGCATTCCCCCTGTGATGCATATTTTCTCATCTAATGAACAACATTACCCTTTGATTCTAGGATATTTCATAGATTCAATTTAATCCCATTAATTCTCCATTATTAAATATCTAAATTATAAGATATTATTACATACTTGAAGCCTTTCTTGCTTCCAATCTACACATTGTCTACTATAACATAACCTCCCCAATAATATATAAATTAACCATGTTTAATAGCCTATCCACCATAAGTAGTTATTGGTAATTGTGATATCATCTCAATTTTATTTTCCTACTTATTGTATTTAGTAACATTTTAACTGATTTTAAATTATTTAGTATTTATATCTTAATATAATTATCCTAGAAAAAATAAATTTTAGTTCTCATTTATTAAATTACAATAATTAAGTCTATAATTATCTTCATCTAAATTAAGATCTTATTATTTAATTTTATCTATTGAATCAACATGACATTGATATAATATATTATTACGAAAACTGTAGATACTATTTTGCTATTCTGAGAATTTTAGATGGCCTTTTTTACTTTTTAGTGTTAATAAATTTTTCTTTTATTATTTAAATCCACTAAAGTTACTTGGAATAATTTTAAATTGATCTTTTGATTAAATTAGTTGATACCTTTAAATTTGAGTGAAATTAGTTTATACAAAGAATCTTTAATATCATATAATGATTGATTAGTGATTTAGAGATTTATATCATTAGGTAATAGTTACTTTAGTTAATGTAAATTTTCTTTAATTTATTCATGCCTTTCAAAAACTTCATTATATTATGTTTCTTCATAGCTTGGGATATCTTTTCTCAACTAGAAAATTTGCTATTTTATTGGCGCTAAATGTATTTACACTAATTCATTAGCAATAAAATTATATTGGTTCTTTAAATTAGCAAAGTACTTATCTACTATTTGAGTAATGACTTTTCTAACAGATTTTATTTTCTATAAAGTTGTTTGATATAAGGCTTAATCACAAATCTACATATTAGTAATTTAGATCATTAAATTTTCTAAATCTTTTTCAATTTCCGCTATCTTTTAACATTTATGTGGAGTAAATATTAGTTTTATTTCATCTTTCTATTCATTTTAGCCTTCATATTAATCATTGCCCAATTCTTCTAAAATTTATTTCATATCACAATATGATTGATCTTGATCTTAATTAGACAAAGCAGACAAAAGTCTTTCGAAAATTTTCTAAGATTTTTAACTAGTTTCAAAAAAACTTGAATTATTATGATTACTCATTTTTTTAATTATAATCAATGAATTGTAACTACACTTCCTGATTCCATAGGATTGTTAACCTATGAAAAATTCTCTGGTATTTAAGATTCTTCTTGCCTTATTAAACTTTCATTGACTGATTTTTATCCTTTTCTTTTCTATCCAATACTATCATTTTAATCATTCATTTAAATAACAAAAGCTTTTGCATTTTGAACATTTCCCCAAGAGTTTATCATTTATAAATTATGAGAGAATTCTCCAAATTGACTTGTCTCCATTTTTTACAATTTTACATCTGATTTCTCACTAAAATATACATAACTAATTACTTTTTAAAATTTGGAGTTTACTAAAATTTTGAACTTGCATCCATCGGATTAACAACTGAACTTAAGCTTCTAATTGATTGCTTATTATTTTATTTTTAGTTCTACGGCTTTTAAATATTTATACTATCTTTATGACTATTTAATTATAATATGATTACAAATTCTTTTTTATATATAATTTTCTTCTAATTCTTTTTAATATTGTAAATTCTATTTAAAATATTACAACTCTTAAAAAATCACAGAACAAAAACAAATTAAATTTATTGGCACTATGTAATTATGAATTGTAAAAATAAATCTTAAACCCTTGCATTATTACTCAATCATTAAACTAGTTTTATAAAATGTAAATATGTATTGAGCAATACTAATTATAAATAATATTGTTAGTAACATGCTATTTTTATCAAAATTCAATAAATACTTTGCAAAATTTCTTATTTCTTTTTATTATTTACCTTAAGTAAATAGAACTAATGTAAATATTACATTTATTATTGATGCCAATAAATGCGTTAAAATTAACATTAATAGTACCAATGAATAATTATGTATACATTCATAATCATCTTAATGAGACAGTATCAATCCTATTATCATGAAAGTAGTAAAACAATTAACTAGTCTATTCATAAACTCTAATGGGAAAATCTTTATTATCAATATTTCTATTTCCTAATTCATACAAATGTATATAAATACCTTTTAAATTAAAATGATCATATAAGCCTTTATGTATAAATTAAGAGTAGGATCATCTTCTTTCGTACTTATGTAATAATTCAATGAATATACTAATTGAATAATAAATACAAAAATATTCACTGTATATATTAGGAAATATTCCAATTTAGGAAATTCTTTTCCTAAACAAAATAAAAAAGTAGCTGCAATTAAATTAAAAGCAAATATAGTTATTGTGAAATACAAAGTAATTGTAATATAAAATGATTCACTTCCTTAAATTCTAATCAAAGCATTTATCATGAAAAGAAAGAGTATATATTTGAAATGTTAAGCAAAAATATTTGCCAACTTTTTTTTTTCTATTCGTTATTCTTCCTTTAAATTTATCATATTAACTTAATTAAAAATATCAACTAATTTTGAATTATATAATTAATTATTAATAAATTTGATATCATAAATTGTCCTCTAAAGAAATGGGTACTTCATTTCTACACAAAGGACATATATTTTTAACTGCAAGCCATGATCTTATACATGAAGAATGAAATTTATGAGTAGATGAACAAGGTAGTGTGATGATATACTCTTAATCTTAGAATTCTGTCATGCATATTGAACACTCTTTGTCTGATAATCATTAATAATAATTGATACCATCTGAAGAGTCATATGAAGAAAATATGGATTCTTTCAAAGAATCATTTATTTTTCTATTTTTATTTCCCTTATTGATCAATTGACAAACGCTATAAATCAATAGAATAGGAAAGAAAACGATTACTAACAAAATCATTATGTAAATTTCAATGTATTAATAAACTCCAATAAATATAATCTAAATTTATTAGATTTAAATTTACCGAGAGTAGATATCCACAATAGATTGAAACAAATTAGCATGAGATATTGGAGTTCAAAATATTTTATGAATGAAAATAAAAGATAATACTCCATAATTAAATAAATTAGAAAGCAATGAAACAGCTTTTTCCATGTAGATTTAATAAAATATTATTTTTTAATAAATTTTTCTTTTAATATTATAGAAGCATACTTTAATTTCCTTTGCTCTGAGTCTAGATTTTCGTTAATCATCTTATTCATCGAATATATCCTATAAAATAAGAATTTCTTAGTTTTAACTTCTAACTTATTCCTGGATGTAGTGTTATCTTTACTAATCTGTAAAACTATTTGGAATATAAAATTCTATATAAAATCCCATCTATTCAGCTACTCTTTCATATTGAATAGAGTTGTCAATTAGTCTTAGTAGTTTTACATAATAAAAAAATGAAAGGAAACTATGTAAACCTACCATAATAAATCCATTTACATGATAAATACATCCAGATTTCCAAATAAGCAACATCAAAAATATTATTGTAATTTTTAAAAGGCTATTCATCTAAGAACAATGAAAATCTCAAAATTATCTATATTTTTTATTCTTTCTTAATACAATAACAAAAGCTGCTACAAATTTTAGTAAAGTGTAGATGGCTAAAATTTTGTGATAGTACTAAAAATGTTCTTTTGCCGCATCTAATACAGGAGCAGGCTATTAATATTTTGTCTAATTAGATATTGCTATAGTTTGAACTTTATTAGAAAAATTATTAATTACAACTCTATTGAATGGTATTATCCATTAGACTAATGTTAAGTTAATTTTCCATATTCTCAATTGAAGATAAATGTTTATATTAGAATTATTAATTATAACTATTTCAATTTATAATGATATATTTATAAAAATAAAAGTATATAATTTCAAATCAAATATACATTTTCATCAATATATTTAGTATTGTATACACACTAAAACTTTGACTAGATATTCTTTGTTTTACAATTCGCTTTTTATAAATCTTTCATCAATTAATCACAATTCTAATTGCCATTCAGTTAATTCAATTACTCTAAATTTTATTCTCTTTAATTATAAATAAACTTAATTTATTTAATTAGTATTTCATTTTCACTCAATTCTTATTGATATTCACATTAAATTTCATTATTATCTAATTTCTATAAAAATTCTGTAAATCTTGTATCTACCAATAATTCTTATTCATAATTATCATCTATATCAACTTATTAATCGTTTCTACTACAAGAATTGTATTTTAAAAAATAAGGAAATGATCTTCAATTTATTGGTTCAATTTATAAGAATTTTTTAAATATCTCTATAACATTATTAATTTATTTTGGCTAAGGAGAATTATTATTTTAAAAATTCTTTTCTTTTAATCTAAATAACATTTTTCCTATTTTTATAAGATTGGTTCCATGCTTTTCAAATTCACCTTCAGAATTCACATCTTGATTCATAATCAATTTAATTTATACTCCAAAAATTTCATCTATTAATTGAAGCATTTATTAAAATTCTGTATTTAAATAAATTTCTTCAAGAATAGCAATATGACCATAATAATTTTAAATTAATTTCTCTAAATAATTTATAATAACTCAATCTGTGTATAAGGTAAATGTGCCTATACTAACCTATAATATTATTCTTATTTTGGTAGCTTAGAATTCAAATTCACATAATTGATTTTTAATAATCCAACTTATGAACTGAATTAAGGTGTGTAACTCATCTATTCTAAAAATTTTAAAGTAGGTTTAACTTCAATCATTCCAAAACTATAGTAAACATTGTAAACTTAACTATTCCTGATAAGTTTTATAAATCTAATTAATTCAAGTATTAAGATATTTTTATATAGCAATAATTATATTAAGGCTCTAAAGATAAGCTTTTTATATTTTTCTTATTTAGGTCTAATATATTTAACTAAAATTTGAAAATAGTTGATATAAATTCTGCTAAGAGACTTAGAATTGATTATGTATTTTTCTCTAATTATTTTATTTTAATTGTTAACAATTAATATGCAATTCTTTAATAGATTAATAATCTTTGGATGTGTTGAAATAAATTAACATTCTTATTAGTTTGTAATTCTATGCTTTATACCCACTAAATGAATTTAGATAAGAGTTTAATCAGAACTTTATTTGATTTAATTATAAGCTTCTGTTTTCTCTAATTTTTCTTAATCATATTTAAGTAATACTCTTTCTAGATCATTGCAATAATTTATTTCAAAATTTTAATTGTTTACTCTTAGAAATTAGATAAATTTCAATGAAAATAGAATTTGAATAGTGTAAATATATTCAAGATTTTCTTATTATTTCTTTTGAATCATAGTATCTCTAATTTAAATCATTTTCATTAGTTTTTGTCCTTTTAAAATGGGATCGTCTCCTAAGAATTCGATGGCTTTTGTCAAAATAATTCTTTGAATAAAATTTGTAAATTATCCATATCATACAATATAATTTTAGTTAAATCTTAAAGTTCTATCTTCTTTGATAATTCATATAAGATTTGTCTTCTTGATTCATATTTTGCATGTTTTCTCAAAATCATTTTATTTATTATTAAATACATTATGTAAAATTAAAAGAAGGAAAAATATACCAAAATTAATGAACATTATCTTTTGCTTTCTTTTAATCAACTAATAAAATGTTTTCACAACTTAAGAGTTCTAAATCTCAATCAAAAACTAAGATGCTATACAAATTATTAGAATAAACAGAATTGTATTAACTTACTAAAGATATTATGGAAAATGATTTAAAAGAATGTTGGTCATTCTGTTAAAAATCTAAAAATACAAATCAATAAAATCCGATCCATAAGGTCTAACTATTTTTATTCAAAATAGATGATATTCTAAATAATCCATTTGATTTGCTCATGAAATAAAAGATCAAAAATCTTCTGATTTAATTATTTTCATAAGGAACATAAGTACCTTAAATTTTTGGATATATTGAATTCAAAGGAAATAAAATTCTATTGTCTTCCAGCCTTACAATCGAATAACAACTAAAGACTATGATAAAACCAGACACAAAAAGTTAATTAATGGATTGTTATTACAAAGAACTATTAATGAATTCAGATGAACTATTAATCTAAATTACTTTAAATTATTTATATGAAGTAATGTTGGAAGAAAACTAATTGTTATTAAAAAATAATTAATAATTAGATTAAATTTATAAAATTACAAATCAGCTCAATAAGTAACATTTTACTAAGAATGGATAACGAATAATAGAATTAATTTAAAATATTTACAAAAGAGTAAACTCCTATTAAGATTAAAACAAATTAATTAAATCAATTGAATAAAACAGTAAAACTTAATAGAGTGCACAAAATTAACCTAATATTAAGAACTAATAAAATAATCTAAATAAAAAAAATAATCACAATATTTAAAATTAATAGAATAATGGTCAAAATAAAAAAAATAATCAAAGCTTAGATAAAAATTAAACAGAAGAGAAAAATCTTAAATATTAGAATGATTAAAATTAATAAAGCAACCAAAACTAATAAAGCAACCAAAACTAATAAAGTAACTAAAACTAATAAAATACTCAAAATTTATTAATTGATAAAAATTTATCGATTTTTTAGAAAAATAAAAATAATAAAAACTAATAAAATCCTCAAAATATAAAAAGTAATCAAAACTAATAAGATAGTTAAAATAATCAAATTTAATAGAGTGTTGTAGACTAATAAAATTAATAAAGTAACTAAAATTATCAGAATAATCATAGTTAGCAAAATGATTAAATATAATAGATTAATTAAATTTAGTAGAATGAATAGTAAATAGATAATTAGGTGAATGCATTAGAAAATGGTAAATATTTCATATTCAAAGTATTGCTTTTACTTTTGTTAAAATCTGAAATTGCTTTGCCTGATATCATAAAATTATTTAAAATAAGTTATGTATGCAAATAATAAGATATGGAAGATAGAAAAGGTTTTATAAAAGTGTATATTACTTAACAATTGATATTTTAAATTAGTTTAATGGTTAAAATTAAATAGGATGCAGAATTAGTAAAAATTAATTCTTCACTATCATATTATGATGAATCAAGTATAAGGGCAGTTAAATAAGCAGTTAAATAACACTTTCCCGAGTATTAATTTATAAAGTTTAATTCAGTTATTAAATAATAGCTTGAACTTTTATTGAAAAAGTTTGATGAATATGAAGAGTAAATATGTGCTACAATGAAAGATTCTAATGTTTAAGCTGTTTTAAAGAGGATTTATAAAATTTGTGGAAAATACTTTTCAAAAATTAATGCTGGTATTATCACATTTTAGAATGCTTAAGAGAAGTTTTTGAAAAATAATATGTTAGAAATAGGATATCTGCTTTATTAAATTTAAATCAAGATTGATCAAAAGAATATTAGTTAGCCTGTAATAACATACTCAAAGGAGCCAGTAGAAGAATAGAATAATGATTAATAGATAAATTAATAAAGATCAATTTACGAAAAATAGTTAATTTAATATGGGATAGTAAATCCTATATTTTTTAAATTTATTCAATTTTTAACATAAAATCAGATTCCATTTCCTTATGTGTTTTAATTTCTAAAGATGGGATGTCATAGATTAATAATTCATTATAGAATCGAGTCGACAAGAAAATTAACTTTGAAGAAAAAATTTATTTAATTTGTAAAAGAGAATTATAATCTTACAATGACTTAAGATAGATATATAAATGTAGAATTACTAAAAACAATAGATACTAGAAAGTATGCTAGGAAGGAGGGTCTTGCATGGCCTTTGTTACTATATTAATAATGTTAATTAATATATGAAAGTAAAGAGAGGTTTAAAAAGAAACTATAAGAATTAGGTAAAAACAAGGATTTCCAGGAGATAATTTAATAATACGTTGGTTAATTTGAATCAAATAGCATAAAATTCAAATTACAGCAATATTTATTAGAATTGAATAATTATATTAAATAATTAAATAACTGAATAAGGTGAAACGATTAAGTTCTTTAGAAAATTAATATAATATCATTTAAATATAATCAAATTAAGTATGGATAAATTAAAACATACAATGAATCAACTCATTCTTTTTTATTACTATCTTCTTCTTCTGCTTTTTTATACATTTTATCCATAGCCATCAAGACTTATTCATGATCTAAATAGGCATTTACATCAAGCACAATAGCTTGTTTATCTCTAACATTGATAGCATCCCAGTTTAAGCAAGCCTTGGCTTCATTTAGTGCTTCTTACTTATCACCTTGTTAACTACTTTGATCTTTTTCGATCTAGAATTTAATTAATTAATTTTCACATTCACTAAAAGCAGAAGTGGTTTTGTTTAAAATACTTCTAGAGTCATTAAACGATGTAACAATTGTCTTGATTATCCCATACTATCAAAATGTTTAGATCTTTAAGCTTTTGTTCCTTTAATGACTCTAACAACAAAGATTGTAACTTTAAATGGAATGAATTAATAAAACACATGCCAAAGAGTCATAAACTAATATATATTGATATTTCTCATTACTTCTGGTGATGCTGCTAGATCCCATAATGCATAAGTAGTTTATTCATATTTCATACATTCCATGTTATAACCTTCTGTTGGTTTATAAGGAGGGTCTTTGTATTCTGATCTCATAAGTTTTATAATTACTGTTTTGAAGTAACCCTTCATATAAGAATTTGGTTTTTCCAACATCTTAAGCTCCAAGAAGTAATACATGAACATATTTATTTCCATCTAAAAGTGCCCCCATTTTAATTAAAATACATTAAATTATTTCTAAATAATAAAACTTTAATATCAAGAAAGAGATTACTCAAATGTCAACCATAAGAAGGTATTTTAAATAAATAAACTATTTAAATAATTCTTGAAAACATAATTAAATAACTTCTATTCTCAATTTTTTTGTTGGCCTCCTCTAGTTCGAATTTCTCCTCTAGTTCTGACATCTCCTCTTTTAACAATATTTTATCCTCTAGTGCGAAGTCCTCTTTAATTATTATCTTCTTCTCTTGTTTAACTCGTTGATTTATCGGGTCTCTAAAATTATAATTAAATCTGTTACTTAATCATAGCTTCTTGTTTGAGGATCATTTATATTGTCACTCGATCTTCCTTTATATTGATAATTTCTTTAATTTTATGTTTGTTAAAATTCTTCTCTATCTCTATTCCAATTTTTAGAATTTTCTTCTAAAGATTTTTAGTTTTAATATCTTTTGTTATTATCTTCTCTTTTATGTGTATTATTATTATCTCTATTTTATCTCACATTTCTTCTATCATTGTTTTAACTTTAATTATTATTATTTCTATTATTTCTTTAACTACCTTTATTATTTCCTCTTTAGAAATAAAGATTTCTGATGTACATCATTACATAATCAAAAAGTTCAATATGTTTATCATCTCCAACTACATTTGGTTCCTGAAAACCTGGCATTAATTTCTCTTCTTAAGTTGGATTCATTCTAAATTATATGGTTTAAAATTACGTCAATATAATTCTAATGGCTGGATTGAAAAATTGTTATTGTGATTCTTATTAGTCATTATTATTATTTATTTTCTGTGTCATACTTTCGAATTCTGTAATTGAATAAACTCCCTTAATTCTTGATCTTATTATTTCAGCTACTAAGATGACATGGTGTATAGCAGAACCACATCCTAACAGCCTAACAGCTTATTATGTATTTTCCTTATCTCTAAGACCTAATACAACATTAACTAAGTAAGTTGCTACTTAATCTTCAGTAGATTTCCCTTTAACCATAATATCAAATCGTTCTTTAAACATTAATTATGAAATCAAATTTTTATTTATTTAAAATATCTATAACAAATATTAATCTCTTTTGTTTAATTGCTTCCACTTATAATATCACACAATATAATGTAGCCTTTAAAAAGAAGACTTTTATTGCTTGAAATCATAAATACACGTAACATCAACAGAGGCTATATTAATAATTAGATATATTAAATGTTGCTCTATGATTAAGATTTATAATTATTCTATTATTTTATTGATCCTATAAACTGATAACAATAGAACTAATATATATCGATTGCAAATGATGAAATTTTTTCAGATCTTCATTACTTTTCCTAACCTTAGATTTATTTAATCCTAAAATTACTTTAAATATTTAAATGGATCCATCCTACCTATACAAAATGACATTGTAATATTCAAAGACAACATAATCTAAATGTAGACACAACTATATACTAATTTAAAATAACCCTTTAATTTGAACATAGTTAAGATTATGTTCTGTAAAATTGCTTTCATTTTTAGATAAGTAATTAAATATATATCAATTCTATCAGTTTAAAATTATACCGATAAAGCTATTAAGTATCGATGCATGCATTATTTAAAAATGATACATCTATAATAATGTCAAATTATATCTTGTTACTAATATATTTAAATCTTAAACATTTAAACAAATTTAAAGTCAGAAGATGCATATAAATGTAAAAATCAAAGAGAATATATCTGAATCAAAGATTGCACTTGAGTTAATCCTCTTAAATTACTTTTAACTCCAAAGGAATTAATTATAAATAATTAGTAACTTTAGGATATATCTAATTAAGTATAAGTTTAATTACTTTAGAAGCTATCAAAAGTTTAAAAAGCTAATCCATTTTAGAATAATGAACTAAATTTCTTAAGATTTAAAATGAAGGATGAAACAGTAGAAAATAAGTTATTTTAGTAATCTAACAAATTAATTGTAATATTTTAAAATAAATTTAAATCTTCTTCATACATTAATATTAAAAATAAATAAAAAATGAGAGAAAAATGGCGAAAGAAGAGAATGCGAAGACTCAAGAGAAAGAGACGTAAGGCACGCAAGTGATTTAAATAATTTGCACATAATCTAGATATATATGTTTCATATCACTCTTTCACATTATTGTACAACATCCATCATCTCCTTATTGTTTATCACTCTAAGGGTTGTTTAAAACCTTAATAGTATACTTTCCATTAAATTGAAATATTTTTTAAGATGTAGAAGACTCTCATTTTAGGTCCATTATTTCGATTCAAAATCTGATGTTTCATCATGCATAAGCATTAATTTATATTTATTGATTAAAGCATTGAAATCAATACTGAATGTAACAAATCACTTCATATAAACCCTTTACTGCATTTTTTTCGTTTATTAGCATCATTTTAGATTTATGATTTAATACCAAAATTCCTCTATTTGCTCATCCAAAACCTTATAATAGTGTTTAAAGTATTGGAATTAGATCTACTAGGATTCTTTTGAAAAATCAATTCGATAAGGGCACATTTAAGTGCATAATGGATTGTCAATTATATATTATTCTCATATTTATTTGTTAATTAATTTTCTCTTGTTAGTTTGAATAACGATATCATTGTAATTTGGTATTTCAAAGTGTAAGAACATTAATGATACCATATAAAAATGATAAAAATACATCTCATAGATATATTTCTTAAAAAGTCTATAATCTTCAATGTTTATTTAAATTCATTATTTCGCTTTGTAATCTACAATTTGATGCCAAATGGTGTTAAATTTTATAAAATTTGAAGATTAAATATATTTTTTCAAAGATTAGATTTCATTAATTATTTGGATAGTGTTTAATCTTCAAATCTTACTTTTTTTATTTAATTGTCTTGTTATTATTATTACAATTTGAAATAGCAGTCTGACAATAAGTTAATCAAATAACCACTATATCTATACATATTCTAATCAATAATTGTTTCTTAGTTAAATTGATTTAAGATTCATAAATTATTTTATATCTAATTTTTGATGCTTCAATAAAAGCTATGTTAGAATTAAACTCCTTATGTAAATTTTTTGATTTAAAAATAATATTGGACATCTTCTGTAATTGCTTTTGGAATAAACTGAAAGTGAGGATTTAAAGGCTTTATACATAATTCTCTTTTTTATATGTGGAGTATGGTATTTATATAATAAAATAGTATTGTTATTTGGAGGGGATGTAAATGGAAAATAGTGAGTAATCCTAAAAAGTGCAAAATTACATCTTAGGTATGAGAATAATGATTTCAGAGATCGAACTCTTGGAAAAGGAACCTTTGGCAAAGTAAGATTAGGCTATCATACTATATGTTAAGAATATGTAGATTATTTATCTATCTAAGGTTGCTGTAAAGATACTTTAAAAAGATAAGATTGAAAATAACGGAGATGTCAATAGAGTTTAAAGAGAAATCTGTATATTAAGAAAAGTAAATCATGAGAATATTATAAAATTGTACGAAGTAAATATAATGTATTTAATCACTGTAGATTCTAGAATCAGATTAAAATCTCTATTTAGTTATGGAATATGCAAAAGGAGGAGAATTATTTGATTACATTGTGAAGAAACATCAGTTATAAATATTATTATTATTGTAGATTGTAAGAACAACTAGCTGCTCATCTATTTTTTTAATTAATAAATGCTGTTGAGTATTTGCATTCATTTAAAATAACTCATAGAGACTTAAAACCTGAAAATATTTTGTTAGATGAACAAAGAAATCTAAAAGTTGCTGATTTCGGACTCAGTAATCTTTACAAAAATAATGAATATCTTAAAACAGCTTGTGGATCTCCATGTTATGCTGCCCCTGAAATGTTGTGTATGATTTCATTCCTTAAAATAAGTTGGTAAACCTTATTTAGGCGATAAAAGTGATATTTGGAGTTGTGGAATCATACTTTATGTAATGTTATGTGGCTTTTTACCTTTTGAACATGATAACGCTAAAAGGCTTTATGAAATGATAAAATATGAAGATTATGAATAACCAAAGAATGTTTCGTTAATAGCTTAAGATTTGATAAGAAAACTTTTAACAAAAGATCCACAAAGCAGAATTGGATTAGATTAAATTAAATAACATTAATTCTATAAATTAGTTATAATATAACCAGAATAAATCATAATCAATAAAGATATAATAGCATTAAAACTACTCTAATAATTAGAATATGATATAAATAGCATTTATGATCAAGTCAAAGATAATAAACATAATTCTAACACTACATTATTTTGGTTATTCAGAAAAAAAGCTTGCAATCAAAACTTCGTCAATTCGATTTTAAGTAAGAAATTATCTATTCAACAAGAACTAATAAAATAAAATAATATTCTTAAAGCTAAATTAAATTAGACTATTTTACCTAATAAAATTAATGATTTATAGAATTAAACTGCTAGATCGAACTGTAATAATAAAACTAATTAATAAATATAATAAAGATATCAATAATTTAATAAATTATTTATTAAAAATGATTTATAAAAATTTACTGATAGTCTAATTATTAATAAAAATAAAATCAATAATAATTCAAAAAAAATCTCTTATTCTCTTATAGATTAAGTTAGATAAAAAGCTTATTCTGTTTAAGATAGATACTAAGATAACTAAAATTTAAATCTTTAAGATGTCTTCATAAAATAATAAAATCAAAATAATAATCCTATTGTTTAGAGAAGAAAGATTATAACTGAATAAATTGATAAATTACACTTTGTTAAGAATTGTAACTAAGATAAGATTAAAACTTAAATTAAAAGAGGAAGAAATAGAACGATATCTCAAAAATAGAAGAATATTTTAATTGAAAGATACTCTAATAATTTTACCACATTGAAAAATCATGAAAATAGTCCAAAATAAAAATTTGTTGTTTTATAAAAAAAGCAATTAAATCGAATAAGAAATCAAAGTTATTAAGAGAATTAAAATAAAATGAAATCAGAATTTTAATTGTTTACTAAATGGTTTTTATGATAGATTAGTTTATCTAATTCTATATATATCTATATCATCATAATTATTAATTAATATAATTCTTTAATTTATTTCTTTTAGTTCACAAAATGCAAGAAATGGGATATGCCCTTTATTTGACACTTTTGATAATTATATCAATATTATCATTGATTGGATGCTCGGTGTTTTTTATAGATTACTATCAACAAAGACAAAATGCTAATCTTGCCACAAAATTATTAACAATTTTGGCTGCAAGTGATGCAATTTATGTCATAGCTGTTGTCATTAATCCTATTCCATGTAACGAATTAAATATAATTTAGAGACTGAAGGAGCTTTTTGTGCTATTTAAGCTTTACTTAAACAATCTTCTAGTCTTTCCACATTTATTGTAAATTTTTTCTTTTGTTTAACTACTTATCTCACAATAGTGAAGAATATAGATATAACAGATGATAATTATAGTGTATACAAGAGAAATGCTAAAATATTTTCAGGTATATTTCCTTTTTTGATTGCTCTTATTCCAATCGCTTATAATGGATATGGAATGTAACATTATGCATGTAGTTTTAAAAATGAAAATGCTTATTGGGTAGGAGAATTATTATTATTTTATGTCCCTTTCGGGTTTCTTTTTGGTGCAAGCATTTTTTTCCTATTAAGCATTCAAAGTTTTCTTAAAGAAATTTAGTAAAATAAATTAGGTTATGATGAATTTAAAATAAATAGAAAAACTTTAATTTCTCAAAATAGTTTAATTACTGCAGGAGAGTAATACACCAGATTCCTTTTATATTATACTTTAGTTCATTTTTTTTGTTGGCTTCCAATAATTTTGAGTTCAATTATTGATATTTTTAAAGAAAAAGAAAACTTATGGTTTGAAGGTGTAAGTTATCTTTTTGCATGTTCTTAAGGATTTTTGGATTGCGTTCTTTTTATGATTAGCAAACGAGTTTCATCACAAACTTCAGTTCATGAAAGGAACAACAGTATTTTGACTGCGGATCCTATAGATATATATAGAGGATCAGTTGTATACAATTCAAGTTTATGATTTTTTGTTTTTATTGTATTATTAAATGTTAATTCTTTGTTAATAAATTTAATTGAGAAATAATCAAATTAATTAAAAGAATCCTAGATATTGAAAGTAAAAGAATAATACTATAATAATTCTAGGTAATAATGATTATAATAAGAATTATTTCTTATTTTAAAAATATTTCTTTAAATTAATAAATGAATTTTATAAAGTCTTTTTTCTCATAATCTAATCCATAGTAAAAATAGTGTGTGTAAAAGAAACCTGTTGATTCATCAATATTGGATATATAGTTTACACAAGTTAGATTATAAGACATTAAAATAATCTCTAAAGACTAAAAAAAACTAGAAGAAATTTTAAAATATTAACCAGAAACAATAAATGAATAATTTAAGAGATGTTATAGTTTTCATGTTATTTTAAGCAGCGATTAAGTGTAATCAATCGAAATGATTATCTCATATTTCGAAAATCATTAGCAACACTAATTTAAGCAAACATTTTAGACCAAATAATCAAAAACTTAGGTTACTCAACATGTAAATTAAACAAATCTATACACACACGAACAATAATTGGTCACAGTATAATACCAAAATTCTATGTTTCTTAATGTTTCTGATGTAATCATTAGAAATTATTGATATTTTTAGTAAATCTAGTTATTTGATCAGATAAATTAAAATGAATAAGGATTTATGAATATTTACTTCAATTACATTCAAAGAATTACATAAAATTATGATATCTATAGTTCTTGTAGATTTTAACAATATCCAATTTTAGATGATTCACATAACCGTAAACTATAATTTATATGGCTTTTCAAAATAATCAATCTCCTTAATTTTAAATTAAGCTTTATTCCTTTTTTTCAATTAAATTTCAAACACAAAACACAAAATACTTTTATTATTCGAGACATAGCTTATTTAGTATACAAGGATTGTTTAGTAGAATATGCATTCTTAAGAAACGAGATTACTGATATGCTTGATTCTTATTCATCATTTCAAATTAAAGAATGTACATTAAATCCTATTAATTTAGCACTATAATTTTATGAATTAATTTTAATAATGAAAGATGTAACAAAAAATATGAACATATTCTACGATATGAAATCATAATTTGCTTTAAACTCTGCCTCTGTAAGAGATGTCAAATGGTTTATTATTGAAAAAAAACAAATGATTGAAATAGACAATTATATTTCTAAAATTAAACTGCTTAATACATCTTAATTTAAAAAGAGTCTTATGGTACCAACTCAAAAAAATGTTATGGATAATTTATAAAAGATTTTACAAGACCCAAATTTACTCGATAATTCATTTAATAAAGTACTATTTAAAAATTTATTATGAAATTATAGGAGCCAACCACTGCAAAAAATTAGAAAATTTGTAATGAATTATTATACTCGCCGCTTAATCTGAAATAATTGAAACGAGGAGAACATACTCGATAATAATCAAGAAATTTTCAGAATCTTTGAATAATTAAACTATAATGAGGTATTTTTCAATTAAACAAAAATGTTAAACAAAAATGAAAACCAAAATTCATGGCAAGCTTCTTTATTTTACTAACAACTTATGATTTTCTACTCTATTAGTAATTGATTCTTATTCCTCAAATTAATCATCTTCTAAATCATATGTGGTAGAATTTAATCTAAAATTATGATTGTCCAAAATTTCTCCTATAGTTCTATCCCTAACATTTATTGCTATATTATTATTAAATAAATTACTTATAGCTCCTAACTGATCAGAAGAATCACTTATACTCTTTAAGCTTTTATTTACCCAAAGAGGAGTATGACTAAATAAAAACTCTTTTTAGCCTTTAAGATTCTATTGAATTCGATTGATATGTAATGAATGATGAGAAATCTCTTTATTATCAACTTTAAACCAAGAATGTTTTATGGCTACATCTGCAGATAATCGTTGATTTGAATTTATATTCAACAACTTTTTACATAAATCTTTTGCTTCAGAGCTTACATCACAAGATTCCAGTTTTAAATAATCTATCCTATTATAAGTATTATTTTTAAGAACTTCCTAAGTACTGGTTCCTTTAATTGCTTACTCACCAGTTAATAACAAAAACATTACAATTCCTAAAGAGTATTCATCAACCTTATAGTCATAAAGTTTATCCTATAATATTTCGGGAGCAACATAACCCAAAGAACCACATCTCTTGAATAAATATTATCCATTCTATTGATAAAAATCAGCTAATCCAAAATCTGCTATCACAATATTAGAAATATCATTTTCGTCTTTCAATATTAGATTTTCTGGTTTAATGTCTCTATGTATTACTTTTTTTTAGTGTATTAAAATTATTGCGTCTAATAGGTTATAAATTAGTTTCCTTACAAGATCTTCATCATATGCTTTAGCTTTTTTTTCAAAATTAGAAATTAATTCACCACCCTTCAACAAATCAATAATGAGATAAACTTTTTTCTCATCTTCATATACTTCATGTAATCTAATAATATGCTTGTGATTCATCAACCTCATTATCTCGATTTCTTTCCATAAACTTTTCTATGAACAATATTTAAAATTAATATACTTAATTTTCTTCTTCATTTTCTTTCATTTTAATTTTATTGAATATTTTTACTGCATAAAATTCTTAATTTTCAATTTATTTTACTTTGAATACTTTTGCAAAGGATCCCTTTCCTAACAACTTACTGATCTAGTAGTTATGATTAAAATTTTCTTAGATTGCATATAACTTACAGTAATTAAATATTTCTTAAATCTACGGAACTGAACCTAATATATCGAAGGAATCGAAATTATTTTAAAATTAGAGAAACGCCTATCGATCAAATTAATTCTAAGATATAACAATCTTCTTTATTTATATATTCTCCAAGTTTACAAATTATTGATCAACTACCAAATATTTATCTTGAACATAAGCAAATTTAAATTGTAATAACTTTTTTTGACCATCTCTGATTTTTAAACCATTTAATTATATAAGCTTCGAACCTAATTAAACTTGAGGGGTTCCCTTCTTCCATAAACTATCCAATCTATTTTTATGGGAACTAAAACATGAGTCAGACTTTTATCTCATTTAAATTAATATATAATCAATATTGATATCATTAATAAATTGCTTTATTTATAAATGCATTTGTTTAATTATTATTAATTTAAATTTATTTATTATATTCAGGTTACCTAGTGTTAGATTGTCAAAAAAATAAAAGTTGATTGAACTGATTAAATATATAATTTTTCTTTTTTTTAGCCATAAATTAAATCTATAAATTTTTGGTAAATAAAAGCAATTGTCCAAATAAAGGGATTTTTAAAAATCATTTCATTTTTTAATTTTCTTGATTCATCATATAGAATTAGAAAAATATCATATTGATATACCAAAAATTATTTTCATTTTATCTTAAATACCATTAACAATAATCTGTATGTTTAAATATGAATACTCAACTTTAATGATTTTTAAAGTTATTCTATACGAAAGTTGTTATCATTAAAAAATAATACATTTTTAATTATTTGTTTTATTTTTCAACTCAAATTCATTATTCTTAAGAATATTCAAACAATTAGTTAGATGCACTTAAATTAAAACTAATATAGCTATATTATAAAAAAAAATATTTTATTTATTCAATAAAAATATAAATTAATAACTGATTGTTTATAAAATTAGTAATTTATCATTCTTTATTGAATCTCTGCTATATTTAAAATTTTAGATTTTTTCTATTCAATTACATTTAATATAAGTTATAATTTCTATTTTAATTATATATAAATTGGGTTTCTATGAATAAGTATGAAGTTAAAGGAGTAGTAGGAGAAGGAGCATACGGAATAGTCTTAAAATGTGAAAACAAAGAAAATAATCAAATTGGTGAGAAGTTTTTAATATATTTAGTGGCAATAAAAAAGTTTAAAGAGACAGAGGATAATGAGATTGTTAAAAAAAGTATTTAGAGAGAAGTTAAGATGTTAAGACAGTTGAAACATCCTAATATAATAGATTTATTTGAGGCATTTAAAAGGTATTGTGATTTATTATGTAAAGAAAAGGGAGAATCTACTTAGTATTTGAGTATGTTGAAAAAAATTTACTTGAAGTTTTATAAGCATCTCCTAATGGATTAGAAGTATTAAATTAAATATCTTAAGTAAGGATACCTTAAAAAAGTTGCTTTTTAATTATTGAAAGCTATAGAATTTATTCATCATCATGATATAGTTCATCGAGATATCAAACCTGAAAACATTCTAATTGATAATGAAAACAACTTAAAACTTATTGATTTTGGATTTGCAAGAGTAAATATTAAAGTTAATTTTGTAGAGCTTAAATTTACCAGACACTTTAACAGATTATGTCGCCACAAGATGGTATAGATCTCCTGAACTTCTTCTTAATTATTAAACTTATGGAAAAGGAGTAGATTTATGGGCAATAGGCTGTTTACTTTGTGAACTTACTGATGGGGAACCTATGTTTCCAGGAGAAAATGAAACAGATTAATTATATTTAATTTAAAAGACCCTTGGTCCATTAACACAAGAGTAAACGGAAGTATTTTAAAAAAATCCAAGATTTCTTGGTATGAAATTCCCAGAAATAGGCAAACCTGAAACCATAGAGAGGAGGTAACTAAATATATAAACTTTTAGATATCTTGGGAAATTACCTTAAAAGGCTATTGGATTGGTTAAAGGATTATTAAGAATGGATCCTAAAGAGCGGTTTACTTGTTTAGATGCATTAAAACATCCATATTTTGCTGATTATCCGGAAGCATAAGAATGCGTTAAATAAATAGAAAGCCGATAAAATCAAATTTAAACTGAAAATAATGTAAAAAGAGATTCGCTAATGAGTTAATAGAAATAATAAAACTAAATTGGACATATGAATCAAATCAGAACTAAAGTAATATTTGTTTAATTTTAGAATATTAAACCAGTTCCAAATTTTTTAAGTAATCATGTTTTAATGCAAAGTACTGCATATAATTATAAGATATCTGATTAACAAACAGCTGAAAGAGAGTTACCAAATATGAAAAAAACTACTTCAGTAGATAAACTACCACAGACATAATATAATGGATTTAGTATTGGAAATGGTTTCTCATTTGCGCCATCTAAAAACTAATAATTAAAAGCAAATTAATAATTAAAATAAACTTAACCTTAAATAAAAATATAAAATTTAAACATTATTTATAATGCTAATACTTATAATTACTAATCATAATAATAATAATAATAATAATAATAATAACAATAACAATAATAATAGTAACCTTAATAACAATAAAGAAAAATTATAAAGAAAAAAAATTGATTAATTCAATGTTTTATTAAAACTAACTAATTAAATTGATTATAAGTTATAAAAATCATTCCAAACCAAATTATCCTTCTAAAGCTTCATGAATAGTTGCTTTCAAAAAAATTTCCATTGTTTCTATTTCTTAATATCTATATAAATTTTATAAATTTAAATAATTACTTGGGTAATTCTAATCTATTAAAACATGTATGTGCCTTTGGATAAGGGTTTTCATTATCAAGATTACTGGCTTAAATACAGAAATATGAAATTTCCCCTCTGTTACTTTCAAGTTTACTAAAGTTTATAAAATAATAATACCTAAAGCCTTCAACTGGTACTCTAGTAGAACCTGTACAAAATCTTAAAAACTAAGATAATTCAGCTTAATTCCAAGTACTAAGAATTTACCAAAACCATTAAATAAAATAATCTTCAGCAGAGCAATCCTTATACATTGTGTATTTAGACCAATCTTAAAGATCAATAAAAGGAAGACCAAATAATATCATTTCTAATTCCTGAGGTTTAAAAATTCTCAAAAGAGATTTTGGGATAACTTAATAAAATCCAGTTAAGAAATCAGATAGATAAGGTTCTAAAAATTATTAAGTATAGTAGAAAATACTATTATGAATTAATTTAAGGATACTTTAAATTTATATATTCTTAAACATTAGAATCTGTAACCTTAATTTCACATCCATTTTCTTTTAAATTAATAGTCTTGCCAAAATATTCTAATTAAAAGTATAAATCTAATTAATCAATATTATTATTTAATAAATATTACCAAGAATAGAATAACTAAATAAATTTATAAAATTAATACATCTTCATCAAAGTATTTAATATCATCTAAAATAATTTTTTATCTTAATATATGCTTAATAATTGTGCGATCCAAATATGAACTTAGTGGAATTCTCTCAAAAAGACATTTACCAACAATAATTCCTAAAAAAGAGAATAGTTATCTTTTATCTAAGGAATTTGATTGAACATTGGGATTAAACTTATACGTGAGTTCTTTAGTTTCAGTTTTTTATAAATAACCTTAATCAACTAATTATTAGAGAATAGAGGTTGACCATTCTCTTAACAAACCTCCTGCATCTTAGACTTTTAGATCTTCTTGAAACTTTATTTTTAATTCCCCATGTAAAAGACGAGATTTCAATTTCATTATGCTTTCTAGAGAAGATTCTAGCAAATGGTTTTAAGAAACTGACAGAATTGTACATCCATTCTAATTTAATTGCTATAAAATTTACTTGCCAAGGTATTCTAAGTTTTTCGAGTTTAGCTCTGAACCAAACTTGCTTTTAACCAAAAGGTTCTAGTTAAATATTCTTTTTTATTGAACATAGTTACCTATTCATTGATTTAGAGACTAGGGTTGTATTCTTTTAACACCCACTAAAATCCTTATTCATTTTAAACCTTTTCCCAATATTTGATTCCTCTATAATCTTCTATTCTATTTATATTTTATTCTGATGACATAAGACAATTATCTAAGTGATCATTAAACTTCAAATTAAATTTTAATATTTTACAGCATGATTTGTAGTAGAGGATGGAAATAGTTATTAGCACTTTGGACACTCAACTTCTCTTCCAAGAGTTGTTTGACTAGGAGACTTAATAGAACAGCAACACCCCATTAGATTAAATTATAAACTATAAATATAATATCATTAGTTTTCTGCTTATTGTTATAATTCTTATTTTAAAGCTTCTATATTTAAAAAGTTAATCCCTCTTCTTTTATTAATTAAAGTTCTGGCCTTGTTTTGTAAGTATATGATAGCTGTCATTTATCCGCTATTATAAGGTGTCTTAACATATTAACTATAGTAATCATGATGAAATTCATTTTCTGATGTATTTTTCTTTTCTAAACTATTTAATTAATAAATTAATTACTCTTTAACTCCATATTTTAACTCAACACTAATCTTTGTGAGACATACAATTACATCATGAAATAAATATCCCATTAAACCGCTTTTATCTTCATATAAAGGAATATGAAGAGCTTTTAAAAAATTCTTTTTAATTGTAGGATTCAATAGATCTTTTCCACTCACCCCAAAACATATTGCAATTTACGAAGATAATTTCCAAAATTACTTATAATTCAGAAATCCTGTTCCATAAGGATCATATTCAACCCAAAAAGACAGCACATCATTCAATTAATATTTTGATATTGCATTCTACTCTTATTTAGCATGTTCTTCATAAGCTCCCAAAATAGAAGCTATAAATAAATTAAGTAACACTAAAGAAAATATCAGATGAAATGTTGTAAAGTACGCGTATGCTACTTTTGTACCACATCCATTATATCCATAGACCAAGAAATCTTAATAGTCATCAATTTCTATGCAAGCAAAATCAGGACTTCGAGTATGTAATGCATCTACCAACAACTCCCACCACAATTCTGAACTTGCAACTCTAACCAAAGAAAACATAGCAGTTGTAAATTTTCTAAAATGTACATCAAAATCATCAATATATTTCTATGGCCTTAAATAACAAAAAATATCAATTCCAAGACTTGTGTATATGAACAGGAAAACAAACATTATGTATAACATAGATAAGGCATTTGGTATAACAGAGAATATTGAATGAAATAATCTTTCTATTCTATTAAAACGTCTTAAAATTATTAATCTAATTATTACTTTATTATTCTAAAATTTCTTAACATTTATATTGCTACTGAAAATGCTTTAAAACAACGCAAAAAATAAAAATCTACATTTCCATTTATATCAATTATTTTCTCAGCCAAACATACCCAAATGCCAAAGATTTCAATTATATTTATTAATTCTTTAAAATAAATTTTAAGATCTTTCGCTATAAATCTAGCAACAATCTCAAAAATAAAAATAAGAATGCAAACAAAGTTAATCACCTTTAAAGTATTTTTATAATGATCCTCCTAATTAGCATAACATAAACTTAACGATAATGTATTAATAAAAATTATTACCAAATAAAGCTTCTTTAAATACGCATTTTTAACTAAAATAAATGCTATCTTCCTTATTAATGTTTTTGGTTTTCTTGATTTGACTTTCGGTTATAATTTATGGATTGATTTTTTGATATCAAACCACTCTCTTTGATTACCTTCCAATTCAAAAGTACCTTCAGCTTTCAGTTTAGATTCATCATAAGTACTTACTACTAAACCAATAAACATATTGAGCATGCATGTATTACCAATAAAAAAGAATACCTAAAAATATATTGCCCAATATCTATTATAGTTTTCTTCAGGTAGCTTATCTTATCCTTTTATTGACCAAACTTATTCCATAATAGGAGACCAACCTTCTGATGTTACAGTTACAAATAGTGTCAATGCGCTATCTAAAATATTATCAAATCCTAATCTATGTTTCTACCAAGAGCCTCCATTATCCATACAATCTATATTAGTATGAATTTTGTGTTCTTCTAACTCTATTCCTGTACAATAATAATTTAAGCCTTTGAGAAGCTTCATCGCAAATGTTCCATAAACTAAAAACAGAATAAAGCAGAAAATACTCAATTATACCATTTTTACCAATGCATTTACAAGGGCAATTTATGCATATTTAATGCTATGAGCAATTTCAGCCCCAAGTTTAATAAATTCAAAGACTCTTAAACTTGATATAAAATTTATAATGTGGTTTCTAGTAGATGTTGCAACAACAACAATCTCTACTATAGTTATAATAAAATTTAAGATGTTGTAAAAGGATTAAGTTAGAAAGGCTTTTTAATTTCCAAACAAACCATGAGCTATCACATGAAGAAAAATGAATAAACAATATATGGTTGTTGTTATTATGTACAAGATATCCAAACTTTAATACAAATTTGAATGAGGATCCAATAGTGGAGTTAATAAAATAATTCTAACAGCTGACAATCCAACTGCAATAAATCCCATTACTTTAAATATTCTTGAACTTATAATTGCTTGAACATGTAAACGAAATTTATTATCTAATTTAAATAAATACATTGTCTTCATTACTTAAATGTTTGTTTTTATTTATTATTAACTAGTTACAATATTCTAATCCATTTAGATACTAATATCTCTAGATCTTTATTATATTGGTTAGGGGTGGTGTAAAAATTCATCATTTTCGATATCATTATATTATGGCTGATTAGTATTTAACTATTTATCTTTTAAAAAATCTAAATTGTCTAATTCTACTTGAGATTTCTATTGAACAATTACTTTTGTGATTCTCTTATTTAATCTCAAATTTCTTAAGATGCCTTATCTTACATTCTAAATAAGTGACTTATTCCCTGGAAAGTTTGAAACACCTCTTGCTAATTGATGAGAAGATCTTAGCTAACTTGATGACTACAAATATATCGAATTATTTTTACTGTAAAATTTTTAATTGTTGTAATTAATTCTATAGCAGTTTATTTATATTCGATTGGTTTTACATTTTATTCTTAAATTTTGACTTGCTTTGTAAATTCGTTTAAAAAGACTGCTGACAATAGTTTTATAAATATCACTTAACCTAAAAGTATAGATATAATATGATAGATAAAGGAAATCGGAGTGACTCTTCCATATCTATACATTGTCAAATGCCATTCCTCATTATAAAATATGTTGAATGATCCTATAAGTGAATTACCAAAGTCATTATAGTTGACGACTGTATCATGACTAGATAATTCTTAATTTAATAATCCATGCCCTAATAATGCTATAAATATGGCAAAGACTATCCATAATGAAATTATTGATTTAAGTTTAGTTATTGTTTAAATAGCAGCCCGAGTAAGTATACTAATATGATAGAAAATTTTTGCTGAATATGAAAATTTGATAACTCGTATCAGTTTTATAGCTTTAAAAACTTATATGGTTCTATTGGAATTTATAATTACATTTTCATCTAAAATATACAATATGCAAAAGAGTATTAACTATGATACAATTGCTATAAAATCTAAATAATTTACTGATTTCTTAAAATAGTTTCGAAATCCTCTAGCAAAAAGAAATATTGACAATTCGAAATAAAAGTAAAGAGTACAACCAAATTCTACAATTTGTAAATCCCTTAGTACAGATTCATCAATACCATCATAATCAATCACAATTGAAAGTGTACATAAGATGATTATGATATTATTTAGAAATGCAAAATATATAGACTCAGATAATTCATTAGATATATTTGTAATTGAGATTCTACTTTTTATACCTAATGATTACTGGTCTTGAAAGTAGAGCGTAAAATTTGTATTTTAAATTTATTCTTTCTTCATACTTTTTCTTTTTTTACTCATAAGAGCAAGTCTATCTGTCATTTATTATTATTTTTTCTATTGAATTTCAGTCTCAATTTATTATTATTATTTTTTAACTTTTAAATGAGAATTTTTAATTGAAGACTTAACAATAAATGATTCATAAAAAGTGGCAAGTAATAAGTTTGAAAAGATAAATGCTAAGAAAACTAAAACTAAAAGGAAGAAACCAGCTGTAAAATATGTTGTCATAGCTTTCCAAAACTATAAATTATTATAAGATTTTATACCATGTAATTAGTTTCTGACCAACCTATTAAGCAAAAATAAGTAAAAATTACTAATAATGATTAAGGTAAATTATCAAATCTGGCAAAATTCCACATAAATTCTTCTGAGTCATTCTCCTTTTCATCCCATTCTAAACCATATTGATATGGACTTCCACAAGTTAAGTGCTCAGGACACTCAAAAATACCACATAAATGAGGAACCTCTTCTGAAGCCTCCCATTTTCCATTTTCAGGTTCAGGAGTTACTCTACATCTCATAGTTGTAAGTCCCATAAAAAAATGCAATCCAATAACACTAAAGAAAAGTAAAAAAAAAATAAATGGCACAATTACAATCCCTAATTTTGAAAAACTACTAATATATGCTTCCAGTTATATTTTTATTTGGGATATTTCTTCAGATAATCTTATAACTCTTAAGAGTCTTATTGCTTTAAATATTTTAAAGACTACATTATCATTATTTATGAGTATAAACCATGAAAAGATAAAAGTAATAAAATGAATAAAATTCCATTTATCTTTTAAATAAGTATTTTCTTCAATTATTAATCCTTAAGAAATCACTCTAAGAATTATTTCAATCCCAAAGAATATATTACAAACAACTTCAATCCCAATTGATATATTACTTTAAGGTATACAATAGGCTATGATATTTATAATTGTAATTACTATAATAAAATTATTTAAAGATCTAATAATAGAACTAATATTACTTATTGCTTAAAAATATGGTAACGTTTCTTCTAAATGGATCATCTATTTTGAATAAAAACAAAGTCTTTTTTGCACTTAATTTACCAATTTGCTTATCTTCTTCTAAATCTGGTTAAATTTAGTCTAAATTAACACAATCGACTAACTCTGGCTTTTATAACAAATTATTCCAATCAAACTATTCACTCTCTCCTACAAGTATTTGTTCTAGTCTCATTGATTGAATTTGAGCTATGGAGTCAGCAATTTGATCCTTTGTAAATGGTTTAAATTCAATCCCTAATTTTCTATAAGTCGATGACATTTTGGCCAATATAAATATTAAGACAATATTAATTATTATTATAATAATTCAAGAATTATCAAATTTGTCACCTTCATTTTCTTAAAGTTCTTATTTTAAGGCACCTATATCAAGACATTTTATTCCTTTTCTTTTATTTATCAGCATTCTGGCTTTTGCTTATAAGAAAATCATAGTTGACATCTAACCACTATCATATGGAGTTTTGTGAAATTTTTTGTAATAATGATGTACATGTTCTTTCACTTTTTATGTGTCTGCCTCCAGACTAATAAGATAGATATTATATTATACTCTCTCACTCCATATTTAAGTTCGACTGATAACCTTGTTAAACTAACAATGACATCATGAAATAAATAACCAATCAATCCCTCCCCATCCTCATATAAAGGAATATTTAAAGCTTTCAAAAAATTCTTTTTATTCGCAGGATCTAATAATTCTTTTACTGGAACACCAAAACATATTGCTATTTCTGATGATAACTTCCAAAATTATTTATAATTTAAAAATCCTGTTCCTTTTGGATCATATTGAGCCCAATAATTTAAAACATCATGTAATTAATATTTAGAGATTGCGCTCTATTCTTGTTTGACATGCTCCTCGTAAGCACCTAGAATTGATGCTATAAATAGATTTAAAATAACAAGTGAAAAAATAAGATGAAATGATACATAAAATACATATGCCCAATGAGTACCACATCCATTATATCCATATTACTGAAATTCTTCATATCCATTTATATAAATGCAAGCAAAATCTGGATTTCTTATATGGACAGAATCAATTAGTAAAGCCCACCATTCTTCAGAACTTGCAACTCTTATCAGTGAGAACATTGCAGTAGTAAACTTTTTAAAATGTAAATCAAATCCTTCCATCTTATTCTAAGGTCTAAGATAACCAAATAAATTCATTCCTAAACATGCAAATATAAACAAAAATATGAACATTATAAATAACATCGACAAAGCAGAAGGTACTACTGAGAATATTGTATGAAAAAGTTTCTCTAACTCAGGAAAACGCCTGAAAATATAAATATAGTAAAACTTACTTAATAATGTAATAATTTCTAAGTAATTAAAATGCTACTGAAAGTGCCTCAAATCCTCTTTGAAGAAATAACTCATCATTCATTTAAGAAATGCTGAATTAATTAACAAGATTAATTATTATACCTAAAACATCTACAATAATAAAAGGATCTCTATCATAGATATTAGGAAATTTAGCTATAACTCTAGATAATACTTCGACTGTAAAAGCTAATGTACAAATTAAATTTATTAAATCAAGAGCTTGAGTAAACTACTTATCTTATCTATTATAATATAAGGCTAGGGTAAAAGTGTTTAATAAAATTAGTGCGTGCCAAAAATATTTTGTTACTTTGCTTTCTGCTATGCTAAATATAAACAAACCAACCTTAGATTTTGGTTTCTCATATAATCTTCTTGGCTTTAAATGATTAATGCTTTATTTAATTGATAGCCATTCTCTTTAATTACTATTTAAATCTGACATTCCTTAAGCTTTTATTTTCGTTTATTGATACGTTTCTACCACTAAACTGATAAACATATTAAGCATGCAAATATTTCCTATAAAAAAAAAGACCTGAAAGTAAACCGCCCACCATCTATTATGGTTATTTTTAGGCGTTAAATCAACACCTCTAGCACTCCATGTTTAAACTAGCAATTCCAACCATGCTTCAGTTGTTGCTGTTACAAATAATGTTAATGCACTGTCAAAAATGTTATCATAACCAAGAATTCTGTTAACCCATGATCCGCCATGATCAAGACAATCCCATTTATCATTTATCTCATAAAGTTCTTCTTCCTCAATACCTGAACAATAATAGAATGCTCCTTTAAGAATCTTTGTTGCAAAAGTTCCATAAATTAACAAGATAATAAAACAAAAAATACTCAGCTAAATCATAGTTTAAAATGCTTTAACCAATGCTTAAGAAATGTAATTAATACTTGAGTTTAACAAAGCTCCAATTCTTATGAATTCAATAATTCTTAAACTAGAGAAAAAATGAAAAATTATATGATTAGGGGAAAATAAACTTATAATTTCCACTAAGGTCACCAACACATTTAAAACATTGTAAGGTGATCTTTACATATATGAATTTTCTCCAGTAATAAATCCTCTTACTATTATGTTCAAAATAATTTAAATTATAAATAATACAGTTGTTACTATGTTAACTATTTTCAATATTTAACTGGTATCTGAATTTGGGTCAAGGAAAGGTGTTGCCATCCCTACTCTTATAGTACTAGCTAAAACTACTAATAAAGCAAATAGTTAAAATAAAAACGAATCAACAATTTATTCAATTTTTGATAATAGATTATTGTTATTCTTAGATTAATTCAAAATTTAATCATTCTCTTATTGATTATTGTTGTTATTATTATTACTAACATTGGATTTTATATCTTATTGATCTTACTTTTATAGATCAACTTACAACCAATTTTATAATTCTTCTAGTTCTTGCTAGGGTATATTCTAATTTAAAATTGAACTTGTTTTATTCTCTTTTTTCGTATCTTTCTTTTGAATTGTTTCAATATCCTCACCTAACTAGTTCTTTTCATCAGACTTTTAGGCTACATAATTAGTAATCCTTTTTTTCTTTTTTTACTCCTTAAATTGTAAACATTAAATAATCTATTGAATAAATTATGAGAAATCAATAGGTTTTAATTCTTCTTCTATTTTATTTAACTATTGTACAAATTCATTCAAAAAAACAGCCATTAGTAATCTGATAAAAAATATTTACCCTAAAATTACACTAAAAATAGAATAGAAAAATGAAATATAAGTATGTCTAGCATATTTATACATTGTAACATGCCATTCTTCATTATAAAATATGTTCACTGCAGCCATCAAAGCCGATCCAAAATCATCATAATATATCGTCATTTCTTCTTCTTTAAGTTTATCTTAAAGTAGACTCTTTCCAACTACTGCAATCAAGATTACCAAACACGCCCATAGTGCTAAAATATTTTTGAGCCTTGTTAATGTGTTAACTAGTGATCTCATTAATAATGTTATTTTGTAAAATAATTTTGCATTGTAAACAAATCTAAAAACTCTCAATATCTTCAATGATTTGAAAAATGTGACATAGATATTATGATTTATTACTAAGGATTCTTCTATTACAATTAAGACAAAAATTAAAATCCATTAACTAGAAATAACAAAAAAATCAAATTTATTTATATCTTTAGAAAAATAACCCTTTAAACCTCTCCCTGAAATTAATATCATCATTTCTACTAAGGAATAAACAATACAAAAAAAGTCAACCATTTATAATTATTCTAAAGCAAATTTAGATATTCCTTTATAATCTATTATTATAGCTAAGGCTGATAAAATTATACATAAGTTATTTAAAAAATTGAAATTTTTTGAATTTGAAATAGAATCTAAAATTCTTCCTTAATCTTATTATTATTATGCAGTTTATTCAAATTGAAATTATTAATCAAAAGCTAATTAACCATTAAAGGATTAGTTATGACTAACTAATTACCCTTTTTATTTACTCATTAAAGCCAATCTATTCATTAATTATTCTTAATTTTTTTTTTTCAAATCTTCTTCAATTTCTTCTTCCTATTTTTTTGCCTTACTTGAAGAATTTTTAATAGAGGATTTCTCCATAAAGGATTCATAAAACAATGCTAATAATAAATTTGATAGTATAAATGCTAACAATACTATTAAAACTAAAAAGTAAGTTGCAGTAACATATGTAGTCATAGCTTTCCAAAACTAAGATAATATTATTTATCGAATACCATGAAGGTTGTTCCAGACCAGCCAGTAACATTTAGAAATGTAAATACTACTAACAAAGAATGGAAGAAATCATCAAATCTGATAAAGTCCCAATTAAAATCAACGGAATCATTTTCAGTCATATTTTTTGGAAGTCCAAAGTCAACTGGACTTCCACAATATAAATCTTCAGGACATTCCCATATTCCACATAATTTTCGGACTTCATCATCAGCCAACCAAACACCATCAACTGGTTCTGGTGTTAATCTGCATCTTTTTTCAGTCAAACCTATAAATAAATGTAATCCTATTATTGCAAAATAAATCATCACCAAAAATATTGGAATTAGCACTTATTTTAGTTTTAAAAAACTACTCACATATGCTGTAAATTAGATTCTTAATAGAGGTATCTCTTATATAAGCCTAAATAATCTTAAAATTCGAATTGTTTTTATAACATCATTGACTTTATTATCTTCTAAAAATATACACCATGTAAAAATGAAGGCTAGAACATTTACTATATTCCAACAATCTCTTAAATAGCTTTTTTTCTCAAAAATCACACCATATGCAATCAAAAATAAAAGAATATCAAAACCAAATATTATATTACATACAACTTCAATACTGATTGCCAGTCTTTTTTCATTAATGCAATAGGGGATTAGACATGTTGCAGCAATAAGAATTATAAAATATTTATAGTTTCTAGATTAAATTGAAATCATCTTACTAATTTTAAATCAATTGTGTTATTCCCTTTCTAAAAGGATTTTAATTACTAAAGACAAATAACGACTTATTTAAGTTTTTCTTTTTAGAATCTTTTGCTTTTTTATCAAGGTTTTTGACTGTAATCAAATCATGTCTATTGATGAGATTTTACCAACCAAAGTTTTCACACTCTCCGATCAATATTTATTCCAATCTCATTTGCTTAATAGATTGACTTGCTTCGAAAGCTTAAGCTTGGGATATTTCCTTGTATTCTATCCCCAACTTTTTCAAAGTTTATGACATGAAAATATATATCAAATTATTGTTTTATTTGATGAACTCAAGAATTAAATTGATAAGATATTTTAAAATATTCTCAAACCCAATAAATACAGATTATAATACGTTTTCTAAATAGGTTATTCACAAAAACTTGTTATCTCTTTTTAACTCTAATTTTTAAATTATTAACAAATGTATCATAAATTTTTGTATTTAGATTCATTATCAGTAAAAAATAATGATTTTAACTTTCTAATTAGTATTAGAGAAAAGCTTTTTGATTTGTTAATTTGGATTATCAAATTAGTTTATATTTTGGTGATTTAGGATAAATTTTAAAGAATATTTCATAAAGTATTTAGTTCTTATGATTAAGCCAAATTTATAGCTTTGATTCATTTAAGATAATGAAAGAAATATATTAGTATTAATTTTAAAATTTTATGAATTAAATTTAAGTAACAATTTATTTTTGAAAGCTTTCAAGATGATTCTTGCAATTTAATTTCAAATAAACTTAAATTTTCTGTAAATTAATTTATATTTTATAAGTGCAGTATTTTATAAATACTATAAATTAATATTGAAAATAATCAAAAATTCCCTTGTTAATATTATATGAAAAGTTTATAATTTTAGAAAAATTATCTGAGTTTTTATTGAAGATGATTATAAATGAATATAAAGATTAATATAGTGATAGATAATAGTTAAATTTAAAGGAATGATAAATAAAAAAAAAAAAATCGATGCCTGTGAGACTCGAACTCACGCGGGAAATCCCAACGGCTTAGCAGGCCGCCGCCTTAACCACTCGGCCAAAGCATCTAACTTATTAGATTAATGAGTCATATTTATTTATAGTATAATTAATAATCAATCTTTAATTTCTTCTAATTAATTATTTTCATCTAATTATTAATTATTTGTTAATTCCATTCGACTTTCATTGGCACTTTCAATTTGATTTTTGATACGACATAAGTAATTAGAATTTGTATTATTGATTTATAAATTTCCAATTTCTAGCCATGGAAATTCTTAAATAATCTTTTTTCTTGTATATTCAGTTCTACAAAAAGGACAATTCTTTTGTCTTAATAACCATTCTTAAAGACAAATATAATGAAATATATGAAAGCAAGGAGTAACAGAACAAACCTTTTATAATTTATTACTAGCATTCTTCATTTATTCTAAACAAACAGCACATTCTTCAAATTATGATAATCCAGGATAGATATTAATAAATTTACCATAATAATGAGCTTTGAAATGATCTTTTATAAATCCTAATTAGAAACCTAAAATTTAAATAAATATAAATTACCTTTATAAATAGATGGATCCGGTTATCTAAAAGGAGATTATTAATCTATATTTTCTTATTAATTAAGATTTCTACGAATAGCTTCTTAAACTTATTTGCGTATTTATCTTTGCTTTCTTGTTCTTAAAGCAGATAATCCAATTGAAAATACTAAAAGAGTTGCAATTACACATGCAGTTACGATTATAATAACTTTATTATTCTCAAACATAGATTAATCATCATCATCTTAAGTAACTATTTAAAATTGCAATTCAATTGCTTAAGATTGATTGTTATAGATTCCAATATAGATTACGTCAGCATTCTAATTTTATTAATTTTTTTTGATTAATTATTCCTATATCTTTACAAAAGATTTCAATTCCTGAGTATCTGTTAAATTAGGAATCACTTTTTAAGGTGTTTACTTAAATACAACACTATAAACTAAATAATTATCAATTTATTTTACATACATCCTACTCTTCATTCATGCATCTAAATTCTAAATTTGTTGTGCTTAATTCATATTTTAAAAATATCCACTCTTTAGATTCTATTGATAAATTTTTATAAATATTGCTATATATTGTAATTGATTTTAACTAGCAATAGAGTCCAAAAGTTTAATCTAAACAATTACATTTAGTGGATATACAAACAGAATTTGAGATTTCAGGATATTCATAACCATTACAATCATTTCTACAAGCTTCTATATAAGTATTCTAAGAAATGTATAATTCATAAAAGGTTTGTTGATTATTTTAATTATTATGTAAACATCTTATGTAAATAAGAGGATAAAAGTCTGTTTGTACTAATTGATGTTCACTACCAGCTTAATAACTTTAATAGTCATAAGTATATGATTCCAATGATGAATCTGTCACATTTGATAAATTGAGTTAATCTATACTATTTTAGGATACTAAACATATGACATTTTAAGAATGTAAATTAAATCTTACAATTATACTGTTTGCTTATGAAGAGTAATTTAATTTGATTTCATATTAAATATTTGCCTCTAAATTTCCTGTATAATCAGGTTTGCCTTAAATAATGAGAAAAAGTAAAGTGATAATTAAAAACATTTAATTAAAATTTTATATAGTTGCATAATTATTTCTAACTTAAATCATTTACATAATTATTATTATTATTATATGTAATGAGTTTCCAAAACAAAATAATTTTTTAAATATAAAAATTGTATTTTTAAATATATATTCATTTAGATTTATATTACATATTTTTAAATGTATCTTCAATTATAGAGGTTAATTCATGTACTCCCAATTCTAATAAACATAAAATTAATAATACCATTAAAATATTCATTATAACTTTGGAAATACGATTTTTCATTGAATATTGTGGAGTCTCTCAAAGGCTTTTAATATTTGAGTATTACAAATACAAAAAAGTTAGCAATTTGCTATCTAAAAAACAAAAAACTTGTAAATGATAGAGTTTAGATTGCAAACTCGATTCTAGTAAATAAATTATACTTAAAATTCTAATAACAATTTCAATATCAAAAAGTTATAGGTTATAGACTAGATTTTAAAAAGTATGAGATATTTGTTAATTTTATTAAATAGAAATTTTTTCTTTTTTAATCATTACCATTATCCATAAAGCTTGAAAATAATAAATATTTTTATTTTAAAATTTTATAAAGGATTTTTACATTTTATTTTTTAAATCTTTATTCAGAATTAGAAATGTAATATGTTTATTATAAAATATATTAGTTATTTACTTATTTAACCGATTTCAAAAAATGGGAAATGAATGTACTTAAAGTTGCAACATTAATACTTCATAAGAAGTTGGTGTGATAGGATTGGCTATTGGCGAAGGAGATTCGATCTTAAAAGATCCATTGTAAGGAAATTTAAATTTGCCTTCTTAAGTTGATTGTAACATGAATGCATCCAAAGCGTAGTTCTTTAATTCACAGAACAGCAATTCTTATTTTTAACAGCCAAAAGATTAATATGATGTTTAAGATAGTACGAAGCAATCAGACAAAGTTGTTTCGATCTCATAAAATTATAAAATAAACAATAAGCTTGAAAAAAGACCCCCCTATAAATTTCAAAATGGTTCTATATATGATGGTTAATGGAAAGGAGTTTTTAGAGAAGGTTACGGAGTTTAGATATGTAAAAAATTAATATATCAGAATAGGGGTTGATGGAGCAAAATATGAAGGAGAGTGGTTGAATAATCTAGCAAACGGAAAAGGTAAATTTACTCATGCAGATGGAGATATTTATGAAGGAGATTGGGTAGATGATAAAGCAAACGGATATGGAATCTATCTTCATTCTGATGGAGCAAAATATGAAGGATTTTGGAAAAATGATTAATAAGAGGGGCAAGGAACTGAGGAATGGATGGATGGGTCTAAATATACAGGAAATTACATAAACGGTAAAAAAAATGGCTAAGGATACTATCAGTGGAGTGATGGTTCAACTTATGAAGGAAATTGGTAGGATAATAAGATTAATGGATTTGGAATATATCATTGGTGTGATGGAAGAAGATATGAAGGAGAATGGATAAACAATAACATGCATGGTCGAGGTATATACACCTGGAAAGATGGAAGAAAATATGAAGGAGAATATCAATTTGATAAAAAGCATGGATAGGGTAAATTTACCTGGCCAGACGGTAAAAGTAAATAAATAAATTTATTTCTAGTTTATGAAGGATTTTGGGCTTATGGAAAGTAAAATGGATAAGGAAAATTTATCCTTCCAGATGGAACTATAAAGTTTGGAATCTGGGACAAGGGAAACAGAATTGCATGGTTAGATGAGGAATAAACTTAAATGCCTGTGTTATTGAAATAACAATTTTGATAATTAATAATCAATTGATTTATTTATATTATTTTTTATCTTATTTAGGAGAAAATAATGAAAATTAACCTTACCATACTAAATTTTTTAAATTGCAAGATTTTTTTGATTATTATAAAGCAACATTTAACCATTAACTTTAAGATTTATTATATAAATTTAGTTTATATTCAGTTTAAAATTTGAATCACAGTTTATTAATTCTATTAAAGTCTGAAATTTTATGATATTGAAAATTTAATCGACAAGAAAATTTAATATAAAAGTAGTGCTTATTTTAATGATATTATAATATCACCAATAATAAACATAAATCTATTAGTGGAAAAATTATGATATATTAATTAAAATTTTATAACGAATTAAAAAGAATTTAAAAGAGAATAATTTAGAATTCACAAGAATCCCTACATACTTTAAAATTGATTTCAGTAAATTCTTAAATTATAGTATAGTAATTAAAGAATTAGATATGAAAAGTTGAATATTTTTAGGAGAGTATATAAATAAAGTTATAAAAGCAGTTTTAAATCAAAGATTGCTAATCAATATTCTAAATTAATGTCTATGATATGAAAATTATACAAAATTTCTTGAATTATATTAAAAGTAAAAAAATATCCTAATTTTAATGTAACATAATTGTTAACAATACTTTATAGAAGTAATTTATCTTGTTTTTCTCTAAATCTTAGTTTTAGCTCTACAACAACATGGATATTTTATTAAATTCTTCATCTGGAAATTATTCTAGCAAGATAAATAAGGTGAGTTAAAACAATATGTTTTCATTTTGAAAAAATATACTACTTAAAACAATCAATATATCAGTCAAATTTCAGCAAATTGTTATCTCATAATAGGGTTGACAAATTTATTGACAAAATTAGATTGAATATTTTCGAAATATAATTATTAATTTTATTATATCGTTAATGCTAAGTTAAAAAAATTTATTAGCTGGAGAGGAAGATTTCAATTTAAATAAATTTCGAGATACTTTGCATCTTAGAATGTAAAGTCCAAGCTAATAAAAATTGAGTAGTGTAAAAAAGGATGATTCAGTTAAGAAATCAGCAAAAAATTCATTATATACAGATATACAGCAAAGAAAAAGGTTGTTTAAATTAGTTTATATAGTGTGCCATCATTTGATGAATTATTAAAAACAATGAACACTAGCAATGGATTTGGCTAATAACAAAATGTGTCTAATCATAAAAGAAATATCACTGATTCATCTCGAAAGATGAGTGGTATGTATAGTAAGATAGAATGTCTAGGAAATAATGAAGTTAATAAAATAACAAAATTATCATAACCGTAATATATTTGTAACAAATTTAGATTTATATCTAATACTCCATTAACAGTCTCAAATAATTAATAATCAAAAAGGACGACTTTCTCGAGTAGCATTACAGAAAAACCTGTTTTCTCAAAGGGAGATGGGAAATCAATAATGGATAGGTTATCTTTAAAGGAATTGATGGAAATTCGGAGTAAAATAGATAATAGCACTTAATCAGAAGTGCATGAATTATCTGCAAATTATGTTCAAGAACTATTAAAATTATCTTAAATTATTACCAAACAAATAAGACATATAAAACATTGAAAAATAAATATATATAATATTAAGAATTAATATTTTTATTAAGAAAATGGCATCAAAAAATTTTATATCAAAAAGAGTAGCAGATCAATTTACAAAAAACATAATACTTCCAAACAGACCAACAGACTTATATTCTTACCAAAAAATGCTTATGCATCGATGCACAAATTTAGGAATGAAAGAATTAGATATCATATTGGGTAGATGGTCATAGGAGTTTGTGCCTAAGATGAATTACGAGGAGTTAAACTAAATGGAGTCTGAAATCTTAGATCTGGATACAATAGACATCTATAATTTACTTTTATAAGTGAAGGTGGCTGAAGAATTAAAACCCTTAGAGAAATTAAAGTATGTATAAGAAATTAGAAATTTTGCACTTAAAGGTTTGATTTGAGATGACTATTAATTATACAGATTATTAAATAATAAAAATAATTTAATGTTCAAGAACAATTTCTACTCCTATGTGGGTGGCACTAGATCGGATATAGCTATGAGCATTGAATCCTATTTTGAAGTAATGGAAGTCTTATTGGATTAATATTTGAGTAGAGAAGTATGGAATTGATATTATAAAAAAACAAGATGTTGTTCAATTTTAAGAATTGCAGTCAAGTACTTAATGATATTGTAGTCTCTGCACCATTAGCTTTTTTACCTTTCTCACTTATTGGTACATAATGGCTCTTTGCAGGTGCTAATAGAAAAGGTGCAAATAAAGCTTATGGACCCATACTTGCATCTGTACATATGTTAGTATTATGGAGAGCTTACACTGCTCCAATTCCAAATAAATTATTTACAAAGATTGTCGCAGATCCTACTGTTGATGGATAATATATTAGGTATTAAATTATTGTTAATTTAGAACCTAATTATCCGTAATGAAACCAGGCTTGTGGTAAGTTTTGAGCAGAGAATTATATCACAAAGGATATAGATTTCCAGAAATGCTAGAGTTCAAGACAGCAACAGAATTCCCAACTGGATTCGTCAAACCTTATTGATGTTTCATCATTATAAAATAAATATATCCAATATTTTAATAAAAATTTTTATTAAATTTTTAATATTAAAGTAAATGGAGGCAGATTAACTATTGGTGACTAATTTTTTTATAGAATAATAAATAAAAATATTAAAACCCTAACCTCTGGCTATTAAATAAAGTGCTGAAATTTTATAGCATTACTATAAATTGTAAGCAGTAATAATTTTAACATATTATCACATTTATAGAAAGAATAAGTCAAAATACTCGAAACATCTTTGCTCAACATTAATTCATTTTTTTAAGCGGACAACTTTGAAGGTTATTAGGATATAAACTCTAAAATAAATAATTTACTTGAAGATATTACTAAAATTGATGATCTTACTATTAAAAAAGGACAATATAGAAGATCAATCGGTAGAAAATCATTATAAAAGTATAGCATCAATTTTAATATATTAAATAGGTCTTTTAAAATTTTATCTTTAAAACTTAGAATAACTTTCGACATTATCAGTAAAAAATGGATAAATAAACAAAATTTTAAAAATTAATTAAGATGGTCTAACCTATGTATTCGAAATATATAAAAGTATCTTAACATATTTAAGATAAAGTTAGTTGAATTCAGATTTAACATAAATATCTAAAAAGTTATATAAAATGTTTATTTGCAGAATTTGCGAATAACCAATATAAGCAACACTTATGGCCTAACATTGTATAAAGTGCGAGTAGTAAGCTGAGAGCAAAAAAAAGTAATTGGAATTAAATTTGGAATTAGCAAATATTTGCGAATAAGCATACTTAGAAAAGAGAAATGTTCAAGTTAAATTGGCAATTAAAAAGTACGAATTATTATATCCTTATTTTAGAATGAGAGATAAAACTAGGAAAAAATAATATCACAATACAAACTACATTTATAGAAGAGTCTAGACACTAGATGACTAAGATGAGGATGATGATAATTAAAATGATTATCATTAAGAATTGAACAATATAGTAAACATAATGACTCAAATTACTAATTTTGCTGAAAAAACATTAAATAATTCTTCTGAAGTTGAAGATACTAAATGTAATAACATTTCATGAGCTTTATTAATAGAAACTTTAGTACTGTTAAATGATATAGTCAATGCTATTGAATGTATTGAAAGCCAAGAAACGTTATCCATAATAAATGCAACTCATAAGTGTTTATTAGAAAGACTTGATTATTAAAAAAAATAAGAGAATTTAGTGAATAATCAACTAGAAGGATCCCCTAATTAAAATTAAGATAACATCAATAAGATTAAAAGAGCTTTTACAAAATCTAATTCAATATCATTTAGAATGCCTAAATTCTAAAATTCTCCATCTCCATCTTAAAGAATATCTACAGATCCAATATTTGAAGAAGAAGATTCACCATCATCTCCTTAAATTTAATCATCTTAAAAACTTATATCTCAAAGAAGAACTTTTAAGATGAACTCCTCAATATTTAAAGTTAGCGATGGATCTGAATCACCTAAATCAGTCAAATAATCAATCAACTTAACCCAAATAAAAACAAGTTATTTTTCTCAGATTGAAGTAAATTAATCAATAAATTCTTCTATAAATGAGCCTAAAGTTGAATAACCATAAAAATAATCAAGTAATGATACAAAATAATAAAGAGATTAAATTTAAAGTTCATTATAAAAATTATCTTAATTCAAAGCTTCTATCTAACCCCTTTTGATGAGAAATCAGAAAGGGTAAAATTTAGAAGAGATTTCAGAAGAATCAAAATATTAAAAAAAAATGGAAATAAAAAAGTAATCCATTAAAGAAAGTGAAAACTCATCTAATATTTCTAGTTTAGATTCTGTCAATTCTAATGGAAATAATAGTGAATTAAATAATTTAGGTAATAAAAATAAATAAATCAAAAAGAAGAAATTAAGTTTTTAATCATAGGAAATTGAAAAAATGCAATTAAATTGTAAAAGCCATTAAAAAAAGAGTAAATTCTTTGAAAATCAAATTTGTAAGTCTCCCTTGGTAATTTAAGACAATACAATGGATGAAATATTAATTGATAAAGGTTATCACTCTGATTCAAACCTAATAAAAACAGTATCTCCTTAATTGAATGAAACTTCAAAAGTTGGAATTAAGGATTTTGAATTTATAAAATTATTAGGAAAGGGAGCCTATGGTTAGGTATTTTTGGTGAAGAAGAAAGGATCAGGTGATCTTTATGCTTTGAAAATAATTGATTGTGCTTAAAGAGTAATTTGAAATATTATCATAGAATTTAGAGGCATTTTTAGAATAATTAAAAGCTGAAAGAAACATTTTTGAAATTTTAAATAGTAGTTTTGTTGTTAAAGCTTATTTTTCTTTTGTTCATGAGTAATATCTTTGTTTTGTATAAGAATATATGATGGGTGGAGATTTAGCTAGTATTTTAAAGCAGTATACTGTAAAAGCAATTATTAATAAATAGGCTCTTGACGAATTTTATGTTCAACATTATATGGCTGAAGTAGTTTTGGCATTAGAATATTTAAGATAGTAGAATATTGTGCATAGAGATTTAAAACCAGAAAATATTCTATTAGATTCTTAAGGACATTCTAAACTTGCAGATTTTGGTCTATCTGAATAAGGAGTTAATAGTAGGTTAAAGTTAAAAGAAACTTTAAATTCTTAAATTTCAAATCAGATACCTACATGTGTAGAACAAATCAGTGATCAATAGGCTTATTAACCTATCTATAAATAACTTAAAAAAGTAGAATCCATTTTGGTAGAGAAATAAGGTAGTAAAACTAAAAAGTAAATTTATATTTAATATATAAAGAATAGTTGGCACTCCAGATTATATAGCTCCTGAAATAATATTGGGAACATCAGTAAGCAATTTTAGTTCAGATTATTGGAGTTTGGGTATTATAATGTATGAATTACTTTGCGGTATTGCTCCATTCAACGACGATACTGTAGAAAAAATCTTTGATAATATTTTAAATATGAGAATTGAATGGCCTTAAATTGGAGATGGGGAAGATTGTATTTCAGAATAAGCTTATGATCTTATTATAAAATTATTAGAACCTGACTTTACTAAAAGAATTGGTCATAAATCAATTGATGAAATTAAAAATCATAAATTTTTTAAAGGTTTTACTAAAATGTTATTTATCTTTAGGAATATAATGGAATAGATTATTGAGTAAACCAGGATTAATTATTCCAGAATTAACTTGCGAAGCTAAGGATACTGAGAAGATGTAATAGTTTCTAAAAAAGCTGGAAAAAACTCATAAAGATTCAGAAAATAAAAAATTAGCTTAATAATTGAAAGCCTAGCTTTAGAATTTAGAAAGAATAGATTTGTTGAAATAGAGAAGCACATAAGAATCTGAAAAATTTTTGTATAATTAATAATTTAACTAGACTACAAGTGTAAAATGAACAGAAAACAATTTAGCATCAAATAGATTTACTGACACAATTTTATGCCAAACTTTACTAAAACTACTCTAAAATGCAGTGAATGAAATTTTGTTAGAATATATTATATATATATTTTTATTAAATTAATTTAACGTTTTTTTGACCATTTTAAATAGGAATTTAAAGTTATTAATATAGTTATAAAAATTATCTATGTATACAGCAAATTTTGATATAATTAAAATGTATATAATGAAAATAATTTATAATTATGTAATTTAATATTTTAATTAAATAATAATGAATTAAATCATTCTAATAATTTGAATTCTAATTTCTAGTATTATGATACAAAAGGTTGTAATTAATTGTTTAATGAATAAAAACATGAATAGGAAGTTCTTTTAACTTAGATAGATGACAAGGAATCTCGATGAGTCTTTTAAAGATGATCTAGAATTGTATACGAAATTATTGTAAAAGAAATACCAACCAAATTCTTAAAGATTGAACAATGATAAGCAAATGCTATAGCAATGGGATTAATTCAAATAATTTAGGTTATCAAACATAATAGATACTACATTAGATTCAGATATATTTAAGATATGCATTTGCGATTTTTTAAAGAAAAAAAAAGTAAGCATGGAATTTTGGATTAAAGTTGCATATGATGTTTTTCATGATGAAGCAAAAGGGAAGTAAGTAAGAATGAAATTTTGGAGATCGATGCGAAAGAAATCTAATAGTTTAGAGTTAGATTTAAAAAATAAAAAATGGCCTTTGGCTTGGAGATATTTAGAAAGAGAACCTTGCTTAAATCTAGAATTACTCAAATTATATGAATAATATATGCCAATACGTCCGTTTTTTGCTTAAACTTTAAACACGATGACAAATATTATATGCGATTTAAGAAGAATGCCTATGTTAAAAGAAGAAAAATCCATTGAATTTGATTTATCAAAAACCACTTGGTTTCCAAAGATAGATATGTGCGGTCCATCTATTTTAGAATAATTATCTAGTTCAGACAACTTTTTTTGTGAGTAATTAGTTAAATTTACAACAGAAATGAAAGGAATAATGTTTCCAATCTTAGATTTCTTTAGATTAGATAAGAAAAAAGGAAGAATTATTAATATATTTGGTGAACAACACGATTTCATATTAGAAGTGCTTTATTCTTTAAAAGCATTCTGTGGGTAAGCTATAAACTATACTTAAGGATCATTAAAAAAGAAAAAGAATTATAAATGTACTAATTCCTATAAAATAAATGAAATGTAATGTAGTATTATGTTAACTACATTATCAGAGAATGATTTAAATTAAGATGTAATGAATGATATTTAAAATAATATTTAAGGAGGTTATTCAGCATTTATTTAAGATAATTAGATGTATTATCATAATGAAAAAAATTAAAGATTAGTACTTATATTTAGCCAGAATAAATTATAGTTTGGAAGACTAAAAAAAGGAATCAAATTCTATTAAATTCCAGACCAATAAATATCTGTATTAAAAAATAAATTGGATTATGAATTTCTAATTTACTATGCAAATATTTTGTTCAATAAATGTATGATAGTGTAACAAAATTGCAGTTCAAGAAAACCCTTCTATCAAGTTATGATTTGTATGTGGACTTATGTATTAGCGGTTTATTTGTCAGGTGAAATTCCAAATTTGGAAGGAATTAATATATTTTAAGATAATGATAAGGAAGACTCATTAGTTGACATTTAAATTGATTTAGGATTAAGTTCTCATGAATAAACTTATGATGAACCTGAATATGATTATGACTAATTCTAAAAAATAAACTTTGAAATCACCAATTAAGTTGGAGGAGTAAGTATGGAGCCAAGTGAAGAAGAAGACTGTATGATCGTAGATTAAATTTAAAAGAAAAAGAAAGTTATTTTAGTATGATTTAATAATATATATAATTATTATAAAGATTTTTATAATCATATTTATCCAAACATATAATCTTAACTAATTTAAAAGCAATTCTAAAATAAAAGTAATTGGATCTTCGATAAATTAAATAATAGTCATAACATATATTTTAGTTAAATAACTATGTATAATTGCTCAAACGAATCCTTTTTAACTAGGTGTATTATTTTGAGATTGTAGATCAAAATAATTCATACATTTATATTTAATTAACTTGATAAAATATTCAGAATGATACTATAAGGAATATTATAAAAGCAATTTGAAAATTACCTTAGTTACTTTAAAAAATAAAATAAAAATATTTAATTTAATTATAATAAAATAATGGATAAAATGTGATGGAATTCTAGATCCAAAATAATCTAATTAAATAAAAACTTTTGCCAGAAATATTTAAGATAATTAATATAAAAATAATTATAAGAATACTAATCATATCTTAAGATGTAGAGACAGAAAAAATGAAAAAAGTAATTCAAAGAAAATACTTCAAATAATTAATTAAACAAATTATTCTTAAAAATAAGAGGATTTATAAAAATAATAGCAATTTTTAATAATGCTAATAATTATAGAAATTGTGAACATCAAACATTTTATATCATTTTCTGCAATCTTAAAAAAAAAACATTTATATTAATGTTAGAGAATAAGAATGATTTGATTTATAATAAAATAGACAAAGTAGGATGTGTAGATTCCCCCTAAAATTATAAATGATTTTTTTGTTCATGAGTCTAAAGAAAGGACGTTAAATAATAAATCAGTTTAATTATTTCTTAATAAAGAGAAATTATGGAAATATTGAAATTTTCCTGTCAAGTAAGATGCAATCTTATAGATATAAAATACTACTTATTCATTACAGCATAGTTCTATAATCAAAAATTCTTTAAAAATTAGTTGATAAATATCAATTTGTCAAATTAAATATATTTACTTGTTTCAAAGGATTTTGAAAGTCATATTAAACAATATTATTGATAGAAATTAGTTTTATGAGTTCAAATCTTCTAATTTAGAGGATGGAAGATTAAAAGTCTATTTAGATAAATTAGTGACTAAACTTAAACTTCTTTTATAAGGTCACCTTAGTAGAATAGTAAACGTAAATAATTTATTTAAATTTATTTAAGTATGAATAAATCGATCTTTAATTTTTCAACTAATTTTGATTTAAAAAAAGATAATTTATTGTTTAAATATAGTGCAATAAGAGTAGAACTTATAAATTTAGACATAGAATATCCAATCCTTAACTTTATGCATTATGGTTTGCATTAATTAGATTTTATTACAAAATTGTATGCTAATGAAATGTTTTGTCATTAAAATATTTTAATCATATATATTTATAATATACAAAGATCAAATGTAAAACAAACCACTCGATTGGATTTGCATTGGATGCAAAAACTTGAATTACTCTTTTAGGAAATATTGTAACCGATGCAAAACATTTACAAGAGATGCCCCAGGAACAAAATTCATTCCATTAGAACAAACTAATATTATTGATTCATTGAAACTCTCAGAACCTGATCTAACTGGTAGTGGGCATAGCACTACAGATAGTGTTGGTAGTAAAATTCAGGATCAGGCTGTCTTTCATTAAGCCCTTTTCTTAGAGAATTTAACATAGAGTAAACAAGAAACGGTTAACAAGAACTTCGATTTTATGAAAATTTGTACACTTTGTAGAACAGAGAATTATTTTTATCAATCTAAATGTAAGTAGTGTGGATTTAAAATTGCCTTATGACAATAGGAATTCATGATATGATTTTAATTTATAATTCATACCTATTTCTTGCGCTATAAATCAAAAAATTATTAAATAAAAATTTATAAAACTTATGTGTCTTTAATCATAAAAAAGGGTATTATGTTTAGGAATCAATGCATTGATAATTTAATTACATAATGTTGTATTTATTATAGAATTTTCAATAACTTAAGTTGTAGTTCTAAGTGAATTATTTATCTTCTGACTATGTTCAATTATTGATATTGAATAAAAACTTATCTACTTATGAAAATGAAGACTTAAAAACGTTCAATTAAAATTATTTTGCAAAACTTAAAAATTCTGATAAAATCTAAATTGATCAATACTAATTAAGATCGTAAAAAGTTATTATTTATTTTAGAATTAAATATATTTAATTCATATAAAGATAGAATTAGTAATTTACTTATAATTAAATATTTCTCTTTAGAATATTAAGATAATTACTCATATGTAATTTTTATTAAAAAATATAGTAATATAATTAAATGAAAAAAAATATAATGATTGAGCATGATTAATCAATACAACTTTAATAAACAATATTTCGAAATGGAGTTTCTGTGTTACCTTTATTAGTTAAGAAAAATAGTATCGGTTTGGCATTAGAAAATATACCAAGAACTTAAACTTTTTCAAGATAAATGCAACAATCATGTTATAATGACAGTGTTTAATAATCTAGAACTCCTACTATGAGAAATGATTCACTGTATGGAAATGCTGTTAAAAAGACAAATGTTATAAAAAAAACACCTTTTATTTTAACAAAACCAGAAAATGATTTTAGTTGGCCACTTTTCAAAATAAGAAATGATCCATTAATTAAATAATTTTGGGATAGAAGATCAAATAAAGATATATAATAGAATTGGATATTTGATGATTATATATTTGCCAATAATATGTTAAGAATAGGAAAAAAAAAAAAAATTGTCAAAGGTTATTTTTATAGATTAACAAGTTCTGGATTACTATTGTATTATAAAAAAGTAATTAAATAATTTAATTAAAAGGAAACAGATACTTTACCTAAAGGGTTCTTAAGATTAAACATGTAAATAAGAGTAGTTGTAAATTTTCAAAAAACCAAGAGAAATTTATAATTACCTGTATTGTATTTAGAAAAAAGTCAAGGTATTGGAATAACAATTTTTGATCATTTAATTGATCAAACATTAAAATTGGGGGAATTTATTTAATCATTTTGTTTGATGAGGGGTTTTGCTGTTATCTATGAATAACTAGAGTTATTGGGTAGTGGAGCATTCGCTTCAGTTTATAAGGTAAGCAGGAAAAGAGATGAGAAATATTTTGCAGCAAAAACATATTTCAAATCATTTTATGACGATTATCCACATAAAGAAAGATTGCTTGTAAATATATTTATTTAAATATAGGTTAGTCAATGGTTTATAATGAAATTATAACTCTAAAAAATGTTGATCATTAAAATATTATAAAATTGCATGAAGTAATTTAGGAAAAAGAAAAATTGATATTAATTATGGAATATTGTGCTGGAGGAACGTTATATTAATATGTTAAATCAAAAGTTAAATCGAATGATAAGCACTACGCTTATATATTAAAGTAATTATGTGATGCTCTATATGAGATGCATAGATTGAATTTTGTACATAGAGATCTAAAATTAGAAAATATTCTGTTGGAATCAAAAGACTATTTATAATTAAAAATAGCTGATTTTGGTTTTTCTGAAGTTATAAATGAAAAATAGTTGATGAGTTAAGCTGGAACTCCTGGATTTCTTCCTCCAGAAATATTCAAGTAAATTCCTTATACTGCTAAGAGTGATATATATAGTTTGGGTGTTATCATGTACTTGGTAAGAATTTAATTTTATTTAGATTGTTGCTGGTTATATGCCATTCAAAGCTCCAACTGCCACCTAAATCTTAGAACTAAATAAAAAAGGATTAGTTAATTTTGACAAACATCCATGGTAAGACGTTAATCCGGACTTAAAATATTTAATTAAAAAGATGGTGGAATAAAAAATTGAGGATAGAATAAGTTGTATTGAGATACTTGATAGCCCCTACATATTACATCATTCACGTCAAACATCTGAAACTAATTATAAATCTAATTAAATGTTAAGTGGACTTGAATTTGATAAATGGAATAGGTAATCAATGAAAAGTATCAAACAATCAGAACAATCTCATGATAGAAGTAAAGAATTTTAATTAGATTTTTCAATTCATACAAATGATATAAAATCACTCTACCAAAGGAATTCATAAAAAACAAATAAATCTAATAAATCTATAAATTCTGTAGCCAAAAATTCATCTTAAAAAAAAATACCGAGATCAGTTCCCAAAGAATGTCATCTCTCTAAATTTTAAAGTACTAAAAAGGTGGAAGATTAAGAATCTCATTAAAGTAAAAGTAAAAAGCAGAGTTCTTTTGGAGATGTACTTATATGTAAAATAGATTAGTTATGATTTAATTAGAATAAGATTAAAAGATTATAACATTTGAAGACACAGATTCTTTAAAATTAGAATAAATTCTGTATTTAAAAAGATCTGGATTAGTATTTAATAGAGGAAAAAAACCAGTAGCAAAGTCTACTAAGACAGATGATTGAAAAATAGTAATTTGATTTATTAATAATTTTTAATAATTACATTTTAATTCACAAAAAGCATTTAAGATATGGCAAATAAAATGGTAATATTTACAATCCATAAACCTTTGGATAAATTTTCTTTAGAAGTTCTTATCAGTTATATTTAGTGGAAGGAGGATGAACAACATCATCAAAAATGAATATCTACTAAATAGTATCTGTATTAAATTTAGTTCATTTACTAATAGAAAATTAATTCCAAAATCGTTTATTTTTTAGATGCTCATTGATTCCAAAAGGTTCATTATGATTAAGGAATTCAGGTGAATCAGAAAGTAAAACTTAATCTATTCCTTTTCTTTAAAACTTTGCAAGTACTTTGTAATTTGACATTCCTTGACAGTTACTTGATCTAGATTTATATTCTTCTATCTAATAATAAAATAAAAGGAATTGAATCCTATATAAACATTAATCTATTTAGATTAAAATTCTTATAATCTTAATGATAATCGATAAATTCTATTCTTATAAATTCTATAGATAGTTATATTTATTAAATATTGTTTTTAGTGATTTATGATTGAATATTTGTGAGTATAAAGACTCATGTTAATTTATTTTAATAACTTAGTGATATAGATACTTCTAATCCATAAATTTAATAATGGCTGAATAAGTTGATATTCTAGATTTTAATGAAGCACATCGGAATAGAAATTCATAAAACTAGGAGCCTGACCGATTTTCAGCTCGGAAAGTCAAACAAATGCTAACACTTGAAGATGTAGATTCTTGGGTGGAATAAATTAAGATGCCTTAAAGTAGAAATTTTGAATTTCCGGCTTCTTTAGAAAGATCAATCATTCATTCTTAAAGTTTCTATATTCATCCTAACAAAAAATTTCTGAAAGAAAACCCTGATTTAATTAATTGCGATTGCTGTGGATAAATGATTAGGAGGAAGAGATATAATATATTTACTTGTGATATGTATAGCATTTTTGCAGGGGAATATGGAATTAGCATTCCTATATATTTCTCCATTATTAAACTTCACTTTTTCATTTTATTAACGATAGGTTGCATTTTTGGAATTTATTACTGCTATTTATCAAATAAATATTGTGGATAACTGAATCAAAATAATCATTCTGAAGATAAGATTTACGAATAATACTGTACCTCGTTATTGGCAGCATAACATTTCTTATTATATAGTTTTAATTAATAAGAGATTAAAAGCAATAATAATGGGGATCAGAAAACATTTTATATATTAGGATATGTGGCATATTTTATTATGATGATGACTCCTTTAATGCATGAAATTTTATTGAAATTGTAATAGATAAAATATTGGAACTATGAATCCTTAAATCATATTCGTATTCCAAAGCTAACACTTTATATCAAACATATACCAAAAAAGTTTAGTGAATAGGAACTCTAATTATATATTCAGAATGCCATCGCTAGTAGATATAAAGATAAAATAGCGGATAAATTTATTGAAGAAATTGTATATATATACGATATACATCCGATAAAAGAATTAAATGAAAAGAGGAAGGATACTTATCTAAACATATTATAGATCGTGGCTGAACTAAAAATACAACCAAAATTAGAATTAAAAGGGTAATTGATCGATTTAGTATTTTAATTAATAAAACAGACAAGAGACATTTAAAAGACCTTATAATATGGTTTACCATTTACTTAAAAAGTGATATTGAAATTTAATTCAGAATCAGTAACAAATTTGGTTTATAAATATTATGATAAATCCTTTTTGAATAATATTATTTAGAGAATTGAGACAATAAAAGAATCAGCGTAAAATTATCAAGAGTTTTAAAAGGATAAAGTAGAATTACAAGCATAATTACTTGAACAATCTTAAACTAATAGTTCGAAATCATAACTATCTAATTAATCAGATCTCTAAGAAATAATAAGAAGTTAATCAGAAATATTTCTGAATAATCCTCTAGAATTATAGGAAAAGATGAAATAAAGTATCATAAACTTTTTAAGACTACCTGAAAATGGAGAATAGAGTAAATAAACAATTTAAAATTCTAAAATAGATGAAAAAAAAGGTCTACATTTGTAGAGAGGATTTCGATAAGATGATATATTTTGGGAACATATTGGAATGCACACATTAAAAAGATTATTTTTGAGACTTATAACTACATTGATAACATTATTTGTTGGTATCATAATTATGGCACTATTTGAAATTCTATTTATTTTGGAGTAACATTTAAAAAGATAAGTTGGATGGGTTAGTACCTTAATAGTTATTGTGATGACATTGTTTATTGTTTTCCTTTCTGTCTTCTCTTCTATTCTTGTAATCTTCATGACTAAGAGATCAAAAAGATCAACTTATTCCTTATAAGAAAAGAATATTATTACATTTATGTCTCCTATTTAATAAGTTTGTATTTTAGCTTTTCCATTTATATTTGTGCTTAGTATATTACAAAAGTATTCAGCATTGAATAATATAGCTGTTGTATTAGCAGTTAGCAAATTAGCTTAAGTTAGACTTATTGCTAAAGGAATAATACATATCTTTCATATAAGATCTATGAAGTTCAACTCTACCAAAAAAAAAGTTCTTAAGAATTTTGAGTCAAAATAACAATTTTAAAAGTAATTAAATTAAATACTCACTCCTCCTCTTTTTCCAATTAGAAGTAGACTATTTTATATTTTATTCATTTATAGTACAGGTATGATGATGATATTTTTTAATCCTATTATGATTATTTGGTGTTTAGTGTTATAAATACTATTTTTCTACTATGATAAATATAGTGTTTTAAATGAATACCATTACGATAAACTATTTACTTTTTAACTAGAAAAATATTTAATCCTAACTTATTAAATTATTATGATCCCCATATATTGTTATATATATATAGTTACCTTTACAAATACAACTTAACATATTGGATCAGATAGATAAGTATACTATAATAATTTATATCAAGATAATTCCGCCTGTTTCCCCTCTGTGGACATTTCTCGGATATGGAACATTTATTCTATCATTTACAAGTTTTTTGTTTTTTAGATAGCAAATTGCTAACTTTTTTGTATTTGTAATACTCAAATATTAAAAGCCTTTGAGAGACTCCACAATATTCAATGAAAAATCGTATTTCCAAAGTTATAATGAATATTTTAATGGTATTATTAATTTTATGTTTATTAGAATTGGGAGTACATGAATTAACCTCTATAATTGAAGATACATTTAAAAATATGTAATATAAATCTAAATGAATATATATTTAAAAATACAATTTTTATATTTAAAAAATTATTTTGTTTTGGAAACTCATTACATATAATAATAATAATAATTATGTAAATGATTTAAGTTAGAAATAATTATGCAACTATATAAAATTTTAATTAAATGTTTTTAATTATCACTTTACTTTTTCTCATTATTTAAGGCAAACCTGATTATACAGGAAATTTAGAGGCAAATATTTAATATGAAATCAAATTAAATTACTCTTCATAAGCAAACAGTATAATTGTAAGATTTAATTTACATTCTTAAAATGTCATATGTTTAGTATCCTAAAATAGTATAGATTAACTCAATTTATCAAATGTGACAGATTCATCATTGGAATCATATACTTATGACTATTAAAGTTATTAAGCTGGTAGTGAACATCAATTAGTACAAACAGACTTTTATCCTCTTATTTACATAAGATGTTTACATAATAATTAAAATAATCAACAAACCTTTTATGAATTATACATTTCTTAGAATACTTATATAGAAGCTTGTAGAAATGATTGTAATGGTTATGAATATCCTGAAATCTCAAACTCTGTTTGTATATCCACTAAATGTAATTGTTTAGATTAAACTTTTGGACTCTATTGCTAGTTAAAATCAATTACAATATATAGCAATATTTATAAAAATTTATCAATAGAACCTAAAGAGTGGATATTTTTAAAATATGAATTAAGCACAACAAATTTAGAATTTAGATGCATGAATGAAGAGTAGGATGTATGTAAAATAAATTGATAATTATTTAGTTTATAGTGTTGTATTTAAGTAAACACCTTAAAAAGTGATTCCTAATTTAACAGATACTCAGGAATTGAAATCTTTTGTAAAGATATAGGAATAATTAATCAAAAAAATTAATAAAATTAGAATGCTGACGTAATCTATATTGGAATCTATAACAATCAATCTTAAGCAATTGAATTGCAATTTTAAATAGTTACTTAAGATGATGATGATTAATCTATGTTTGAGAATAATAAAGTTATTATAATCGTAACTGCATGTGTAATTGCAACTCTTTTAGTATTTTCAATTGGATTATCTGCTTTAAGAACAAGAAAGCAAAGATAAATACGCAAATAAGTTTAAGAAGCTATTCGTAGAAATCTTAATTAATAAGAAAATATAGATTAATAATCTCCTTTTAGATAACCGGATCCATCTATTTATAAAGGTAATTTATATTTATTTAAATTTTAGGTTTCTAATTAGGATTTATAAAAGATCATTTCAAAGCTCATTATTATGGTAAATTTATTAATATCTATCCTGGATTATCATAATTTGAAGAATGTGCTGTTTGTTTAGAATAAATGAAGAATGCTAGTAATAAATTATAAAAGGTTTGTTCTGTTACTCCTTGCTTTCATATATTTCATTATATTTGTCTTTAAGAATGGTTATTAAGACAAAAGAATTGTCCTTTTTGTAGAACTGAATATACAAGAAAAAAGATTATTTAAGAATTTCCATGGCTAGAAATTGGAAATTTATAAATCAATAATACAAATTCTAATTACTTATGTCGTATCAAAAATCAAATTGAAAGTGCCAATGAAAGTCGAATGGAATTAACAAATAATTAATAATTAGATTAAAATAATTAATTAGAAGAAATTAAAGATTGATTATTAATTATACTATAAATAAATATGACTCATTAATCTAATAAGTTAGATGCTTTGGCCGAGTGGTTAAGGCGGCGGCCTGCTAAGCCGTTGGGATTTCCCGCGTGAGTTCGAGTCTCACAGGCATCGATTTTTTTTTTTTTTATTTATCATTCCTTTAAATTTAACTATTATCTATCACTATATTAATCTTTATATTCATTTATAATCATCTTCAAAATATTAAATATTGATATTCTTGTGATAGGGTTTTTATCTTTGTTAATAGCTAGAAAATTAGAATTTGATAGATAAATAACTGTTGGACTTCTTAACATTATTTTACGTTCTAATAATTTTCTTCTCATTTCTTATTTAATTGGCAAATTTTTGAATAATAATTAATCATAATCTTTTTTAAGGATATCATATCAAATTCGATTAAGAACAAGTAGATACGAGAATAGATTTTAATATCGAAATTCATTTTTTTAATTTGATTTTACATAGAAATTCAACTAGGATATTAAGTTATTTTACAAAAAAATCATTAATTTTTCAATAATGAGAATTTTGGTAACTACAAAATATATTTAACATCTTAATAAAATCTCTGTAAAACACCTTCAAATCTATAATATCATGCAGATATTTATCCAAAAAATCATTTTTCAATAGTGGGAGTTCTTTTTTATAATTTTGAAAATTTTATTTTGTTAGTCTACTAATTTAGAAAATATCCTTTCCTCTAAATACTATTCATAAATATCATAATTCTAAGGTTATTAGAATAAAAAAAAAGTAATTTTTTGTAAATAAAATATTAAAGTAATTAAATCTTTATGTTCCCATGTTAAAATTTTATTAAAAAATAGATGAATTACTTTATTTAAGATAATTTTACTATAATTGATTCAGAAATGTAATTGTGAATAATCAACAACTTAAAAAAGGAAAAAGGTTTTATTATAAATAACATAATAATTATGAAATTATTCTGTTATTTATGAAGGGTTTTATTGTAAATTAATGGTTTCATAATTTTAGTACGAATGGCTATTGAAATCAATCAAAAAAATTCTTCAAGAATTTTAAATCATCTATAAGAATTAGAACCAATCACATTATAAATTCATGAATAAAATTAATGAAAAACAAATTTAAATTGTGATTTATCAATTTGAAAATTAATAAAAATATTTTTAATAAAAGAAACAACCATCAAATGGATTCAAGCCAATCCTTTTTCAACTCAAATTCATCTTATACTCCTTCTTCTCCATAAAAGACTAGGTATTTATGATTTTTTTATCAAAGGCCTCTTCCAAGTCCTTCCTTAGATAGTCTAGAAGATTTCAATTTAAACGACATATTGTCTGAGGGAGAAAACTCGAGAAAGTCTTCAGGCTAAAGGTTTGACAAACCTGTTTTAGTAATTGAGTATTTGGTAGAAAAACTAAAAGACTATGAATGAACTTTATTGGAATAAAAAAACTTCAGAAAAAAAAGAAAGAAAACAAAATAATCACTAATATGTATTAATAATTATTTTTCTTTCATTCTCATCAAAAATTTAATGAGCTGAAGTTCCTTTTTTAATAAAATGAACTGGAATCTTCAGTCTAAAAATAAATATTAAAATAATGGTAATTGTAATTGTATTGATTCATTTTTTTATTTTTTTTTCAATAACTAATGAGCTCAGGATATTCTTTGGGGATTTTCGAATTAAGTATATTATGTATTTATAATATGTTAATCCAAATAGAATGCCATTTAAGTTTATTAGAAATAAATAATTAATTCTAAATTATTCATAATAATTCATATTTAATGATAAAATATTTCAAAAGAAAATAACTAAATTTTATTGGCATTTATCAATTTTTATTTTATAAAATTATAACGTTCTTAATAAGAATCATATTTTAAAAGTCCTTTCAATTAGTTATGTTTCAACAAAATAGATATTGTCAAAATAGAATAATTTTCTAATATAGAAAAAAATGTAGTAAGCCAACAGGATGCTTTTGATGCCATTTAATAATGATAACTCATAGCTAATGTATATAATAGAGTTATATTTATTAATAAATTTATTAAAAATGCAAAAAAATTTTTCTGAATAATCATAAGTATTTATTCCACAGAATCTATAATAATAAATTGTAAGCCTTTAGAATTGTAAATCGTGCAAAGGGAAATTAAACAATACTAATTAGAATTAAGGTTAATATTGCAGTTATTGTTAAAACAAAATTAAAAATCTAAAAATTGGAGCTGAATTAAAACCTTTAGAAAAATAATTCAAAAGCCCGGATGATAGGTAAACTTGGAAAATCTCTATGAATCCTGAATTTGAACTTGATTTAATAATTTCAGAATGCAAGGTGTGCTTTTAAAAAAAATTTCTCATAAGAATATGTGTGGATGGTCATTATTTTTGCGAATAATGTTTACAAAACTACATAAAGTTTTATCATGATAGATCACTAAAATGTATCGATCAAAATTGTTAAGCTTAAGTGAATTTTCAACTTATTTTTATTTATTTGGACGAAAAAAATATCACTAAATGGAAGCCTTTTTTAAATTAGATACCATGTATAAATCAAAATTGTTAATAAGAATGGAAAGTCTTACCGAACAAACTAGAAGGATCTGTTCATATTATTTCATAAGATGAATGCATTTGCGAAAAATGTGATTAAATATTTTGCTATAAATGTAGAACCATGCATAGATAAGAAAAATGCAATGAAGAAAACCTTTTAAATAATTATATTATATAAAATAAATGCTTTAGATGCGAGGTTTGTAATAGTTTGTCTCAACCATCATTTTGTCATAATAATTATGATATTTCGAATTTGAAGTATAGACTTTATTTATAATTTAGATAATGGAATTAAAATATATATGAGTGTTATATTTGTAAGAAAAGCTTCTGTTATGATTGTTAAGGGAATTCTTAAGTTTAGTTGTATTATTTAAAGTACAAGTGTAATCATTGTATTACTTAATATTATAAGTAAAAACTAGAGAAGGTATCTTTATGTAAGAGAACTTTCTTTGCCTTTCTCCTGATTATATTCATCATACCTTTTTCTATTCATTCAACACTTTGTTATGGATTGATGGAAGTTATGGATTTAGTATTGCCAATGTTAGATCCATATTTTAAATCAGATAATGTTAGAGTTAAAATTGCTGTAACTTTGTGTTTACCATTAATAATAGCAGGAGTTGGAATACTATATGCTATATTGCTTATACCATTATTTTTTTACTATGGATATAAATTTTATTGTTTGAGGTATGATTTGATTGAAAATGAAAATTGAAAATGATGGATAAAATATATATTCTCGTAATATTCATATTTATAAATATGAAATTAATAATCTTATGCTTAATGGTTTTGGGAGTTATATCTTCCCTTTCAAATCAAAAAATAACTCATAAAGTTAAAATAGGAATTACAATTGATGGAAAAAATGCAGGAGAAATTACACTTGGACTTTTCGGAGAAGTTGTTCCAAAAACAGTTGAGAACTTTAGAGCATTATGCACAGGAGAAAAAGGACTAGGATATGCAGGATCACCATTCCATAGAATAATTCCTAATTTTATGATTTAAGGAGGTGATTTTGTAAATGGAAATGGAACTGGAGCAAAGTCAATTTATGGAAGTAAATTTGATGATGAAAACTTTAAATTGGATCACGAAACAGGATGTATCTCTATGGCTAATTCAGGACCTAATACTAATGGATGCTAATTTTTTATCACAACTGCTGAAACAGAATGGGTATCTGATTTTTTGGCATATTATTTATAGTTAAATGGAAAACATGTCGTTTTTGGCCAGGTCATCGAGAATATGGATTTAGTGAAGAAAATTGAATCTAAAGGATCAAAAAGTGGTAAACCTTAAGCTAACATTATCTTTGCCTCTTGTAGTGCTGAAATTGTTTCAGAATCATCATGATCAATTTTAAAATTTATTAGATATGTATATGATTAGGATTTATCTTTATATTTGTTCTTCAATAATAATAATACTCATTCTCAAGTTTATGATAAAATCAAGGACACAATAAGCCCATATAATGCCAAAGCTTCAGCAAAAATCAATATCAAAATCATTCCTACAAAAATTCTGTCTTGTTGGGCATTAGCTCTGACTCCTGCATCACCAACTATTCCAATTGATAATCCTGCTGCCTAAAATCTGTAAATTTAATATTTCTTACTAAAGAGCTTAATCCACAACATAATCCAGCAGACAAATATGCATATCCTTATTGTGCTGATCCACAATTTGCCACTATTTATTTTATATAAAATAATTACCTTTTCCTTGTAAAATAACACCAACAATCATCCCATAAATACCCAAAATACCAGCCATGACAACTGGAATAACTGATTTCATGATTAAATCTGGTTTTAAAACACCCATAGAGCAGATTCCAACTCCAGATTTTGTGGCACCATATGAAGATCCCAAGTCTTACCATAAAATATATAATTACTAGCAAAAACGACTGCTGATGCCACTCCAATATAACCAAAGAAGTAGGCAGAGTCAGGAGGTGGTGTCTAATCAGACATTTTTATTATTTATTTTATTTAATGGAAATTAAAGATTTAATATGTACTTATAAATGCTAATTAATAACTTAAATAATTCCACATTATGCTCTTAAATATCGATTCGTATTTTCTTATTTTTCTTACTTAAGAATTATTTTAAAGAATAACAATAGAAAGTTTATTCTATATTAATTGAATTCAATAATTTTAAATATTTAATTTTTTTCATTTACATAAACTTGAGTAAATATGTTAAATTGTATTTTAATCAATTATGAATATATAATTTCCTAAAAAAATAAGCACTTATAATGCTTAAAACCCAAGTTAATTAAGTTACTTATCTTTATATTTCCTTCTCTTTTTGTTACAAGATAGATTAAACAATTAAATAATTATTGAATTTTTGTATTATTTATGTAACAAAAAACACTAAAATTGTTGACTTTATACATTTTTAACAAAAGTTAGAATGAAATTTTTCTGAAATAAATTAAGAACTATTTACGATATATTTGAAATAAAAAATGTAATTAAAATAAAAGTAGCTTTGCTATTAACCTATATGAAGATGAAGAAAATATAAAATATTGTCTTTTAAGTAGTTTAATCTTATTTTTAAAATATGAACATTTTATTCTCCATTATTGAAGATAGGTTATTTTTTTATTTTTAGAATAACCTTAGTTATATTTTATTTAGAATGTATTTAAGTGAATTAGAATTAAAGTCTAAATTAGTTTATTAATTAAGTCGAGCACTTAGTGATATTAGGAATATTTTAATTGGTACTTATTATAAAGATTTATATTGAATAAGATTGCATTTTATATAACACATATCTTTAATACACTTATTAAATTCATTACTATTCATCTATAAATTTTTGTAGTAAAATCATTTTATGTACATATTATTTATAAATATATAATATTTTTTTAATTTTTCTAATGAGTGTTAAAGTACAATTAATACATTAGCAATGGGATGAGATTAGAAAAGTCCTCAGAGCTACTTAAAGGAAACTTACAAATAGCAATAATCTCTCACTCACAAATTGTATTCCTACAAATAAAAGCTAAGATTAAGTGAAAAAAGAAGTAAATTATTCAGATAATGAGTGGGAATTTTATAATAGCAACCCTAATGCCTTATTATTATTAAAAGATACTTGTCGAAGTGTATTTATTCGATTAATTTTTAGACACAAGGCGAAAGTTTTATTTGAGCTAAAGAAGAAGGGAACTCTCTTCTTAAAATGACTAAGAGTTTTATAGTTAACTATAAAGCAGAAGGGAATAAGTAAAGAAATAAAGAATTCTTTACAGTAATATTACTAATTTTGAAAAAGCAATCAAATAAATAACGACTCCAAAACTAAGTGTAACAAGGCCTTCAACAAGAGTTAGATAAAATAGTTAAGAGATCTAATCAAACAAAGTTAGTTAAATAAAATAAAATTAAATGGATGCAAATAAGACAAATAAAGCCACACCAATTGAAACTTAATACGGTAATTTTAATAGTGATAAAAAACAAACTAAGAATAATACAAATAATTTTTGGCATAGAATTAAAACCCCAGCTCAAGATAATAAAGATAATATAACTCAAGTTTTGAAAAAAAGATTCAAAAAAAAAAATGATATATCACTAGATATCTGTTGCTTCAATTATGAATCGTTGTCTTTATTAAATTAAGCAAAGACTCCTACTTTATATTATTAATGATTTTCTATTATTATTTAATTATTAATGAAATAAAGACCTTAATTAGCATGTGATGCAGTATGCTTTAGAAAACTGTAAAACGACATTAAAATAGTGCTATTGATAGCTAGAGGACGCTAACCATTTTTAGGAAAAAAAATATGCATTTCCTGGAGGACAATTAGATTATGGTGAAGATCCAATTTAATACTGTTTAAGAGAACTTAATGAAGAAACTGGAATTATGGGTTTAAGTGTTGATTTGATCGATATTAAAGGATCTCCAGATAGAGATCCCAGAGAACATTATGTTTCAATAATCTATAAAGTTGAAGTACCTGAAGAAGTTGAACCCATAGCTGCAGATGATGCTAAAACATCTTAATGGGTAAATGTTGATGATGTACTTAAATTGGGTAAAGTTGCTTTTGCATTTGATCATCATGAAATCTTAGAATATGCTCATAAAAAGTTTCCTTGAATTTTAATAAATTATATATGAAATAAGCAATAAAATTTTGGTATTTAAAAATTTGAAAGTTCTAATAATTTAGAGAAACTTAAATAAACACTTTCGAGCTATTCTGATTTATAATAAATTCAATATTTTGTTCAGATTATTTAATTATTGACTAAGATCTATTATGCTTCTCTATTAAATTTTAAACTAACTTGTAATTTGATATTTAAATCTTATAAAAGCCATGAAAATTAATTTTTGAGTCAATGGTAATAAAATCTATATTTGTTCTGTTTTAAAAACCTCTTTTATCCCAAATATTATTTAACAGCCCATTAAATATAAAAAAAATAACTGTAATGTTCAGTAATTGAGAGTGTTAAAGAATATCTAATAAAGTAGATAATATTAATCATCTATACATAATAACAATAATTAATGATATTGCAATAGATGAATATTAATTATATAATGTTATATTTATAGATGATAAAATAATTATCAAATGATAATCAATATCTTTAAGATTATCTTTACTTTGATAATTTTAGCTTATTGAATGCTGACTTCTATTCTGATGGTTCTGTTTTACACACAATTCCACACTATTTACTTAACCTTTCAAAACTAGAAGTTGAACTTCCGCTTTATCTAGGAGATATCAAGTTTGTTTTAATTTTGAATGATTTTTAATTCTTTTTTGGACTAGTTGGACTACTATCTTCACTATTTATATCTAAGTTAAATTAAAGTTTAGATTTCATGGAATGCCTAATACGAATAAAGAGAGGCTGAGTGTCTTGTTAGAACCATTGATGAGATTTACATTACGATATAGAAAATCGAAACAAAGGATTTTTATTGAGCATATTTTTAAGGAGATCGATACAAGGTTTAGATAATTGAGTCTTTGAAAAGTCCAAATCATTATCAGTATTTAATTGGACAGTTTCTGATTCAGTTGCTCCTTTAAATAGTGGCTTGCCTGTTAACATAACATAGAGCAAGACTCCTAAACTATAGATATCTACTTTAAAATCATAAGGATTGTCTTATAAAATTTCAGGAGCAACATAACCAGGAGTCCCACATCTAGTAAACATATATTTGCCATCTTTTCTATAATAATCAGCCAATCCTAAGTCAGCAATTACTAGATCAGTAATTTGGCCCTTTTTACGAAGCAGTAAATTTTAAGGTTTAATATCTCTATGAAATATACCTTTCGAGTGCATATAGAGTAAAGCGTTAAGAAGTTCTACCATTATTGTCTTTGCTTATTCTTCTGAAATCAACTAATTATTATTTATAAAATGAGTGAGGTCACCCCCGGCTAAATAATCAAATACGAGATAAATTTGAGTTTTTGTTTCGAAAACTTCATGTAATTATATGATATTCGAGTGGGATAATTCTCTTAAGATATGAATCTCTTTTATAAGGGCTAATCTATCTGTTTATTACGAAATGGAAGATTTATCAAAGACTTTTACTGCATTTTCAGCTAAATTTTGTTTATTTCTGGCTTTAAACACCTATAATTAAATTAATCAATACTTTTGCATAATTTCCTTAGCCTATCAAAGAAAGGAGATGATATTTAGATTAAAAATCTTATTGTATACAAAATTGTTTCAGATTCTAATAAAACTCATCAACCTCACCATAAAATTAGAATTCGATTTAATTTTTTATTAAACAGATTCCTTACTGTTCTATTCTAATAACACAAGCATTCTCTATATCTGCATATATTTCAGTCTAAATATATGAATGATACATACAATTCCATCTTTCATTATAAGACATTTGCCTTATAATTTAAGAGATATTAAATCATTCTAATTAACACTTTTGGTTGGTACATAAAATAAACATTCAATAACCTAAGTGTAATTATCAATGATTTTTCGAGGTGACCAAAAACCCTAATCTTAATTATCAAAAAATGATTTATACATTGTTAATTTATAAAATTTTCTTGATTTCATATATACACATATATATTAATTTCATATTTAAATAGGTACTGTTAATAGATTGGGATGTAATTTTAATGGTAAGTTGATGAAGATACTTCAAGCAATCTGAATCTGAAAAGAGATTAGAGATATTAGTAAGACAACTTTAAAATTCTTATGAATAATTTATTATTTGATATAGAGAAAGATTTACAAAATTTAAGTAAAAAAGATAAGCTTTGAAAAATAACTTAACATTATCATTTTAGTGATATAATCAAAATTGAATATTTGAATGACTTTAATATGATTTGATTCCTAAACTTTCTTACCTATTTGCTTTAGTAAAAATTTACTTTTTAATAAATAATAATGGCCAACTAAATAAGGATACTGTCTATTTTATTTGTGTGGATTCATTACATCTTGATATGTTAGTCCATAATGCTTAATTTAGTTGCAAATATTAGAGCAAGGAAAATAAACCAACTTGTATTATGTTAATATTCATCTTTCAAATTTTAGATTTTTTTGTTTTAATGCTTTGATAGATATTTCTCTAAAGCTAAAATTATTCATATTAATTTATACTGTTTTGGAGCATGGAATTATGTGTTCAAATTTACTAAAATTATTGGTTTAACTGGAAGTAAATAGTATTGGGTTTTTTTTTTAAATTAAAATTTGATACTTTAAAATCTACCTTTAGAATTCTTCTTTATAATATTATAGGTCTTTTGCACTTTAAAAATTGTATTTTATGGTTTATTCATTTCTAATTCAAAATTTATTTGAAAACAAATATCCGAAAATACAGTTTGGTTTTCTAAATAAAATAATAGAGTCAAAAGAAGAGGAAAGATATAAATTTATTCAAAATACTAAATAAAAAATTTGAAATGTAAAGCTATAAGTATTTTAATTTTAAATTAAACATGATATATAAATAAAAAATCATTCTTTTATATACAATTGTACCTTTTATCTAAAAATCTCAATAGCTTATAACATAATATCTTTTGCTTGATATTATCCCACACTTTCGATAGAGACTATACTAAAGGTTGAATATTATTACATATAAAGTGGTTATCTATTTTATTTAATTCTATATCCTTTTCAAATCCATTTGCTTCTCTTATGCATTCTCTGCAAGTAGTACAATTTCTTGGATTAATAACTTTAATTTAGTTTCCTTTAATTCCAAATACTTTCATTGGACAAAGAGAAGCTAATTTTTCCTATCTTTAAGAATCCAATTAATTTTTTATAGTGATAGATGGCATCAATTTATAGAATGCTGTACACACAGGAGACCTATCAATTACATTGGACAATTACCATTTAGCATGTCTCTTACCAACACCTTTTTCGCAAATCAATTTTAAATTGAGCTCTTGATTCTCTCTTAATTTAGCAATTATTATATTAGAATGAACTGGACGAATAGGATTGGCAGCAAATTATTTTGCTTATTGTCCTTTTGGTTACCAAACTAAACTGCTTGAATAAACAGTTGTATTAGTATATTATTTTTCAATTGGATCATCTTATTTACCTTATGCTATCTTCTCGCATTTGGCAGATAATGTAAATTCAATAGAGTTCAATTCATTATATTCTTCTTATTCGTCTTTCTCAATAAATTGTAAAGGATTTGCAATTATTGGAATTAATCTTTTATGCTATTTATTATATATACCCTAATCTATGAGCTAAGACTTCATCTGGTATTACACTAGTGTTTTAGATTACTTGAACCTTATGAATTGCCATTGTAGGGATCTCTTAATTTAATTGGATATTACTTCTGCAATCATAATTCTTCTTAAAGAATTAGCAATAGGAGCATCTATATTTATCATCTCAAAAATTATTTTCTCTTCTGTTTATGACAGAATATTAATTTCTAAGTCTCTTTAAAATTGTTTAACATTAAATCTCTCCTATTTAAAAGGCTAGCCAATTATTTATGTCAATTTTACTTTCATTATTTGATCCTCTTTAAATTGTAGTTTATGCTAATCCATTAATTATTTTTAATTAAAACTAAAACTTTATATATATAGATAAATAAATTTCATGTTTCATTAGAAAAAGTTTGTTCCAACAACTTTGAATAATCAGGTATTAAATCTAATATTTCCTACAATCCAGGTCTGCCTACATCAGGCAATTGAAATTAAGAAATTCCTCCTCCTCTTGGAACTGGAGATTTGTCTTAAGAGACATCTACATACTCAAATGTTGGGTACTCAATCACAAAATTATATTGGTCAGACAATCTAATTATTTATATTTGAATACTAAATATATGGTTGAAACTTAGTCCATACTAATGTATAAAGCTTTATTTATTCAAGGAAAGCATTCTTTAATTCTTATGATACTCCTAATTCATTTATGTTTAATTTAGATGGGGTAGTCAAGCTATTTTAATCTTTTTAGCCTTAACCATGCTACAATCTTTTATAATATTAGATATTACTCTCTTTCAAGAAGGTAATTTACACTGTTCTTATCTAGGGCAGTTTCTATAAAACTAAACTATTGAGCAAGACTATATAAATTGTCAATATTCAATACACTGAATCTAATTCAAAATTCTTCTGCAAAGGACATTAAAATCCTAGACATAATTCGCTATATGACTATTCAATCTAATTTGTGTAAGTATTAGATATTCTCTAGATATTGATTATAACTTTACCAAATTCACATTAGGTTACTACTACTCATTTATTTAAGTTGAATTATTATTTTCTTATTCTTCAATTAATTCTCCTTCTTCAAATAATTCTCCTTCCTCAAACTCATCCTCATTTTCATCCTAAGTTTGTTTAATATCTTAATTGTTATTTTAAACTTCTATTTCTTCACCACTTACAAAATCATCTTAATCATTATCTTATAAATCTGCTTCTATTTATTTTACTTCTGTGTCTAATTCTATAATTTCCTCTTCTGATTCTGACTCTTTATTTTGACTTGTTATTTATTATTATTATTCTTATTGGTATTCTGGATTATTATTCTGATTTTCATCATTTTACTCTTATATTTTCATAACATTTTCATCAGAATTTTCAATCTAAATTTCTTCTCCTTCTTAAAATTCTGCCTCTTCTGTATTTTCTATTTAATCATTTTCATTTCTAAAATTATTACATGCTTAAGGATTGTTATCATTAACTTATTCATTTTCTAAATCTTAAGCTTAGTTTTATTTATGATTGTCATCTTACTATTCAAAATTTTCTTACTATTCGAAACTTTCTTGCTATTCAAAACTTTCTTCTTAATTTACAATTACTTTTGTATTGTCTTCCATAATTTAAAAACAATTATTGAAATTATGAATTTTAAGAACACTATTATAATATTTTCTTGATACCTAATTAAACAAAATCATCCAAAATTTGCTTATTATTTATAAATATCTAAAACTCTTATTTCTTTAATTGCTAAACAGCCAATACTAACCATCCCCCTAATTTTTTTATATCTAATTTCTTAAAAGTTCCTACACGAAGTTCACATACCTTAAATGGTTAATAAATGGAATGATGGATTTTATCAAAGAACTCAACTGAGCTTGAGGATATGACACTTCCTTAAAGTATCAGTAGTATTGATCAAAAGTGTAACAATCTTAGCACCACAAAATCCATCACCTTAATATCATGGGATGTATCTTCAATTAAATCTTAAACACTTCAAATAGAAAAAGACCCTTTTATATTCTGCTTTCAAGAATGTTGCAACAGCAATATTTCTGCACCCCTAGCCGCTAGATATATCAACATCATAATTAATAAGCTTAAAAATCTAATGGAATATTAACTTGGGATTTACCCTAGTTTTACATCCTTTGACAACAGTAATATACTTCATCTTTCATCTTTCTACTGATTTAGAATTTTGACTACTAAATAATAAATGCCAAAAATGAGTATTTAGATCTTTTCATTTTTGACTTTTACTTCAATCATAGACATTAATTCAAAAAAATTCCGAACAAACTCCAAAAATGGTTTCTCTAATTTATTAGTTTAATTAAGGACAATCAAGGAGACGTTATCTATAGGGATTTCCACATTTTAGTAGTTTAAAAAATTCTTCTTATTTAAGATTAATTTTGAGTCTTGTTTATAAATTGCATTCATCAATTCTAACATTTACTTTTTAAAAATAATTACTATTAGAAATATTAATCAATTTAATTATTAATAAAAAATAGATTTACTTTAAGAAGAAACTGACTTAAAGGAAGTTAAAATACTTTTGGTTTAAATGAAATTATAGATAAAAGGATCTTTAATCTACCAATAAGAAATGAAAAAATATTTTTCTCAAAATTATATTTGTTTTGAAACTATTGTCAATTTCTACTTTTTAAATTTGATCTTCAGATTGTAGTTGAATTTTCTTATGTTATAATTATTTATTTTACTTTATCATCTTTCATTTCTCACCTATTTTTAGATTGATTTTATTAATGGTTGCTATTCAACTCTTCTATAATTTAGTGGTTATTTTATCTTTCTTGTTCCTAATAAAAATCATCATCAATAAATTGATCACTTATCAATAATTAAATTTAATCAATTAAAAAATATCTTAATTCACTTATTTAATTATCTAATTAATAAAATAAAAGTTTGACTATATACAAATACAACTCCAAATTTAGAAAGATCAACTTCGATTGAATAGATGATGATAATGGAGAATTTTTTAATATTGAGCATAAAACATAAAATGGAGCATAATAAGGGAAAATACTAAAAAACAATTTAAAAAAGAGAAACAAAAATTTGAAGAAAATGCTTACATACTTTTGGATTGATAAGAAAAATTAATCTGTTTAATACATTAATAAGATTGTTCTTATTCAATCATCGAAATCATTTCAGTTTGATTACCTAAGTATTAAAATATGAACTTTTTATCCTGTATATTATTTTCAGAGTGTATTTAATTTTGATTGAATGGATTATATTAGGAGCTTCCAAATTATTTCACACAAGGATTGAGACCAATATTTGAGTCTGAATGATGCTAGTTAATTAAAGGACTTTCATTTTTAAAATTTTTAACTTATTCTGTAGGTAAGGTGAAAGGTTTGAAGGTTGGAAATCTCATAGAATTAAGTCTTTATAGTTATTTTTCAATCTACTAAATCTAAGGTCTTTGGTTTGGATTTTTTTGCAAGCATTATGCGATTAGATCCATAAATTCCATATCATAACCTTTAGAACTCAATTATTTAATTATTGCCTATTTGCTATATAAATTGTTAAAATGGTAATCAGGAATCAATCTTGGCCCTAAAACTTCATCACCAATATATTTTCCATAATTTGCAATAGTCAACATAATAAGGCCAAATTAAAATATATCATATTTTAAAGTTTATTCTTGTTCAGGAGGATCATATTTTAGAGTATAAGAGCAATCCTCATTTGTCATTGACAAATTCACATCCCCTTTCATTTTCTTGGAGCAATCAAAGTCAGCAATGAAAACCTAACACTAACTAGAAATTTCAGTATCAATAAATATATTCTCTGGCTTTAGATCTCTATGAATTATATTTATCTCATGTAAACATCTTAATGCTATTTTAACAGTATTTCATACATGTTGCAGCTCTTAAAGCAATTACATAAACATCTTTTTTATTATCAAATATAGCTTCTTAATTTTTAGGCCAATTCTTGAATCCTTAAGTTAAAGTTCCTATATATCTTGGAAAAAGTAAAAATGCAAAATCAAAGACTCTAAAATATGAAAAGCAAACTGCTACATTTTAATCATGATTAAATAATTCCATTAATTCTATTTCTCTGTCAATTTATTTTAAAATTTATTTTTTTTCTTCTTCACTTCCTCTGATTTTTGTTTACTTATATACAATTTCATTTTTTAACCTAGGATAAACTCTCTAAAAAATTTTTGGTTTATCACAAGTTCTTACAATACTATTGCCATTAAACAATTGAGTAAATTTATCAATTTGTAGTATATATTTTAACACTTTTTCGAAATCTGGATCCATAAAAGATTGATTGTAGATATTTTAATTTTTTTCAAACAAATATTAAATTATCTAATTGAAATTTTAATCATTTCTAAATTTGTTAATCTCTAAGAATTCACCTTTAAAATGGCTAGAAACAAAATCACAGAAATTATTCACATAATTACACTATTAATATATCTATTTGAAATCGTATTCCAATAATGACAAACAAATTATACCATCTATATAATATCATTGGTTAACAAATTTCAATGGCCAATTAAATTACCTTTTCTGAAATTCAGCAAATGCTAATATTAATTACTTAATTGATATTTAAAGCAAGTTAAAGTAAAATTTTGTATCCTGCTCTATCTTTATTAATTTTTAAGTTGAGTTAAAATTCAATTAATGTATAAAGAAGAAAATCTTAATAAATTAAGAAATGATCATCTTAAGTACAACAATACCAGTCTGGTTATAAGATATTTAAATATTTAAAATTTCTATATTTCTCAAATATCTGTGCATCCACTTAATTTTTAGGAATCTTTATGGCAATAAAAGAACTTTATTAATCTTATTACATATCCACCTTAGCTACACGGTATTTATTATTAGTCTAATTTTAGAACTTTTTCCCATAACCTTCTTCACATATTTTAAATTTTTAATAGAAATCCATAAAATCAATAAAATAAATAATTCTTCGATAGAATTTTGTTGTAGTTTAATATTTCTAAAAAATTTACATGTTTTTGTTTAGAATTAAGCATTTAATATCATAAAATCAGTTAAATATCAAATCAAATAATACTTACCAGAATTAGTCCAAAATTCTAAAGAAAAAAAATATTCTATTATTCCAATTAAGTGTTACTATTTTATTACCAAATAGTGTATTGTTTAAAGATAAGATAATCTTTCTAAATATTAGATTGTAGATATTGAATATTTTTGTTAAATAAATTATTGTAGTTCTTATTTAGATAGTGATTTTGTGCTGTTATTCTCTTTTTTAATAATAAATAAACTCCCAAAATGTTTAGAACAAGAACATGAAAAGCAGAATATCTTATGTTAAACAGATATAAGAAATTCATCTTCGTTAGAAAGGATCAATAATATTAAACTTATTTAACAAAAGAGGCTAAGACTCAAATATATTTAGAAAATAAAGTGATTTAAATCAAAATTATTGATTAACTAGCATATAGTATTGATTAATTATTTTGTTTAAATAATGAATAATCAAGTTTCTAATTATTGATTGAATTGCCTTAATCATGAATCTATTTAGAAAATAAATTCGATAGACTTTTTTGAAATAGAAAACTAGATATAACTTAATTGTTTTAGCATATAATCTTTAGTAAATCAATAAACTTTATAAAATAAATTAAATATTTGATGTAAAATAAATATATTCCAATAACAAAAAATATACCTAAGAAAATTTTAAATAGAAGGTTTAAGAAATTGTAAGAATTGATTGATAATGAAGAATACTTTAGTGAAGAGTAAATAAGAATGAGAGACGTATAATTTCTTGCAATTAAAGATTTTAGCCATTATTATATTTTATTTATGTTGGCCAATACATTCGTAATTAGAACAAAAAGCAAGATGCTAATTTTCATTTATCTGAATTGCTTATAGATTAAATTTAGAAATAAGAATATGAAATACATTTATAAGAAACTTACGACAAATTAGGGCCAACTCATGATTATCCTAGTTTATATATTTTATAAGTTTTAGATTTAATGATTGAAGCTAGAATAAAGGATGCGGATTTGGAAGATTAAGAAGATATTTTGATACGATTGATGCATGATAGGTTTCTAAATGGATTAGATAAAGATTTCATCGATTATAAATTAATAGATTTAAATGAGTATAATAACGACTAATTTTAGAGATTACGATGATGAAAAATAAATGAATTTAGACATAGAAGAAGAATATTTTGATAATTAAGGAAACGAAGATAGAATTGAGGAGATGAAATAATCAGAATATACAGGAATTTAGGATTATTGAAATTAACTAGTAATAAATAAATAAATATTCACTAATCAAATATTTCTTTACAATCTTATTTTCATGAAGTAAATATTCTTGACATAGATCAAAAATTATAAAAATTATTTATCATATATTAGAATCGATTTTATAAAGAATTAAATTAATTAGTGAAAATCATTAATGTTAAGCACAGGATAAATAGAATTCATTAAAGGAGGAATTGTTATAAACATAAGAAGTGATGGACGCAAAAATAACGAATTGAGGGAAGTAAAATT